>JAQIUQ010007186.1:458110-634412 GCA_030378365.1 Hybognathus amarus
TTGTATGAACGTATTACACATCAAAAGCAATCAGTTTGTTTTTACTTAAGAGCATGTTTTGTGTTCAGTAATTAAAGTGGGTTTTTGTGTTTTCAATAATAGTCTTACCTCGGTTTCACAGACAAGGCTTAAACCTAGTCCCAGACTAAAATGCATGTTTGAGCTGTTTTAACTGAAAGCAACTTGCACTGATGGGTTCCTACGCAGTTTGGAAAAGTATGGAATTTGATTTGAGTAATTTCCAGTTCTGGAAAAGTATGGAAAAATAAATCAGAGTATGGAAAAATGTTGATGTTTTCAGACTATTGTACCTATTTCGTTTTCTAAATATAAAATTAATCATTTCTAAATGTATATAATATGCAATCGTCTTTTTTTAATGGCGTTTGGATTAGGCTGTCAGCGAGCGCTGCCTAAAGATTGTTTTCACATCTGATCTGCCGAGTCTAGCTCTGCAGTGATTGGTTGTTACGTTGTTAGGCAGCATTTGCCATCACAGCGCCCCTACCTCAAAGAGTTAGAGTTTGACTAAACATCTTTGACTTTGACATCTTTGACTAAACAACTAAACATGACTTTAGCTCGATTTTCTGAATTTTCTGGTTAATTGTACATCAACAGTTATTTAAATTTACAAAAATCAACACCATTGCACTGTTTTAGCATTGTAGTTTTAATAAAATGCTGTGCTTTAAACCTGACTGGTTTGGTGTTAATTGTCTTGTACGTGCATCAGTACCTTCAATTTTCAAATGTACAAATTTAACATGTATCGCATACACATTTTGACTCAGAGTGTAACATACTTGTCGGTGCTGATAGCATTGTGGGTAAGTGCGTCGTCATGTAGCGCCGTTGTGCTTCAGGATCTTCCAGTCTAGCTACTTTCCAATCCTAAGAAAGGCAAAAACACCAATAGTAAATCTTTACAATGTAACATACTTGTTAGCAGTTGAATTTTAAAACAATTTATCAGAACAAGTTAAAGGCACACTATGCAGTAAATCCGTTTTTGTCAAACAGCGACCCCTGGAGTCGCAGTGAACGAACTGTGACGTGTTACCATAGTATACAATAGTACATTGTGTTTAATTAGTCGTTTAGTTGAGATTCTAAAATATGTTGTTAGTGGTGAGAAATTTTCACGTGAATAAATGCATACGATCCGACTCATATCACCATTTACTAATGGTCCACTGCAGAACTTTTGCCAGAGCATGTCTAGAGGTTTTGGGATTCTAATCTGCACTAATGCCTCGTTTCCACTGAGGGGTACGGTACGGTACAGTACAGTACGGGTCGGGTACACCATGATCAGGCTTGCGTTTCCACCGCCAACAGTACCCTTACTTGATAGGCGTGGTGTTTGCTGGAAAGAAGCGATCGACGTCATTTTCGCGCGAAGAAAGCGACATAGTAAACAACAATGGATGACAGACAGCACAGCAGATCTTGTTCTTGCTTCTCAGCATGTTTGTCACTAGAAACAAGCGCTGGCATTAGGCGTTTCTCAATACCAAGTAGCCATCGCAAAGTCCGACTCAGGAGAATGATCCCTGCTAATGGAACAGCGCGTTCTTGAACGCGGCACTCAGCTCGCTCTGGCTCTGCGACTCCGGTTATCTCTGTATGTACATTTTAGGCAATAATAAAACGAAATATGTTATAAAACACCACTCTGCTTCTTTTCGATTTCATTTCAATACATTTTAAACATTATAAAGCACACAAATGTGGTTCAGGCAACGCATAGCCTATTGATTATATTCACTGCATGTATGTAACGTTATATTTATAACAAAACTAAATATAAAACACAACCCTGCCTCTTTTCGTTTAAATGTAAAAATATTAAACATATTCCAGGCAATATGTAATGTATTGCATATCGTATTGGTACAAATGTTGCAATAAACAACACATTATCTTGTAATAGAATTTAAAAAATGACAAAATTATCTCTTTTTGTTGCATTTCAGTTTTATCAATAATAGCCATTATAAAAGTATAAGTAAAAGGTACAAACAGATATACAGTAAAGCTTAAATAACATAAAGAAACAATTCAGTCAGTCAACTACAAATTCAGCGCTCAAAGATATGAAACTTCACGTAGCCTTCTGCCAAAACTATTGGCCAGGGAACAAATTATAGATTCACGAGACCAAAGATCACCTGTTAGGTTTATACAAGACGAACTATATCTCATGTTTAACCACAACAGAGCCGTCCGAGTCAGCGGCAAACATCAGAGCGACTAGCCGAGGTAAGGCTGTTCCAGGCGGGGACACGAGCGCGAGCGTCCGGTGATCGCTTGAAATGGATCTCAGTCAAATTATCATAAATCTATAAATAAACCACAGATTTGAGCTTTAAAAAACTACTTTCTCGCCTGAAAACTCTTAAAACTACATTTCGTGACACAATAACAGTAGAATAATATTTCAACTTTATGCTTCTAATGCCCTTAGCACGCGCGAGTGACGATACTCTGTCCACCAATCACCGTTCTGCAGTGAGTCTAGCTCCACCTTTTAGTACCCTTTCACTGTGCTAGGTACCCCAACGAAAGGGTACCCAAAATAGTGGTATGGTACGGTTCGCTTTTTGGTACCATTCACAACTTTTGACAGTGGAAACGCAAATAAATGCGTGCCGAACCAAACCGTACCGCTCAGTGGAAACGAGGCATAAGTAGTATAGTTTTTTTCCCCTTATTAAAACCGAATTGTTTATTTGTGGTTGTATATCAAGCAGGGACATGGTTTTTTTGTGCATTAGGTTTTGTGTAACAAATATAGAGAGTCTCTTCGCAGCGGATTGAAGCGTGCGTCCGTGTGAAGGCTGTGCGAGTCACAACAAAACACTGTATCCGCGCCACCTGATCGCAGTCGGCATCGAGCACTTCGGTCCCCTTGATTTTAACAACACATTTATCAAACAAACTAAATGAATGCTCGGGGGACAAGACGACCACCATTCAACCAGAAAGAAGTCCTATAACCATTCCAAATAACTCCGAAGCTGTTCAGTTCAGCTAAAAAACCTGCATAGTTCCCCTTTAAATATGGTCTGAAAAATCTGTTGTGAGGTCTGGAAATTTGAGTCTGGAAAAGTATGGAATTTTGAAATGGAAATTGTGTAGGAATCTTAAAATATTTCAGTGGCAATGTTTTGTCTCAAGATGCACACCAGTAATATTTTTATCCGAGGCGTGTTTATAAAAGCTACTTAAATGGCCTTAATCCTGGCTTAACCTAAGCCATATCTGTGAAACCAGGCCTTCATTCATATTGCTTAATTTCGTTTGTGATCAATCACAAAAACGCATTGAAACTGATAGAAAATATATATGGTTCAGAGTGTAATTATAAACGTGTTAGATTTAAAAAAATAATAATTTAAAGAAAGAAACATGTTAAATGAATACAGAAAATGTCTAAAATTCAGCACCATTTCTTTAATTTTGTGAATATGTGAACTCCTTCGAACAAAAGATCAAAGTTAGTGCTGCTGTCATTAGAGCAAAAACTAAGTAATCGTGCTGATAAAATCATTTGTAATAATAAAAAAATTAATTAGAAAAAAAGGAAAATTGTTTTCACAAGTGGTCTGACTTGAACTTGACATTTTTGACTGATTTCTTCAAACTCGGTAACACTTAACAATAAGGTTCATTTATTAAACATCAGTTCATGCATTAACTAACATGAACTAACCATTTGTTACTGTATTTGTTGTTCTTTGTTAACGTTAGTTAATACAAATCTAGCTGTTCATTGTTTGTTCATGTTAGTTCACAGTGCATTAACTAATGTTAACAAGATTTGAATAAAGTATTAGTAAATGTTGAAATTAACATTACCAAAGATTAACAAATGCTGAATAAGTATTGTTCATTCTTTGTTAATGTTAACTAATGTAGTAACTAATGAACCTTATTATAAAGTGTTACCCAAAACTCTAAGCAAGCTGCAATCTTATAATTTATCAAGTGACATTCAAATGCTATTTACAGCTCTGTATATTTACATACATTTGCTTTTCTATATCTTATATGTTAATGGTCACAAAATATAGCTTACATTACACTGCAGTAGTCTCACTGTTGTGGTAATATCACCTTTCCAGCACAAGATGTCTCTATGACTTTGAAAGTGTGACCGTTTCTGGAATTTTCAACCCACAAACAGTGGTATTTGTCTATGAGCCACACAATTAATCTGAGCACAACCTGAGCTTTTAAACTCTTTGGCAGTACTTTACACTGATACTGCATCATAACAGTGACGCCAGAGGAGCAGCAGCGCCAGCGGTCGCTCTGACCTTGTCTGTGTCGCATCGCACACGGATTACTGAAACAATGGCGACGCTCACAATATCAAGCAAAAGACCGTACCATATCATAGTGTTCGGGGCAACCGGTTTTACCGGTCAGTTTGTAGTGGAGGAGGTCGCGAGGACGTGTACCGAGGGTCCAGGAGGGTCGTTACAATGGGCTGTTGCCTGGACGGAACCGCGACCGACTGGAAAAAACACTCATTCAGGCAGCTGACACTCTGTGTACGTGTTTGACGCAGTCAACAACTTTTTAGATTTTGGTGTAATTGTAACTTACTTTACATTGAGGTGCTCAGCACATATTATATAACATAATGAAATACAACAGAAAATAATAAACATAAAATATAGAGTAACTCTATGTAGCCTAAAAAAATACGAACCGTTTTAATTCTATTTGGATTAAATTATACAATAGCCTACGTTTAGTAATAATAAAAATTAACATGGTATTACTGTACGTTGTTAAGTTTGTCACATATTTTTTTAAATTATAAAATAATCTCAAATTGTATAATAGAATAAACAAATAATTAATTGTTTTATTTATTATATTGTAATATATTGGTAAATTAATATATCAAAGGACAATATGTTTACCCTTAATACCATAAATGTAACTGCCACAGTACTTATTTTTTGTATTTATTTATTTTTTATTTTTTGCCTAGGCTAAAGCAGAATTACAGTGCACATATGTTATTTATGTAGCCAGATTGAATTACCATGCATCCATGGCTAGGCATGAGGCAGTCAGATCATGGTATTAGACGAGTTTCAGCAGATTTTGTCTGTTGAGATTATCCGATGGATTACAAGGATTGAGAATATTGTTGATTAAGGCATAGTGTTCTGACAATCCCTATCATAATCTGGAATTGCCTATACTCGATATGATTTTTAAACTATGCAACGGTATCCATCTATCTATCGTTGTCCTTTGGTTCGTTGTTGATTTATCTATCTATTATCTATCATACATCATCTATTTATCTATCTATCATTTTGAGCTGTTAGAGAAAAGAGAAAGACATCCATCTTGAAATTGCATCATTTGTCTGCAGGTAAACTAGAGCTGAAGTGTGTGGAGGTTATTGTAGCAGATGTAGCTGAGCCAGAGTCATTGGCCATCATGTGCAAACAAGGCTGCATTGTGCTCAACTGCGTGGGACCAGTAAGTCCACAAAAACTATAGTAAAAAGCACAGGAAGGGGTCAGTTTACACATCAGTGCATTCACACCTGTCCCATCACACCCATAGTCCCACATCAGCTTTATGTCAAAAAATGATGAATGAAGTTGTGTTATTCTGAGTGAACTGTTGACTGTAAAATGCCATTTTGCATATATGGAAGTAGTATCTGTGCCTGAGTTGTCTTCTTTCAACAGTATAGATTCTGATGGAGAGCCTGTGGCTGAGGCTTGCGCAGAGAACTTGGGCCCCCCCCCCACCCTGCATTGACATCTGCTGGAGAACCACAGGTAATCTGACCATTTAGGTGCTTCTGATCACTGTTCTGTTGCAGTCATTACTCCAGTTTTCAGTCACATGATTCTTGAAAAATCATTCTAGAATATGACGATGATTTGGTGCTGAAGAAACATTCAGTTGTGCTGGTCCGAAATATTTGTGTTAACTGTGACTTTCCATTCTTTGATTAGAGAAATGTCTCAAAAGTAACAGCATTAAAAAAAATCTTTCTGTAACATTAGAAGTGTAAAGAAAAGAGAAAAACTTTCTGACGGAGATCTCTTTTATTGTTGAATTTATGGAGTTTCTCAGAAGGGATGCAGTCGCAGTACCACAGTAAGGCTCAGGAGAATGGTGTGTATATCATTGGAAGCTGTGGGTTTGATTCAATACCAGCAGATATGGGCATCCTTTATACACAGAATCACTTCGAAGGTTGGTTGTATGTCTGGATAATGTTTTATCATTAGTAATTGATTATTTAAAAGTCGATTAAATCACTTCCAATCTACAGTAACCATACAGTATTCTGATCCTGACACTTGACTATAACAGGTTTAGTAGGCAGCTATTTGCATCAGTGTCCTCCTTGAATGCTAAAACGTAGGCATCTGCCAGCCGTGACATCTGCCCTGGTGAATGAACTTTGACCTCTGCTTCACACGACCCTTGCTGCAGTCGTGTTCTCTTGTAATCTCATCTCAATTAGTGGGACGTGTCAGTGACAAAAGCAAGGCGCTGAGCGCTCACCGGATGTGAGCGTCTTGTGGTTGGCCTTTGAAGTGCAGCTGTGGGCAAACGTGCCTGTAGAGAGATGCAGATGCCTGACAACTCCTCTGCCCTGTCTTCAACACAGGAACGCTCACTGCTGTGGAGAGCTTCTGAAACCCCCATCAACACGGGACCTGCGCGTAGAGCAGTATACAGTATTTTGGACAACTATAGTAAGTAAAAAGAAGTCCATTGGAATTTGATTGACTTGTTATTAAAGATGAGCTGGCAGTCTCTGGTGATCAAGGATTGAAGCAGTGCTTATATTAAGCTCTGGGAATTCACAATTGCAGCTGGTCATAAATAATGCAACTAACTGTCTTATCCCGATGGAGCAAACTAGGAATGTGTGGGGATTTATGGTAATGAGTAACTTGATTGCAAAGGAGAGATAGTATTGTGATATTTTTTTTTGGGAGATCGATCACGCAAAAAAAAAGAAACAACTGTACATAAATTAAATTCCGACTGGGCTTAGAAGAGTAGGAGATGGCATATAAGAGGGGTATATTGAGAGTATTATGGCCCATATTTTGTAGTATTTCATAAGCACTCTATCAGGGATGGCTCGATACCACAATTTTGGCTTAAGTACCGATACCAGAACCTATATACCTAGGATATCGAGGCTAAATGGATTCCACAGTCAGGGAAAAATAGTCTACAATTAATTGAATTGAAACTCTCAACTACCATATGTGCAAAGAAAAGTATATATATATAAAAAAACGTATCAAAATTTATAAATTTAAAATAAATAAATTCAGTCAAGGAACATACAGTAGGTAAAATTTTGATTTTGGGGGAAAAAACCCTTTAGTTATACAATTAAAATAGGTTAATATCTATAATAATAGATTAACATATAATAATAGAATAATGAAATGACGTAAACCATTAGCTGTCATGCATCAACAGAGAATTATCAACATTTATAGCGTTTATTCATCTTGGTTTGATTACTGTTTGTGTTTGGGTTCATATTATGCATATAATGCATTGCAAAAAGTAATGTTAAGATGCTAAACATGTATTAGTATATTACATTTTTAGGTCATTTTATTACTGATTGATCTAGATTAATCAATGCTATATTGTTAGGCCAGGTTCCTTAATGAATGTTGACAAATGTAGCTTAATTGTAGGCTAATATTATTAATATTCATATATAATCTCTCTACTCTCTACTCTCTCTCTCTCTCTCATGGGTCGCCACAGCGGCAATAATGCCATTCATTTTACTATCACTTTTATTCTTTATTAATTCAAATTAAATGAATATGTTTGTTTGAAATTGCAAAAATTATGAGACCTAAACTGAATTGGTTTCCAGCGTGTCATGCACGAAGATTTGAGCTTTCGTGTTTACCGTATCATATTTAACTGATCAGCTCTTATTAGACTATGTGCGCTGTTCAGTGTTCAATAAAATCTAAATTAAATCAGTTGAACGATGAGAGTTGACCTGTCGATCTTGAACTGTTTGAACAAGTCAGGATAGAGCAACTGGATCGAGTGCTTTAGGCGCTCCCATGGCAACACTTCATATGAGGCAACGTATCTGGCAGAGTGGTGCATTGAGGTCTGTTTCTTTACTTATCTCATTAACTTTAGTAGGCAAAGTAATGCCTTATTTCACTATACTGCTCCCTCATTTATAAATTTCGGGCGTGTAGAAATTCGAATGAGCTTCGTTTGATCCGTCGTCGTGTTCCTTCGTTTGCCGGTTTTGCGTGACCCGCGTCAGTTTTGTAGCGCACTGCCGCCTAGTGGAGAACTTCGAAAAGGCAGCGCATCAAGTACCGAATTTAACAAAATGATGATATTGTACCGTTCTGGAAAATTTATACGTTATTTTTGCAATACTCGGTATAATTGCATCCTACACTCTATCAAATTATATCTCCTGCTGTTTCAATCATGTATGAGCAGAGCTATAGCAGATTGTTTGTATATGATCTATTGCGTGCCTCAAAACAGCAAAACACGTTTTGGCTTTCGTTCAGCTATCTTGTCTTCTTCATCAGGGTGGATGTGGCCATGATGCGACATGGCAGTCGGCCATCTTTGGGTTTGCGCCGACAGTTCCAGTCTCAGAAGAATAAGGAAAAAGTTTGGGCATAAACCTCTCCCGGCTGTCGGTGCTAGAATTAAAAAGAGGTGGCTTTAAGTATTTGTAAAATAATCTCCACATTAGATTCGATTAATAATATCTTCCTCATGTTTCATGTGTGCTTTATATAGCAGTTGACTCCCAAAGGAAGTGAGGAGAATCGCTTCTCAGGGAAACTGGAAATTCTGGAACCTGGGTCTTAATTTGCTTGCTATTTTTGGTGTTCCCAGGGGAGCTGTTTTCTTCAGTAAGGAGATTGAGCAGTATGCTATTCCCTTTCATGGGCTCAGAATCCATCTGCGGGTGCGTCTGGACTCAGCTGCCATATGCACTGAGGAACATAACCACTACCCCGTCGAGTCTAAAAAAATTAGACACTTTTGATACCAATGTCATTTAATTAAATATATTAAAAAATTTTGTTTATAATTTTCATATATATATATATATATATATATATATATATATATATATATATATATATATATATATATATATATTAGGGCCTGCGTAAACAATTAATCAATTACTTAATTCCATATTCATAAATAAAAGTTTGTGTTTACATAATATATGTATAATTATTTTTGTATAATATATATATATATATAAATACACACACATGCATGTATATATATAATATAAATTATATATGAATCTATATACAGTATATACATTAAAATATTTCTTAAATATATACAAGCATGTGTGTGTATTTATATATATAAAATAATTATACACAGTGCATCCACATATATTATGTAAACACAAACTTTTATTTTGGATGCGATTAATCATGATTTTTCGTTTGACAGCCCTAATAAATATATATATATTTATATATGTATATGTATGTATATATACTTATAGTAATCTTTTTATAGTTTACCATGAAATGGGACCCTTTTCAAAGACTTTGATGACACATTTCCAGTTATATTTTTCTCTTTTGCTATAATAGCAAATGGGAATGCAATTTATTTTGAACATTTGCTGGCCTCCCATTCACCATTATACTATATATGTTTACGGTATATATATATATATATATATATATATATATATATATATATATATATGACATGTTTATATACATATTAATTACAAAACACATTAAATTATATTGTATTACATTTAGCAATTTGTCATCATATTAGCAATTTGTCATATTTTTTTAGTTGATTCATTTTATAGTTTACTTTTAGGTTATAGCAACATAATCTCAAATTTTGTAATGTATATTTAAAATATCAAAATATAAATTTTTAAACAATTAATATATTTTTTAATATTAATAAAAATGTAATAAAATAAATAATTTTATATTGTATATTTCAATGTACTCTTAAAGTCTCTCAGCTGTTTAACAAAGGCGGCATTATGAATATTATGTATTCTTTTTTTGTTGTTCATATTAATTTAATTTCAAATTTCTGCTGTTTTAAAAACCATGCCAATCAGTTTTTTTGTGAGCAGAACAATTTGAACCCAAACACAGTATTCAGTTTTCTTAAACTGTTATTGGAATCTAATTGGTTCTTAAAAAGAGACAGACTTTGACAGTTTCTTCACTTGCTTTCCAAACACCATTATGCCTTGCTAGTTTTAATTACATTTTCTTTCTCGATCTGTCTCGCGTGAGCATGATTACTGTGATAGTGCTCTGAAAGCCTTCATGCAAGAGCTGGGGATGATTCACAGTCTTTGTGATTCATCATCCTGTTCTTTCATCTCCATAGATGATGACTACTGTGTACAGGGTGATGTCATGAAGGTCAACAGGGTGCTGTCAGGATTTGGTCATTTTTGTTTGATGTCTTGCAGTGGACTCAAACATAATGTGTTAGTAATTCAGCTGTCACAAATGCGTGCAGTTCACTGTCCAACCCACATTTGACTGGACCCAATTGTCAACAGTTCACTGTTTTGTTTTCCTTGTCCTCAGGTTCAGTCCATGGCATATGTAGGTATTGGTGGTCCTTTCTCCGTGTTGAAGACCCTCTTTGCAGGTGTGCTCTTCTGGTTCATGGTCAAATTTAGTTTTGGCAGGGATTGCTTACTCAGGTCCAGTATTATTAAAAACATTGGATTATGTTTGAACTGTTAAAAGAACTAGCATTCATACCATAGCTGCAGCATGAACTGCTTGTATGAACTCATAAATATCAACTCAAGTGTTTTTTTTTATTCTCTCTGACTCAGTTTCCCAAATTTTTCTCATTTGGGTTGTTCTTGAAGTCTGGACCGTCAAAGAAAGCAGGTACAATAAAAATGTATTGAAATTCACAGAACAAATGACTAAGCCTTATTTGTTTTGTTGAAGATGCATTTGATGTCTCTCTACCATCTTATTTCAGATGGATGAAACCTCCTTTAGCCTGAGGTTTATGGGGGAGGGCTACACAACAGGTCAGGACCCCTCTCTAGGCAAGCCAAATGCCACTATCAACACTGAAATAACAGGACCAGGTATTGTCCTGCTAATATGATTTGACACAAAATATACATCTTAAATACTTAGACTTAAATGGTCACTACTGTCGTATTTTGCAGAGCCAGGATACAGCATCGCCTACACCCATTACCATGGTGCAGGCAGCGATTACACTGCTGAACGAATCTCACTGTCTCCCTAACAAGTGAGTAGTCTGACCTCAAAATAATACATGGATGATTCTTTGTAGCTATTTGCACTTTAGGATTATTTTAAATACTTTTAAAAAAAATTTTTGCCTATAATCCACTTATGTCATTTGACATGTTCAATGTTCTTCTTTCTTTAGTCAAAAGAATTAAGGTTTTTGATGAAAATATTCACGTTTCTCATATAATGGACTTCATTGGGAACCAAAAGGTCCAAATGAGTAGTTTCAGTGCAGCTTTAAAGGGCTTTAAATGACAACAGACAATGAAATAAGGGTCTTATCTGAGCGAAACGATCGGTCATTTCAAAAAGAAATAAAAAAGTTTAAGTTTTACAAGCACAAATGCTCACCTCGCTGTTCCTGGTGATCCTTGTTCTTTGACTCTCCTGTTCAAACTTGTTATTGAAATGAACAAATCTTTCAAAGATGTAGAGTGATGCTGAAAAATCATTACGTAACTCAATATTGAAAATATATTCAGAATAACAAAATTCAAAATGTTTTTCAACTTGGAAGCTCAATATTATGAATCTTACTGTATTTTTAGAATAAAGGCATAAAAAGTTTTTAAAATAATATTACCACCCCTGAACTTTGGAGCGTTAGTGTATATATCTGTCATTTTTGTGAATCTCTGAACATTTACAAAACAGTTTCATTTTCACAACATGTGAAGTATGTTTAAATTGGAGAAGATTTAATTCAAAAGAAATCAACCCCTGGGTCAAGTAACAATTTCTCTCATATTTGACACAACGCTACATGTAAATGTTAACTGTAGAGTTATTCTACAATTAGCAATGAATGTTATTCGAGAGCATGATTGAAGTCCTTTCTCTACCTGTTGTCCTTTTGTTGCTCTCACAGAGGTGGCGTGTTCCACTCCGGGCTCAGCGTTTGGAAGAACCACCCTAATAGAGCGTCTGAACAAACATGGAGTCCAGTTCTCACTGAAGAGCGGCACATAGACATGAGTAATCTGTCAGATTCATGAGCATAGCCCATCTCAGCTGAAATTTTGAAGTGACTTAGCCAAAAGGATTGGTGAATCGAGTGCTGTAGCCCTTTTCTTTGTTTGTAATCTATTAAGATCTCAGATCTTAAAGTATATACTGTGACCCTAAAACACTGACTCAAGCCACACTTAAAAATCTTTGCAATGTCATTGCATTAAATGTCAAAATATTTATCTAAATCCATAACTCTGATGCTTCAAAATATTCATATAAGAGGTCACAAAAGAAATCAGAGAGGTTTAATGTTCTGAAGACACATGATCACTTTACATGAGTAGAATTTCGGCTTTTATTCACATAAATATTTATCTAAATTGGTTATAGTAAAGCTTACACTGCACATTTGAGTTTCTGTAAGAACCAATGAGGTTTGTTCATCGTATGTATTTTGTGTGTTTGTTGATCAATGTTTAAACGTGTAATAAAACACTAAATTAAATATGTTAATCATATAAGTAATTGTGTTTCTTCAGAAAACTCAAATTCATTTGGATTTGTTTTATTTTTTAATTTTATTCTGAACGTTTTGAAGCTTGAGTGGAAGAAAATATCTTCATTTGTATTTTAAGTCTAAATGAAAGTCTTGTGGGTTGGTAGTGAGTTACTAATTTGGCCATTAAATTTTTTTAATCTGTTTATAACACGTCTTTGACAGTAAAATTGCCACTAGGTGTCTCCTTTTCCATTTCCACATCTGCCGGTTATTTGTGTGGATGACAGGAAAGGTCATTTGTTGTGAGGGGTAGACGTTGTTTGGGGAGATTAGGAAAGGCTATGAATATATCTTTTTAAAGGTAAAGACTAGAGGTGGCCGAGGGTCAGTGGACTAAAACAGGGGCTGAAGATACAGGCCAAAGGACGAAGCATCTTGGCAGGTACAGTATGACTCAGCTTCAGCTGCTTTTAGTCTTACAGGAAATGAAAAAGAAAATGCTGGATGGAGTTAGTTTTAATCTGTTGTCACACTTGACTAAAGAGGCGGCAACAGTAGAGTGTGTTGAAATTTATATACCTTGCATACATGTATTTAGGACGTGTAAGAATATTTGAAAGAAATGGATAGGATGGCATATAGAAAGACAAAGGGGAGGGATTCCTCTGATGCGAAAACTGAAGATAAAGAGCTTAATTTAGTCATTGCTTGAGGGTTTGAGAGTTATCTGGTTATATTTTAACAGTATTATGTATGTTATTCTTATATATTTATGAATTCCCCTAAATTTTAACTATAGGATGGATTTTTTCAACTTTAGGAGTAGCAAACCAACTAAAACCATAAATCGTCATAAGAATGAATTTTACTTGCTGTCATGTGGGCCTGGATATTTGATAAGACATAAAATCAATGATATTAAGGACAGGGGTAAATCTGTAGATTATCCACCAATTAAAACATAATTTAATATATTAAAATATATGCAAAGCTCTAAGTGCATTTGCCTAAATTTTCTTTTAAAAAATGATTTATTTTATTAAGCTTGTATATTAAAGTTCAGTAATTTCACTTAAATGGCAATGAAGTATGCACCTATTTACGGTGATATTTAAGTGAAATTATGAACTAAATATACAAGCTTGATAAATGGTCATTTTAGAAGAAAATTTCAAATGCATTTAGAGGCTTTTGCATCTGAACTTCACACACAGACTTATATATATATACGTATGTATGTATGTATGTATAATGTATATACAGACCTGAAAAACGTATAAATTCTAGAAATGTTTTTACTGGGATTCTAAAGTTAAAACCAGCTACATTTTATATACCCTTTGTGGGGTCCAGCAGATTCTTTTGAAAGAGATTAATCTCATTTTGCAAGAATGCTTTTAATAGATCAAAAGTGACAGTAAAGACTTTAATAATACTACAAAAGATTTCTATTCCCAATAAATCCTGATTTGAGATTCCTGATTGGTTTGTTTCTTTCTCTCGTTACCCCCCCCCTCTCCTCTCTCTCTGTTTTGCCTAGCAGTTGCTGCTTCCCATATATCTTTCCTGTCACATCCTCAGCCAGTTTCCCCCACACTCGTGAGCCTCTTTGACACATCTTTACCCTTCCGGAATGCCAGTCCCCACTCCCCCTTTCGCACCAGCCTCCGATCCAAGTCCGAAGGCTTCTTCTCTCCGGCATATTGTATGCATTGTACATAAAACCCCTATCACAGTCTTCTGTACTCTGTCTTTCTCTCCCTCCTTCCAGTCCTCTGAGGAACATTGTTTCTCTTGCCATGTTTTTAGAGCGCCTGGTACTCACTAGTCTGACTGCAAAGCCTTATGTAAGCTAGCCTTGCCTTCTCACGCTTTCATTTTGCCCGAGCATCAGCCCTGAATCTCAGTCCTCCTCGCGCTCGAAGTCGTCGCGACGGATTTGCATGAGCTTGACCTGAGTGATATGTGTGATCTTTCTCGGCTTGCCACAGGGACGTGTCAAAGATCTGGACAGATCCGGTGAAGCCTTGCTAATGGAGTCGGCAGTGAGCGCTGGGGTGGAAGAGAAGGATTTGCTGTATGACTACGGACTCTTAATAGCAGACTCTGTTTTGTGGCCGCAGGACATGGGGCGGCTATGCAGCATCAGTTACAGCTACAGGAGGAGGAGTGGAGAGAGAGGGGAGGGTGAAGGTGTAGAGAACGCGAGACAGGGAGGGTGAAATCCAAAGGGTGAAGGAGAAGAGAGGGATGAGACGGTATATGAGCCGGAGAAATGTGAAATTCAGCCGAACTGAGAGTGAAAGGCAAACTGAAGGCGTGACATTTTGACTTGTGACAGGAAGAGAACATGTTGGTTCAGTGTAAACAGCAGAGCACTGAGGCGAGATTAAAACTATGAGAAGGAAATAAGTAGAGGATTCTAGAAGTTTTAACTTTTTAAACAAACTAACCGCTCTGCCACAAGAAAGGAAATTCATCTATTTTGACTTTTGGTTTTTAATTCTTAATGTTGAAAATTTGGCTCTAGTATAGAATGAACTGTTCATTTGACTGTATCAAAGTTGAGGTTGTATATGTAGTTATTCTGAATCATTATGTACTGTTTCCAGATGGAAACTGGACTATTATTTGATTGTTTAAATATGTATCATGATTACTGTAAGACCATTCTAAGTAATTAGTGAGTAATATGTGAAATTGTCACACTGAACGAAGGCAAAGAGCCAAAACGTTTGCATCTTTATCTCTATTTGTCAAAGAATCTTTAGAGCGCAGATCATTTTTTGCATTTTGTTCAATATAAGTCTCGGCACCTGAATTAGCTCAGAGTGTTTTAATTGCTCTCAATACAGATAACTGTGAATAAAATAAGAAATAAATAGAAATAATTGTGTTTCATGGTTTATTTCAGTAAATATCCAAATTCTGTCAATACACATTCAAAAATGTTGGGTTGATAGGTTTTTTTTTATGCTAAACAAGGCAACATTTATTTGGAAAAAAGAGTATTAATTATGGAAATAATGTACTTAAATACTTAAAGATATAAAGATATAAACAGATATACTTAAAGCTGCAATACCTAAGATTGCATGCTGCTAGAGGGCGCTACATTCAAAACAACAACAACGGCTTTGCTTGATGACGACGTGGAGGAACTGTTGTTTTCAACTCCACCGTGGATAAATCATGACGGGAGTTGAAAATTAGCTGTCATGGATGAGGTAAAGTTCAATTTCTATAAATGTTGCGTTTAATGACATGCTTGTTTTTCATTAAACTGAAATAGCTGCAAGAAAAGTCAGGTTTAAAAGTAAATTAGTTATCACAGATGTTACTGTACGAGTCACTGGACGAAGCTATGGTGGAGAGGGTTTGAAGTCAAATCGTTGCTAATGTATCCTGACTTCGCCCTATGCTGCAATACGCATTTAGTTTTGCATTCATTTACAGAAATCAGCTGCTTGAATGACAATTACTGATGTTATTAGATTTTTCAGGTGAGATTCTCAATTCATTCAGTTAACGGATGCTCTGAGGTAAAGTTTTCAGACTGCAGACTCAGCAACGATTGTATTTAATTGTACAGTACAATCATAACATAGAACAGACATTATCTTCCTTTCATGTCATTAAACATAACAATATTGCTGGCCATATCGTGATGAGAAGTGCGTGTCTGGTGTGCGATACTGGAGTTGTCCTAGATCGTGGCGCGGCTCTTCTCGTCCGTGTGCGACCCCGTTTACAGCCAACAGTTCACATTCGAAAATAATTGAAAAGAATAATTGTGCTCCATTCCATTACAAATGCATCGAAACAAGCTGACGTTTGTTGCTTGATAGACGCTAACGCACAACTACAACTTCCGCATTTTCCCAGGACTACACGTAGTATGAGCGGAAACCGAGGTAACGCGGATATGACGCGATTGACTGGCGACTCCCTGCTCACCCGCCCCGTTTCCTTGGTTAAAATCTCAATTTTCTCGTGACTTTAAACATTGTTTGAAACATTTGGAATTTTCTAAGTTATCATCTTAACTAAATATATAACACTGGCCTTGTGATTTTGGGATATTTTAATGAAAAAATCTTTTGAGTAAACATTCAGTGTAAACTGAATGCTTATTATTTTGAATTGAAAACCGTGATATTTTTTCATGATTCATTGATAAATAGATCATTCACAATTACAGCATTTATTTAAATCTTTTTTAACATTATAAAAGTCTTTGCAGTCATTTTTAAATTAATTTAATGCTTCCTTGCTGAATAAAAGTATTAAAGTATTAAAAACTGAACCTAAATGATAGTGTATGTTAAGAAATAATTGCTAAACGCATATTCCTATAGATATAAGGCAATGAGGATACTAATTTCACTAATTATAACATTAAACTTGGGGGAATGGGACAGACGCAGAATATTTTGGACACCGTAAAGCAACAAACGGCCACTTTTTAAACGCATTTTGCTCTCTCAGATTAGCTCTGTGGCTAGAGAGGATGCATCATTCGTCGCAAATCTCCAGCATCTTTAATTACCTCTGGGTCAGCAGAAAAGCACACTACAGCACCTCGTTCATCAGCCAACCTCACACAAGGCCAAAATGAAAGAAAATCACATTTGTTTTTCCTCAGGAGGGAATGCAGCTCACAGCACTCCATTTCATTAAGCCGAAGGGCTAGATTTCACTGAGGAAAATGCACCGTTCCCTGTCTCACACGTCTGTCGAGCTCGCATATTCGAGTCACACTTACAGCCAACACACAATAACTGGCATTATCACACATAGGATCATTTAACAGACGCAGGTTTGTTTATAAGCCTATGGAAAACCAGCAGCGGAGACAATATTTAGATGGACCACATGTAATTTTTTTTCCCTTCTCTGAAACGACTCCACTTTGAAAATGGTGTGTAAACATAGAGGCTTTCTATGCCTGCAGTGTGGATATTTTTATGCTAATAAATAATTAATGTGGTTCACTGTTGCCTGATATTGCAACACCTTTTCCAAATGTCTCTTACAGAAAATGTGTGATGATACAAGAGATATGAGCTTGTTTCCTGTTAGCTCTATTGTTTAAAGTCAACATGAAATCACAATCGACAACTTTAGTTTCTTTATATAATATTGCAGTATTTATAATGATTTATGCATGCACATCATTAAAAAAATAAATGTGCCCTCATGTAAACTTTAATCAAAATATCTTCCCCTCCCTCTTCTCTCATCTCTTCTCTGATGACGTGTTTAATGGCGAGGGCGGGGCAACCTGTCACTCACATGACATCACAGCAATAGCAAACCACAACCATCCAACAATTCAATCAATTCCAGATTAACTAAATCCTTAAGTCAGTCAGAGTGTTCAAAAAACTATTTCACTTCAGACTGATCTTCATGAAATGGCGTATTTATGACACGCCAATTCATATATCCATTTTTGGTGCGCTATCAACACGCATAATCGCTTTTTAGCGTGTTTATGAACGCCGTTGACTTAACGTTACATTACTGTATATAAAGTATATATATAAATATATGTCCTACCCCAACCCCGTCCCTAATAATAATAATAATAATAACACATTTTATTTTTAATCCACTTTACATTTCAAAGAAATCTCAAAGTGCTAATTTTTTTCAAAGCCCTAAACCTACCCGTCACTAGGGTTAATACCATTTATGAGTCTTCCCCTACCATCCTTGGAAAAAAAAATATCGCTTCCCAGATGTAGATCTACATTTTGCTTCGTTTCGCTCGGACATTTAACGGCGTGCACATACACGCGGCGGAATCAATTGAACATTTAACGGCTTACGCGGATAGCTGATAATGCGTATAGATAACACGCCACCTGACTTGAAAGTCACGTGTATGTTTACGCAAAAGTCATTATGTTGTTCACTTGGATACACATCACAATAGGGAAGGAAAGACTATCGCAACTTCCGTTTCATGATGACTTTATTAATTTCATCCATAAAAATGATTAGAAACGAAGCCTTTCTGATGTCTATTTTCGATAAATCTGATAGCAAACCCTTTATTTTACATCTCATTTCTTTGTTTTGCATGAGATGATTTTAATTTCTCCTACATACCGTCTTGTTTTAATTTATTTTTTTTAGCATGCAGTGTACCTCTAGTCTGAAGTGTTTATCGGTTCATTATAATCCACTGTAACAGCATATATGATTATTAAGCTTCTTGAAGATGTTTTTAGGTCAACTTTAAGCATCTTGCTGGTTGCACTAAGCATTAACATGTGTTGTTGTTCTTGCCTAATGGAACTAAATTAGGCTGTTGTGTCTTGATTAATTCAGTGCAGCAGCAAATTCATCCTTATATTAATTATTTCTAGCCAAAACTGGACAGCTCAAGGTGATGATCTGAAACAGAGACTGTAGAAAAGGAATGGGAGAAGTCAACAATAAGTAATCATGCTTTTTAATTAAAAGAGCCAATCACCTTTATGATAGCGTCATCACCTGTTTGTTTACTCTATCTTCATGTACTGGACTAGCCTGTTTTAGCATGATTTTAATTAAGCTACATTATTGATACAATGGTTGTCATTTATTGCCGAGTTAAAATATGTAATTGAAACATAATATTATCTAGAGATTTAGTTCATTCCCCATTCAAGTTGTCTACTACCTATACTGAAAACAACAGCCCCGGGCTGTTACCAATATGGCGGCTGAGTGAACCGACTTGCCTTAATGGACTTTGTCTGAAAGCAATTTACTCCAATCTGCGATTGCTGTCTCGTATTATTCAGTGCTAGTTTTGACTCATTAGAAATGCATAACCTTCATAACGACTAATATGTACGTCGAGGCTGCAGGGTTTTATTCCCAGAGAACACATAGTTGCAAGTTGCTTTGGTTAAAAGCGTCTGCCAGCTATATGTAAAATTCAAGTTTGGCTTATTCATTCATATCTCCTGTTCTTTTCTCACAAAGCAGCTCTGTCAAGCGACAATGAGGTTTTGCTTGAGACAATAATGAAAACCCACAGCGATTAGGGGTTTATTACTTTTAATCAATTCAGCTATAGCTACAAAATGTCAACCACTTCACAGACTGACAGGATACAGAGGGAGATTTAATATTACATGCGTTGAGGACATCAATCTCACAGTTTAACCTATGTCATTCAGGTAAGGTATTTATTTGACTTCTTATAATAACTATTCAATATCGTAGTGATTTGGTGTGCATAGCTCTAAGTACAGAAGCAACAAAAAAAATCCTTTTTTTGTTATGAATTATTATAATTTTTTACCAATAACAAACCACACGGGGAAAGTAAACTGACAGGATACAGTCATCTTATAAAAGTAAGTTCTCTCAGAAATATGCGTCTTTGCTTTACATTGCAAATGATTTATTTTTTATTTTTTCAGAGCATCCAAAACCTATGATACAGTAAACAACCGGACCCCACCTTTCAGAACATCATTTTCTACACCAAACTGCATATTCATTTTTAGAAAACAAGTCATTTTTGCAGGACCACCACACCAGCATTGTTTTGTTTCCATCACATTTCCTCTTTAAGTCACTTTGCATTATTTTACAACAAAGGTCACAGTCTGTAAATATATATTATCGACTGAAATGGTGGCACTATTGCAAACTTGCAGTAATATGGAACGTTCCACTGTGTCCTAATACTGAGCATGCTTTTGTCAATTTTGCTACTGCCATGATTAAGTTATTTTTTTGTCATCTTTTTAAAACAAGTTTTATTTATAAGACGCTAAGATCTACCATTTGTCATGCATAACGCACAATTCACAAATCACTCGGAATGCAATGTTTTTACTACTACGGCTACAGAATCTAGTTGCACATCGTCTAAACAGTAACTGATTATGGTTGTGATGAGGGATATGAACCAAAGGACATTGATTGTAAGTGCTTGTTGTATTGGTATCATTTGCAAAACATTTTTTTTTCCCATTTTTCATTGTCATGACAACATCAAAATAAGGAGCATGACAGTAGCTGAGTGGTGTGACAGTTTTACCAAGACGATACTGAGATATACTGAAAAGGAAAGACAACTTGTATAGCATTCCTATATAGTTCCTCCAGCAAAAATTCGATACATATAGGCTATATGCATACACATACAAGTAGATATATGTATACATACATACATATATGTATACAGGCAATATAGAGAATAAAAACTTCACAAGTGAGCAAGAGCCATCGAGTCAGCACTATATACAACCTTTGGAAAGAATGGTACAGTGTATAAGAAATCATTTTACGAGGACAATCATTGAAAAAGCTGACAGACGACACATAGAACGACATTTACAATGGGGGCCGGGTGATATGTGCATGTGTGCAAACCTAGAAGGTAAATACCATGATAAGCGCATTGCCTTTTGACAAACTGCATGGTTGGTAAAAGCAGGCAGACCAGAGCTTTAGCCACTGCCCAGCATCTTTGTGGCCCTCTGGTTGGCTTCATCAATCCTGGTTTTGTTGGAATCAGCCTGAAATAGACCAAACAGTGCTTTATTAGCAAACATGTTTTATTCATGTAATTCATTCTATCTATCTATCTATCTATCTATCTATCTATCTATCATTATCTATCTATCTATCTATCTATCTATCTATCTATCTATCTATCTATCTATCTATCTATCTATCTATATCTATCTATACTATCTATCTATCTATCTATCTATCTATCTATCTATCTATCTATCTATCTATCTATAATTTAGTAATTATAATAGTACAATTTAGAAATAAAATTTAAGTTATGGAAGTCAAACAAGTTTTATAGATTGTTATATATTGTTTTATTATATTGTTTTATTTTTAAAGTCATCATAAGTAATCTTTAATCAAAATAATATAAAATATTTTTATATAAGAAAAAAATGTGCATAGATATTTATATATAACATATAATATAATGCAATATAATATTTAGATATTTTATATTTCAATTTATTTATAAAATATATAAAAAATACAGCATTTAGTAATATTAATAATGAACTGAGTAAATCCAAATTGAATTATTTGTGTCAAATCAAAATGGACTAATTCTTTCCATTTTTAATCAAAATAGCCTATAACAAATCAAAACATAATTATATATTTTATTTAACAATTAAAGTTAGATATAAAATACAACATGTAGTAATTTAAATTTTATATTAACTTAGTAAATCCCAATTATTTATAATAAATCCAAATTGACTTCATATTTTATCAAAATAATATCATATATATGTGCGTGTGTGTAAAATACTAACATTTAATATTTAGATATTTATTTAATTTTTAAATTATATATAAAACAAAATACATCATTTAGTAATATTAATCAATATAAATTTAGTAAATTCCAATATTTATGTATTGGAAGTCAAACATTTTGCAAATAGATATTCAGGTCAACTCTTAATTTGTTGAATTGACTTTTAAAATAGCACATTAGGATTCTGTTTAATCATTGGAAAATCCAATAGGGGAAACTGTCCTTGAGAGCCAATCCATACCTTCTCCATGATCCTGTCGATCTGGCGGTTCTGGGTGTCAATCTCGTTGCCCATATCAAGGGCCATGTGGCGCAGGTTACCAATGATGCCTCCCACCTGCTCTAAGTTCTCATCCATCTCATTTTCCCTGGCGTCATCTGTTACCCTGCATCCATGTAAGAACGGAAGAATGTCACTTTAAATCATTTCTCAAAGCAGAACGCATACACATGGGCGGGCTATCTACACATTTGACCTCGTAAGTCTTTTTATTTGAGCTTTTGGCTACACGATTAAACCTCTCTCTTATAGCTAACCCTCTTGACTGAGTGTCCTGGAATCCAGGGCGTCTCACCTGCGGATGAAGCCTCCGCTGATGGCCATCTGTTCGCGCTCATCCACCACGCGGGCGGGCTGGCTCGCCACCACTCCATCCTGGTTGTTTCCCCAGGCCTTGCTGGCTCCGCTCTTCATTCTGCACAGAGTCGGGGGAAGCGTGAGCACTAGGGTAACCGGACACTTCCATGTCAGCAGCAGTGTGTCCACAGATCAACAACAAACATGAATTACCAGGCAAGCATAACAGGGATGGGCTCATTCTCCTAGGGGCTTTGTAATTTGTAATGCTATATCCTGCGGACATTTAACATACATGTACTCGATGCTGAGACACATACCTTTCTGAAAATGGGGAACGTCAATAGAGGTGGAATGCCATTTATAAACAAAGATAAATCGGAGGTCACTTCTGCCCGCCCCATGGCACATGAGCTGTCCCCCTCTCAAATTATGACAAATAACAAAGAGCACAGGCCTTGGCGACAGACAACACAAAGTAACAGGACTGCCACATCAGTGGAGACAAGTGTAAATAACTTCAACAGAAAAGAAACTGGAGGAAGAGAAGCACATCCTATCTTGCCCTTTCATTGGCCACCTCTCAGTTTAGTGTTTCTGACTCTTAAATGTGTTAAATAAATTTTATAATGAAAGAAAAGCAATGAGAGATCAATATTCTTATGAGATTACAAGCCAAAAAATAATCAACTATTGTCATGTATAGCCTCTTTTACATGCTAATTAATCAAAACATAAAATTTTATTAAATATGACAACAACCTATTATGATTATTATGAACTATATATTGTTGTAGACATGCTACTGGGATCTGCTGATCATTCAGAGGCCAGAGGTGAGCTATAGAACAACAATAATTGGTAGGTTAATACTTATCAATAAGTTTCCATTGGCTAACATCAACTAATAATGAGCAATATTATTTTTGTAAATGTTATTTAGTAAAAATATAACTGTTCATTATGGTCATTATAGCATGAACTAATTAACACAACTTTTAATAATGTATTAGTACATGTTGAAATGAACTAAGACTAATAAATGCTGCAGAAGTGTTGAAGTTTATGTTAACTAATGTTACAACTACTTACCTTATTGTAAAGCACTACCCAATAATCAAAAGCATGAGAAGAGCCCATTTAAAGACTGAAAGCAGTTTCATAATTAATGCAGATGATTTTATTTAATAGTCTATCAACATGACATCCTTGAATTCATTCTAATAGCGTCAAGAAAATCAAAAACTTCTAATCTAGATTGCATCTTTTACATAAACACGGTTTTATTCATCATCTGTTGTTCTTGCTGTGAGTTGTTGATATGGATTTTAGTTCTAATATTTCTTGATTTATCTAAAGAGAGATGGCCAAGCCTCCCACTGCAGTATTATTTATAGAGACTAAAGCTACAATTCCCCGGCTGCCTTCCCTCCGCTCTCTCTGAACAGCATGTTGAGCTTTATCTAATGTGAAGGAGCAGTTAATACTCAAACTGGCAAACAATGTCTACAAAATATATCTTATTTTCCTTTACATATTCTGTCAGAGCAAAAATATACCTTTTGCTGTCCAACTATGAAAGAACCTTCTGAAAATTTAAATAATAATAATAATAATAATAATGTAAATATAATATTTTATTTAAACAGTGACCGTTATTTTGACAATGTGAACCACACAATCTGAACCCAAATTCAACCTCCCTGCGTGCATGGGTTCATTTGCTCCTCTGCACCAGTCCGGGACTTTATGACTGTCACATAAAAAAAAAGCCTTGAATATCTGCACTGTATCTTTTCCTCTGTCTGACCTAGATCTCGTCTGCTCCCTCTGGGAACCAGCAAAAGCATTGGTTCTCTCCACTGTACTGCGGCTATAGACTGGACTGTGTGTCCTGTTCTTTTGCCGAACTATCCCTGCCAACATAAATGAGACAGGCTTGAAACTGTTAGATCATCTAAGTGACTTTCAGTAGGAGTTGGTCATCAGCATTGTTACTATGCATAATTGCTCTTTATAACAAATAGCAGCAATGTCAGTATCATTAGCAAGAGATGCATGAGCATGCATTTGGCATTCAGGGACATGCTATAGTCATACAGGTAGCATTGATGGATGTGCTTTCAAAGTTGTAAAAAAAAGCTAGTGTATGCTTATAGATTTTCAAGCAGACACTGTTAAATTATGTTTGGCGTTTAATATAGGCCTATAGCCAAAGCTATATGTGAGTGAGTTGCTCTATCATTTTGAGTCATTTAACGTAAGACCAATAAGCATATTTCTGAATTTCATGCATTGAATGAAACAGTAAAGTGCTTTCTAATAATAAAAAATATGTTTCTGTTCCAAACCGTTGTCTCAGATATAACGTTAGCTTACTCATTTAAATAACTTAGTGGCTGACCAAAATGCCTCAGACAAACAGAATGAATCATCTTCAGACAGAATTAAATTCAAATATTTAAACAAGACATTACTGTTTAGATATTCAATATTAAATATGATTCATTTATAATATAGTATATAAGTTATATATGTATATACATACAGTTTTAGCAATGTGATCCTCTCAACGTTTCCTGAGGTAAATGGAACATCACGTGACATGTTCACGCGCTGTATTTTTTTTTCGAAGTTCTTTCCGCGGTCGAAAAAAAGAGCTGATGTTCATTCATGTTTTTCGTGATTATAAATAGTAAAGACGTTGATGTAACAGATAACTCAGCGCCAAAACGCCATTTGTTATTTGGATTTGTTTTAAAATTAGCGTTTAAATTTAATTCAAACTTAATTACAAACAGCTGAGGTATTTCCCCGCAAACGACTCAAAATGACGAGCTCTGTAACATGCGTCAGTATGCTAATCTTGATGGACTGGAAAGGAATAATAATTTATCGGAAGACAAAATAGGCTACTTAAGTTGATAAAAGAGTCAAATTTACCTTTCATTCAGTATTTTCTATTCATTTGTATTGAGAGTACATTTAGTGACTCAACTTTGGCACATCCATGCAGTTTTAGTGGTTTGATATTGCGTTTATAATATGTTGACTAGCTCTTGGGTTGTGCAGCATGCCTTATTCATACATTTCATTGATAAAGTGTCTAATAAAGCACCCAGAGCTAAGGCTATTGGACTGTTGTACTTCTGTGAGCATGTGTAACCATGCCTCATGCTCACTGTCTGTGCTTGGGATCATGGGTAGTGAACTTGGCAGGAGTTGGGCACGCCTGGCTAGGGCTACAGGCCTCTCAATGAGATTTATTTTTTAGGCAGGCAGGCAGGCAAAGCAGCACCTACTTGTTACATGGACAGGAACAAAGACCACAGAATTTTCCTAGATCGTTCAAATTCTTTTCTGCATCCTTCATGTCCTTATTGATTTGGTCCATTCCCTCCTCGATGCGTTCCAGTTGCTCTGATTAAACAACAAGTAATTTATCCCCCACAGAACGAGAGCAGGAGTCAGGAAAATAAAGGAGGGAGGAAAGAGAGGACAAAGAAGAGAAGACAAAACTTCAGACAGTCACTGTGACAAAAAGAAACTCAAAATAAAAAAAGGAGGGGGAAAAAACGGACGCCACCACATATGTAAGACCCTTCTTCCATATAGGTCAGTACCTACTTGTTACATGGACATATGAAAAGGCCACAGCATTTCCCTAAATCTTTTAAATTTTTCTCAGCCTCCTTCATGTCTTGGTTGATATGGTTCATGCCATCTTCAACACGATCGAGTTGTTCTGGTCAGGACAAAGGGATGACAGCAGTGGAATGAATTTTACTGGCCCTTGTTTGACAAGAATATATGAGAAATGAGCACTGCTGAACTGGATGCGAAATTGTTCAATGCATCTAGAGGGGACGCATGCATTAGAGTGAACCTACATATGCAAAAAAAGAATGAGGAAAGAGTTAAAGAAGCAAGACTTCATTCTTTATTTAGCTAAATACGCATCAAAGTCAACATGAAATCAAAACGGCCCTATTTACTTTCTTAATGCACATTCCTGGTACGTATTATCGGGAATGAAATGAGATTAAAAAGTGTCTTTTTTATTCCTTATTCAAAAAGTTTCCAGCTGACATCACTGAGGCCACACAGGCTATTGGATAATATTAACCTGTAGTCAAATAGCTATTTTTTAGCATATAGAATTTTTTTGCAAACTTAAATTCTGAAATATAACGCTCACTTTTCACCAATTCCAAATAAATAAAATCAAACCCCTTCGAACATTTTTAATCATTACTCAAAATATGTCCCATTACAGAAGTAAAACGGGTTGCAATGGCAATTCACGTTGACTTTCACATTTAACACATGGATAACTTTGAATTTGATCCAAGCAGCCAATAGCAGACAGTGTCTCCCACAAGGGGCACTGCAGGAGGGCAACAGTGTCTACTTAATTAGACCTTGGGGCAGAATAAAACACTCTCCCAATCTCTCTCAAGGCTTAGAGGCTGTAGTGCCCTTTTGCTGAAAGCGGACAGACTCTTTTTCTCCTTGTTACAATGGAGGCAGCAGCTAATGGTTTGTTTGTCTCTGTGTGGTTAGGGGATGATATGGCTGAGGTGCGGAGTGACCCGTGGTGATGCAGTCTGGCGTGTTTGTCGTGCAGACGGGGTGTGTTCGATATTGTTAAGAGGTTTAGTAAAGGTATCAGTCACAGGAAAGAGAGAGGCAAACTGGAAATGGTTCAGGAGGGAAACAAGCCTTCCACATCAGTTGCGTTTGTTTAATCCCTGGCATTCAAAGGCACTTTCGTTTAGGCAAAGCAAATTAACCTAAATTTGATTAATTTCCATGTGTCAAAATTCTATAGATTCTCATTTAAAACAAGAAAATGAACTTATGACACCTTGCTAAAGCTGGAGCTTAGTGGCACCTCTGGGCTGAGAGTATTTAAGTAGGTTTTAGGCTGTAGTTTGAGGGGATGAAGAAGTGAGATCTCATTCCCCCAATGAAAAGACTAATTATTGGCTACAGACAT
Source organism: Hybognathus amarus (assembly GCA_030378365.1). Lineage (NCBI taxonomy): Eukaryota > Metazoa > Chordata > Actinopteri > Cypriniformes > Leuciscidae > Hybognathus > Hybognathus amarus. Next base: position 485,789 of record JAQIUQ010007186.1, read on the forward strand.
GGGGCCCTCACACACAGCGGCCAATCAGAGGGCTTCTAAGGAGCTAATGCTTAAAGCAAGGCCAATTATGTCATTTTTAAAACCACACTAAGCCAAACAAGCTAACCGTGTGCTTTTAAAATGGGAAAAAGCTGGTTACAGCCTTGCAGATTTGTTTATTTAATGGTCCATTTTGACTTTTTATTGAGTCAAATGACACTGTTACAGTATTTAATATCTAGTTTCAATGTTAGAATTATGCCAGGGATTATACAAAAGAGTATTAGTGCAGTTTATGGGAAAGAGTATCATTTGTCATTACCAGCTAAATCGATCGTTGCTTTATTTGTTTATTTGAACTTGTATTTTTACAAGCTGGCCTAAAAACTATTGATGGCAACTACTTTTTAAACTGAACTGTGAATATATTTGACATGCAAACATTAAATGGACAGTTGCAGTGGCCAGTCCTGAATATTTTGTTAAAGAGCATATTGAAAGAATATTAAATGAAAGAGAAAAGTGTGTTAAAAGGCTGAAAGATTTAGAGTTACTTCAGAAAAAGCAGAAGAAATCAAAATGACATTGCACAGACATTACTGCAATTAATTACGCAACTGAATTAACAAAAACAAGATAAAGATAAAAATGTTATACATACTCTAGTTGCATATTATAATGACACATTTAAATTTTAGACATATGCAATTTTTATTCAAAGATGTATGTGCCAAAAATGGAAGAAAATAGTTTTGTCGTCATCTGAAACACATCCACACTTACCTCCCTGCTCGTCCAGCATAACCAAAGTCCTGATACCAGCATCTTTACTCTACGCATCAAGAACCATGGTGAAGACAGGTGGAAAAGAGGGTGAAATACATGGAAAACAAAGTGAAAAATAAAGGACAAAGAGAAAGAGGTGAGATTCAGCACACAAAACACAAGGCTCAATTCAAAGGCAGTCTACTTTTTTAGGCTGTACTCGTGACATTTCAAATTGCATAATGTTCTTCTCCCTTTTCTTAGACTAAATAAGCAGACGCTAATTACTGTGGAGCATATAGCCATGATCAATATAGTTTGTAAGTGCACTCTCTGCGCTAATGTGAGGCAGAATCTATTTAGAGTCGTTCCTGAGCTTTCATGGCTTGAGGCAATTCTAATACACCCTTAAACAGTACGACAATCAATGAAATATTATGCTGAAACATGATTGGATTGAGGCAAAAATGAATATGCTTGTTTGTTTTAAGAGAATAAATGAGTGTTGGAGAACAAATACAGTGTGGTCGTCTCATTGAAGGTGAGAGCGAGCGGATGCCTTTTCGTTCCTCCTATTGAGGGCAGGTTTAGCACACACTATTTGGTGTGCCCATTAAAATGATGACAAATCATCTGGAACTTAATTAAAGCTTATAAAGTGAGTTACAGGACGCCTACTCCCAAACCCCTGTAAAAATTATTAGGGGACATTAGCGTAAAGGCCAGTATAGAAGTTCTTAATATCTTGCAATATATGTCCTTTAGTTCCCTGAAAAGGTTTGCGTTATAAATCAGCTCCTACTGTGCTGGTCTTCAATGAGAAATGTCTTTGAGTAACCTATTTCCATTACTATTTGGTCATTGGCATCCCAGATCTCAACACTTGCAAAATATGACTTTTCCGTGGACTTAATGATCAGCGAGGTAAATTTACTGTGCCGTTTTTCCCCCAGGTGTTTGGAAAATAACAGGCAGCTGAGACATATTTCAGCAAATGCAGCTTCAGCATTTTGATGTGAACGGGATATCGATATTTGGGATAATCGAAGGCTCGGTGGTGCATATATCAGCGGGACGTGAAGTAGCACCCCCTTCCTTCCGGATGGGATCACAATGTGCCTTAAATGGATCCTTGGGGATTAATTTGTTTATGCCATAAACCGCTGAATTTTCATGCAGCAGTAAAAGCCTGGAACAAACTCAATGCTTCTCCCAGGATAAATAATGCATGTGATTTACCTCCATTTTGGCCTAACAGGAATACTGCTGATCGTCTATAAGTGCCCTGAACATTCGATTAGTCTAACTAGAGCATGAAAAGGCTGGTATAGACTGACATAGTTTATTAGACCTGACCGAGACATATTTCCCATCTGTGTGCACACTCCCTCTCCATGTTTTCTTGTGTCTGTCAGTCTCAAGAGTCTTCAGGCGATTTTGTCTATTTGTCAACTCAGAGGCGACTTATCGCTTCTCTGATCTGCCAGTAATGGACATGGCGAAGTGCTCTTTGCAGAGATATGGGCTGTGATTATCAATATGACCTTGAGAATATGCTGTGGAGACTTCATCACAGTTCTTTCTCTTAGATATACACACCTCTCTTCTCTTTCTCTGACTAACACCCTCAACCCATTCAAGCCTAGAATAGTCAAGCCCAGCTTGTGCTCCGCTCTGTCTGAGGACTAAAGCTCTCACGACAGAACAAAAATGATAAAATTAGGATCCCTATTATCCTTATATTTATCTATTTCTAAAATTTGTTGTTCCTAGTTTGACCATAGAATTATGTTCAGTTTCTAGGGCTGTCAATTGCATGTTAATGTAGTACAATTACATTAAAGCTACACTGTGTAACTCTTTTAGTTTATTCTTAGCTAAAAACACTTAGTTCTTTCAAAAATATATGTGCTCATTAATGTATATTTACTTCGTTCAATCAAGTAATAAAGTATTCTCGTGAGTGTATAATATGCACACGGGTAAGGGGTTCTAATGTTGGTTGCCATGTTGCCCTCCATCTTGAAAGTACATTAGCCAAAGAGGGACATACCCGTTAATTCAAGCTTCACCTTTAGCGTTTACGTTTGAGTTAACACTCATGGACGAGGTTGAACTGGAAGCCATGTTAATCTTGGACTACATTGGCCACCGTAGGAGTTAAAACGAAATTGGAATTGAGAGGAACAGAAAATAATATTCACTGGATGGTCATATACCTTTTCACAGGTAAAAAACACACAGTTTAGCTTTAACATGTTAAATTGACAGCCCTAGAAACTGAACATAATTGTAAATGCTAATTGAATAAATGTAATTTAACCACCGCCTTTCACCAGGGCTGCATTTATTTGATAAAAAATACAGTAAAAACTGTTAAACTGTGACATATTATTGCAATTTAAAATAACTTATGGAAACAGTTTTTAAATGAAAGTTTAAAAGAACAGCATTTTTAAAAATAGAAACCTCTTTTAACAATGTTAAAGTCTTTACTGTCGTTTTTCATCAATTGAATGCATCCTCGCTAATATTTTTAAAAAAAAATTACTGACCCAAATGTTTAAATGTTATGTATAGAGATTATGTCAGATCATATATTAAACATCTGTGATCAGAAATCATATGTATACAGTGAGATGTAATTTTTGATTATGAATATTAATATATTATATAAATATAATAAAGCATCTTTTACTTACCTCTTCCACAAGCTGGAGCATACGACGGGTGCTCTCCAGTGACTGTGGGGGAGGAAAAAGATGTTAAAACCAGAATTCATTCAGGAACTGACAGAAACAAAAACCTCCACAAGCTGTAGCGTGTGGGAGGATTTTTAACACACACTATAATCAATAAATAATCAATTGACATTCTTTGCAGCAATAATGTACCAACACATTTAACATTTCAAAAATATACAAACAATTTGCATTGCTCAACGATTGCACTACTTATTTTTTTTATGTTTTATTATTTAAATGCATTATAAACAATCTGTGTGAAATAATGTCTCTGGTCAGAAAGAACATTATTCATCTCTCCTTTCAAACTCTAGAATGCATTAGTCCATCCACCATTATGACCATTCAGAATGCATTTAAAATATGCAATTTATCTGAATAAATTACAGCATTTCTCACGCAAATATCATGGACTGGGTGACTGGATATTATGAATTCATATCTCTGTGGATCAGAAGGCTGGAGGAAATTTTTGCAGTGTGCTGTTTGTGTTTTAATATTCAGCTCAGCTGTAAGAATCATAGCGTGGGTGGCAGAGAGCAGCTCCATCAGCCTGCAAACACACAGGCGCCACCCCCAGCTCTCACACACACAAATACACACACACACACACACAAATAGACACACAAACACACACACACCAAATGCTGCAGCGTTATGTAAGGCAGAGTGCAGGTGAACCTCCCTCCACATGACACACACTCCACATGACACACACACACATTCACATATGGACTCTGACATCTCACAGTCACGGCCTACAGAACAAGCTGTGTACAAATAAATAAATCTGTAGCATAACTAACAGCAATTTATCCAATCCTCAATCAACAGAGCATAAAGACATGAAAGAACTTGTGTTGGAGACTCGGATAAGAGCAAAACAAGTTTGACGTCTGCTTCAACTAAACAGATGAATTAGCAAATTAAATAATTATTAATAAATATTTTAGTCATTGACTAGCGGCATTGATCCAGCATCACATCAAAAAGTTCCAAAAACAGGACGTTACCAAAATAAAGGAAGAGGTTATCAACTGCCAACATAACCGCCTCTATGAGGAGACCTGGTCGATGTGGAATAAGTCAGCTTTTATTGGGCTACCAATGTGACTGGAGTCTACTTCAAATGTTTTTATTGGTTTTCAATGACAGTACAAAATAACACCACAACAGTAGACAGTAAAATATTGTCCATTATTAATCCCTTACATGATCTCCCTACTCAATCCAATAGATAAAAAAATAAATAAATAATAATAATAATAATAATAATAAATAAATAAATAGAAATAAAAATAAATAAGTAAAATAAAAATGTAAAAAATAATAATAATAATTAAAATAATATGAATTGAAAGATATATGTATATATATATATATATATATATATATATATATATATATATATATATATATATATTTATATATATATACACACACATATACATATATACATATATATATAGTGACTGGAGTCTTAATGTCTTGTGAGTGTACATGTTTTTCCCCTTAATATTGTTATTCATTTTGGTACCATTTGATAGTCAAAAACACATTAATGCAGCAACAAAGCTTTATTTTCATTGTACACTTCTTTTTTATTCGAAAACAAAACAAAATGATTAATTTCCTTATTGCTGAATGCATTTTTAAACATTGAACATTAATATACTGTAGTATACTCATATATATTCATCATTATCATAAAACATGTCAATGTTGCACAAAGCTCCATTTTGATTTCTTAGTTGCCACTACATTAATCTTTGGTTGCAATGAGTTAATGTTTGAAGATTGTTGTTTATGTGAGTGTAGCATAAAGGCAGAAAGTGAGTGTCCTCACCTCATCGGCCAGCTGGTCCGCACGTTGCTGCATGTCAGAGAGCTCATTACGCATATCCAGAATCATCTGCCATGGCTGCTGGGTGTGTTGGGTGGAGCTGGTCTCCAACTGGGAAGAGTGGGTGTTACTGGAAGTCTGGGGAAGCTGAAAGAATTGGACATGGATAAAAGGAAAACATTAACCAATGGAGCTAATTTGAATAATGAAGTGTCATCCAGATTTTAAAGGAGCTATATGCAAGATTGTGGCCAAAACTGGTACTGCAATCACTTTCAAATTAGGGTGTACCCCTCTTTCCCTCATGACTCAAGGTTGCCAGATATGCTGCAGGATCATAGGCTGCTACAAGATGCTTCCAATGGAACGTGATGAATCATGCACATTGAGTTTTTTTCTGTTAATTATCAATTTCGGACTTTGTCACGAAGTATTTCGGATTCATATCAAGTTGTTTTTTTCCGCAACGTTAGACATCGTTTTTATCTGATTTCGACATGTTTGTATCTGCAGGAGTGGTAACTAGAGAAGAGCTGGCAACCCGAATGCTGTAACACTACTGACTCCGTGATTGGTAGATCGGTGGAGGGTGACAAATCAGAACAAAACACAACATGACAACATCAACACCAGTCGAGGGCTGCAACTGCACTTTTTAATTGACAATATCCTAGCCGGACTACTGTTGTCAGTGATATAAGTATTTGAAATGAACAGGATTTCTTAATGTCTGGTGACATATCAGGAAAAATGTATGATTAATTGAAATAAATTTCTTGCATACAGCTCATTTACGAATGAACAAAGACAATATTCTCATCCTAAACTCTCCCTTTCCCCCGACTCATAAGCACCAGAAAAACAGCCACGGATGTTAAATTCATAGGGCAGATAGAGTTATACAGCTAATAAAGCAATTTCATTTACACAGGCTAATTAAATGTCATGAAATAGACAGTAGGACGTTGTCTGCTCTTAAAGAACCCATCGCCTCCTCTCGTACACTCTTTCGAAGACGTCGAGGTGGTGGCTGCTGTGTTTCGCTGATTAAATTCTTCCCTGAGGTTCTGGGTGTTCCAGGAGAAATGATTCCCTGCTCTGCCATGGAAACTGTGAGCTTGACAGATATATTCCTGAAAAGACTGGCTTGACAGCTAGCAAGATATCCCAAGAGGTCTAATAAGAACAGCTTACTGAATAATTGTGAGTGTGTTAAAGGGATACTCCACTTTTTTGGAAATAGGCTCATTTTACAACTCACCCAGAGTTAAACAGTTAAGTTTTACCGTTTTTGAATCCATTCAGACGATTTTCTGATATTTAGTAGTAATATCAGTAACATTAACCAGACAGTTTCTGGTCTCATTGACTTCCATAGTATATTTTTTTTCCTTCTGTGGAAGTCAATGAGACCAGAAACTGTCTGGTTACTGATATTCTTCTAAATATCATAAAATCGGCTGAATGGATTCGAAAACGGTAAAACTCAACTGTTTAACTCTGGGGGAGTTAAAATGAGCCTATTTCAAAAAAAGGTGGAGTATCCCTTTAAACTGCACAGCATGTGAGCTTATTCCATCCTTATTCAAAGCAAAAGTAAACATGCTTTCGCAAAACCATCCTGCATGCAAGGCCAGACATTGCCCAGCATTTTTAAATGCTTTAGCAGAAACGTCACTAAATTCGGTTTAAGAAAAAGCTATATAAACTAGATTTTTTGGCAAATATCTCAAACACAACCATCCAAAATATTATCAGTGAAATATCCAATGAATTCAAAACAGGCATTAAAGAGCGATACTGCTTCCATTAATTGCATAATTGTACTCAAGCGATTAAATTTAACACGCCTGCCTGACCTTTCCCAGCGAAATACTCCAGAGACTCTAAAGGCTGAAATATTACACTCCCATCTCGACTAGTGAATGTCATCTGCTTTGGTTAAAGATCAGGGAGCACCAATCTGAAATTGATTGACCCAACAAGGCTTCTGATGCAAGCTCTCTCAGGGTAGAAACATGTTTGTGATGAATTTGCAGTATGGTATCTTATGTCTCTAGCTGGTGAAATGCACTAATACAGAAACATCCCTCACAAATCCTCGCTCAACCTCTGATGAATGAACTCATTCAGATTCTGATGAGTGCATAAAAATGTCAGGTCAGTGAAGGACTGTCAGAGAATTCTTTGAGGTAGTATTCTTGAAATAACCAAAAATTTAAGCACAATCTGAGAGACCAGACTAGAGAAAAAACAAAGAGGCGTCTTTTTTGTCTTAACTAGGCCAGTGAAATCTCAGGATTCATGTTTACTGTTAATTTACTCTACTGCTGAAAGCAATATTTTGATTTGCTTCTCCCTCCACACCTTTCACCTTTTCATTTTTTTAACTGAGCACATTATGTTATTTGCCGTATTATGAACATGAATGGCACTGCTAGCACTCCTTTGGACTTTGTAGGCTAGCTAAACCTAAAAATATAAAAAGCTAACATCAGTGCAGGAACCCTCAATTATTGATCTGTTAGCAGGTGCTCTCGAATTTAAATTATTTTGCGATTCACTTCTGCTTTCAGGTTAAAATAATTGTACTTGTTGCAGATATCCAAGGATTATTAATAATGCATGTGGTACTGGTAACCTTTTCTATAAAGAAAAAAATCAGTATCAGTCATTAAAGATAGAAGAAAAGCAATGCAAATATGTACATGATCTCATTTGTGCTTTATTGATGACAATCATTATTTTTATGCTTGAGACCATGCTAATTCTGAGGCAGTCGAACATGCATTTAATGAGACCTGTGTGCATCTTTTACTATGCAAATGTATCAATTATCAACAAAGAATGAATAGGGATTAAAATAAATGAATACTGGTAAACTGGGATCTATACAACAAATAAATACAAATAAAGCAAGCTTCAACCTTTCAAGACTGGCCTATAATTATGTACATAGAATAACATATTAATGTATTTTCAAATTTTGTGATGTCTAGCCAGTAAAATAAACATTACTAATAAATAAAACATTACCTCTGCTGCAAAAACAATCTAGTTCAAATTTGATTATACTGCCGTGAATTAGGAACTGATGTATAGAATTACATACTTAAGCATCACATTTGGGACACTTCACCCATTTGCATTAAGCTTTGTATCTTTAGAAACCCAGTCATATTTTGAATGGTCATGGTTTATTCCCATATTTTCCCCTGAGATGGGAGAAATGGGAATCATATTTCATTAAAATGTGTAGAAACTACAAACATTAGCTCATTATTATTCAAGGTGTGGGACCCACTCACCCTACATGCCTATTACAGATCAGTGGGTGGGACTTCACTTGCAGATCCTGAATCAATATATCAGCCATCTTGTTTGGAAGCTACGCTAACAAGCGCTGTGGAGATAGGAAGTATGATAATGACGGAAGAAACTAAACATGATATGGAAGAAGAGGATTTTGAAATTCTGCTGCTCGAATCCGATGTTCGTGGCTATCTTTACGAGCCGCAGTATAGTGAAGAGCAGCTGAGGCTGATGGAGAAACCGGAGGCGGCTGCCTGTCGCGTGCGAGGAGCCCGGACAGGCTCGAGCTGAGGCGGACTGCTGTGCATGTGCTCTCGCTGTGTGCTATGAACACAGATAGAGTCCGTCTGCTGCAGAGAATTTCAACGATGGCAACGAGCTATTTGCACGTATAAGTTCCGCATTTGACGCAAGGATGCTCGTCAGTTTCTGGTTGGCGAGATTAAAGCGAAAACCGAGAGAAAAGGGGATTATGGCAGAGTCTTCAAAGTCTTCCCGTCTTTGAAACGAAACTTTCATACGTTTAGATGTAATTTTATACATAGTTATGTTTATTTAATATAATTTTAAAAAGAAGCATAAACACAACGAGGGGTGTCTGTTTTATCTGTTTTTGTGACTGACAACCATGGAGAATAAAATTCAATATTAATTCTCGATATTGCATTGGACTCTGCGATCGGCGGAAGTTATCGAGCATCTTTAAATCTTCACCGGAAATACCGCCGCACATAGAGTAAATTTTTCCTGAACGAAATCTCTGAATCAGACGAGCACACGGACGTTTGTGTTGTGATGTGAACCATCCTAGTTTCGACTGACTGAACATCCAGGTATCATGCAATAATTCACCATATAGAAATAAATACAAATGAGGAGTATTTCACTAATGAGTTTGCCGATGTAACGTTAACGGGGTTTGTTGTGGGAAGAAGGAGGCAGGAACCGGCAAACATTTAAACAATTTTATAGTAAAATGAACAAATACAAAACGAAAGTATAAGCCAGCAGCCCCTCATTGACGACTGCTGTAACGTTACACACAACAGAAACAAAAAACATCATAAAATCAGGCCTGTTTCTCTCTTGATCTGCCGTCGTCACTTCTCATTTTATGCTTTCGCTCCTCCGTGAGAGACGCGAGACCGGCGTGCGACTCACAGGTGTCTTTCATTATCACTAACGCCACCGGACTTGCGCCGTCCTCTTACGTCCCTCGCCTCTCGATCGTCCTGCTCGCCACAGCCAACTAACTAGAAATTTTGCGTGAAATGAATTTCAAACTCTGGTGACAGCTAACGTTAGCCTTGGAAGAGTGATTTCTCTGTTTGCACTGTTCCGGATTAGTGGGTGTGGCTTGCGGAGCTGTGCAATGTGGTGTATTGTGGGAGTTGTTGTCTACGTACAAATGCGCCCCTCAGTTATTTCTGTCTTTTCTCGGGCACCAAATTAAAAAATTCTTTTACATTTCGACTACATATATGATCCACTTTCAATAAAGATTAATGTTGAAGTGGGTGAAATGCTCCTTTAACTTTTAAATAATACATTTTAGAGGGACAATGAAACATTTAGCAGAACTGTTGATTTGAAAAGAAAAAAACATTTTTTTTTCATTAAACAATTTGAGATTGGCCCCATGTTTGGACCTCTGAAATAAATAAGCTACACAGTTATATGTGTCTAAAAGCAAATTTAGGGAGGTCCTTGAGTTCATTTCTGTATCCATTTGTCTCCAGCCATGCCTTGATGGAAAACCAATCAGTAACGTATAGAGCTGGCAAACTGTAAACTATAGCAATGGCTTATTATTCGCAATGCAACTCGATGAGGAGGACAGGCCTGAGCAATGCTGCCCCCTCCTCTCATGAACAGTGATTAATAATTAATTAATCAGTTCCCTTCCTCCTGAGTGGAGGATTGCGTGGAGTGATTCCAGGGTTCTATTAACGTGTCTCGTAAAAATCTAACTGTTCACACTTCTTATATAAATTATCTATATAATATATAGGAATAGAAATATTCCTATAAGAAGAAAAGACCTCTGCTGCAAAAACAATCGAGTTTCAAATTTGATTATTCTGCCGTGAATTAGGAACTGATGTATAGAATAATATAAACATCACATTTAACTTTTAATTAAGACATTTTGAAGTGGGAGGGACAGAGAAACATTAAGCAGAACTGTTGCTTTGAAAAATTCAACAAAAAAAGAATTTCCATAAACAATTAAGGACCTCTGAAATAAAAGCTCCACAGTAATGCCTCTGAAAGCAGTACGCATATCAAAAGTTGTTTCTTGAACTATAGGCTATTGAGCTATATTCATTTGGTTACTGGAAGTTGTGTGTAGCTGTATGTTTGTTTACTGAGACAATGAGAAGCTCTATGGTTTAAAGATGCTCTTTTAAAATAGCTGTGTGTGTGTGCGCGTGTGAGCTCGCTCATCCTTCGTCTCTGGCTGCCATTTTGTTTTCTCTCCTCAAACATGCAGCCTCTCCCTTCACTGCAGCACTTCAGTTACCACACAAAAACTGTCCTCCTCCAAAACTTGACGCTGCACTCTCTTCCCCCCCATCACATGCTTCGCTAAACGCTAACATCACCTTATATCCCGTCAAACGGAATGAACTTATCATGCCTGACCTCTAAATCTCCAGAGTCAGGCGAAACAGACGTGTTTTACGAGATTACCTTTGAAATCGGGTTATGGTATTTCCCCTCTACAGTGTTATGTTTGTTGCAACAGATTGACTCTCGTAAGAGCGGGTTATTGAGCTTGGCATGTTTTAAAATCTCCAAGAGAATCCTTATTTACAGATGCAAGGACAGAAACTCAAGCCATATGCCATTTTGTGACTCATTTCACTACCTTTCATGCTTGGCAAATTGATCGACATCTGATAACTAAATTCCACAGTAAACTGACAGCCTAGCCTTAGGTTGTCATAAAATAACATACTGAATGCATCAGAAAGTTGCATAGCTAAAGCACATTTAATGTAAAATGTAATGTAAAATATAAACTGAAGTGGATGATGCTTAATTTAGGGAGGTCCCCGAGTTAATTTATGCTTCCATTTGTCAGATAGAGTAACGGATAGAGCCAGCAACCTGTAAACTATAGCAATGGCTTATTATTCGCAATGCAACTCAGATGAGGAGGACAGGCCAGAGCGATGCCGCCCCCTCCTCATGAGCAGTGATTAATAGCATCAGTTCCCTTCCTCCTGAGTGGAGGATTGCGTGGATTGATTCCAGGGTTTCATTAACACGTCCCGTAACCTCTAACTGTTCACACTTCTTATATAAATCATGTACATAATATCTAGAAATAGAAATTCCTATAAGATGAAAAAACCTCTGCTGCAAAAACAATCTAGTTCAAATTTGATCATACTGCCGTGAATTGGAAAACTCCATCACTAGCCTCAGGAGTTCCTTAGGTTTCCTCTCACCCACAATGCAATTATTATTATTTTATCAAAAATTCCAGTAAAAATATCTACACATCCTTAAACATAAATCGAAGGCATTAAGACTTGCGTTCAAAGAATTTAGCAATAAGCATAGTGAAAAGTACTAAAAAAATGAACCAAAAAAATAATAATAAAATAAAAAATCATTAAGCTTGTGATCTGTGGCGGTCATCTAAATTATACATTTCAGAGTACGTGTGGCTGCATGCTGAGTATTCTTCATAGCAGAATACGCACTACATGTTGCTGCACCATAAATGACTGCAGCAGCCTCTGAAACTCATCTATATCCCCCATTTTACATTGGGTTGAAGGGTCTTGTGATTTAGGGGGATCCAATGGCCAGTGCAATTGAGTCCATTTCACAAGCCCATTTGTTTTCTCTACAGCAACACTAGCATCAGTTCCTCTGCAGAGAGCCCTCCCATCTCATCGCCTGTAAACTCCCACTCATAGGGAAGCCCTGGGATGTATTTATTAACAACGGGACCATTAAAGCAGACTGTGTGTTCCCCACCTGACACCCTGATTCCCTCGCCTCCCCATCTGGCTCCAAGGTTCTTGGCGATTATCGTGATGAGTTTGACAGGGCAAGGATTGGAGGGCTGGCTATGCGGTCTGTTTGACTGTGACCTTCACATTTTTATTACAGCTTCATAGAAATGGTGATCAGAACGCGGTAGAGGAATGAGAGCGAGTGCAGCAATCTTTTTAAATTTTCTATAGAAACAGGCCCACTTAAAACGGATAGATCTGTTTTCAACTTATTCCACTAATATCGCCAGCTTACTTTTGATTGGCGTCCAAACATGTTATTGCATTTACATAATATGCCTCTTCAACAACAGACGCTGCAGAAAAGTCAAATTGCATCAAAGAGCGAATTGGGTGCCATCAGAGGTAATTTATATGAAAATCTCATAAACTGCACTGATGGTATTATGTGGTTGTGACATTTGTTTTGTTGATCAGACAGGAGGGGTATGAGGAAAGCACAGAAAAATGACACCTGAATGATAGCATCAGCAGGTGTTCAAAATATGAGGAGTCATAAACAACAGACATTAAAAAACCATTAAGAAGCCTTGAATCCAGAAAGCAGCCAAAAGCTTTTGCTCAACGGAAACATGATTAACAGATTTATCTGGAAATCTGTAAGACTAATTTGCCACTGGCTTGCTTGAGATTTTCCTATGGGTTTTTATAATGTTTTTTGTTTTTTTTTCAATTAATGATTAAAATAAGGTATGTGGTAAACTAAATGATACTTGGATGTTTTGTTCTACAATGTTTTAGACACTCACACTCCAAATGATCTTATCTTGTTACTTATTAAAAACATAATTGTTTTTAAATAAACATACCAGCTTCAAAATTCGATTTTTTGTGTCCAATATCGACAACTCACCACGGACCTTATTTTACTAATTGATTGAAAAACCCCATTATAAAATCTGTAGGGTGAATTAGTCTTCCGGGGTTTGACGTGCTATCCCTGCACCACTCTATTTCCTAAGGTACATTTAACTAAAGAAAGTAAATCTCTCTGATTACCATATTTATTATATATAAATATATTCTTAGTTATAAAATATATTAAGATTTGTGTTCAGAGAATATATTGAATTATCTTTATATTTTTCTTATCACATTAGCAAATCATTTTTACTCTTAACACTTCATGCAATTTTGCATCTCAAGTATATCATATATGTAATTTAAAGATTTTTATTTTAATACAAAAGTACTTTTTAGGTCACTAAGTCATATTTGGAACAATAAGCATAGTGATAGTGCTACAAAAATGTACCAAACAATGTACAAATAAATATATTCATAATGATGTATAATTGATATACAGATATTCACTGCTGGATTATTTATAATCAAAAAGAGTGAATGCCACAAACATGTCTTTAACATGTTTTTTTTCTCTAAAAGAGAACGTCGGTGATTTACAAGCAAAGATTGAATATACATGCATCTAAACTTCAACTATAGCAAGTTTGTCTTTCTACATCCTATTAACTTGTTTAAATGAGCCAGTGTGTATTATTATCAAATGTCTGTTTGGCATCCCAAACATAAGTCAACAGTCAAATAATCCTAACAAGAAATATGCAAACATGAAGCAAAGGCTAATATTGAATTTCTGAGGTGCGTTTACTACAGCATGCTGCTTAATACTGAAATACGATTCCACTTTAATGGAATCAGACTGTCTCATAATGTAAACTGAGAAAGTATGATTCATCTGCATGAGCTCATCATCTTATCTCTTATATATGCATGCACTTCACTGTAAAACTTCATGACATGAACTGATTGAACTCTCTCTGTCTGAAAGAGTGACATTCTAAAATGGCTTCAGACTGCAACTGCAGCTATGAGCAAATGAACAGATGCCGTAACATTTTGTCCAAATTGCTCACAATAACAGCTTGCAAAAGTAGACAAATTCATACAAAGCCCATCTGATCTGGTACAAACATTAAGATGCCTACAAAAGACAATGACACCGGTAAGAAAATCCATACTGATCACGCAAAACGCATTAATATGTTAATCCATTTGTACTTTAAACAAATGCCCGTCCTATGACGCATTCTCACATCTATTTCCACATCATAACGAACACAAATATGAGGTTAGCTAGATGTCAAAAGCTAGACAGTCAAATACAAAATACATTGCTTCAGCTCTCAGTATCACGTGGCAAGTACAAACTACAGTAATTAACATCGGCTAGCTGTTAATCCTTTGCTTCATCTAACTTTTATTCAGTAAGTTTAAGACTGCACTTATTAACCACTGTGACCCCTCTCTTACATTGTGTCCACACACAGAGAGAGAGAAAGAGAGAAAGAGGACAGTGTCAGTCGGATTTATGATGCTTCTCTTTCCACCCAGAAACCTCCAGCACTATTGATATTCATAAATGGTTGAGGGGAAACCCCACATGTGTGGGCAGAGTTTACAGGCTGAGATGCTTGGCATGAGGGTGTTTCTTTCTGCTGTCATTGTGCATCATACAAGCTAATTCTTCAGGGTATCTTGTCTTTTCTCATTTCATCCTCAGCCGCCCTCCTCTGACGTACTTTATCTGTTTTGTTTTTTTATTCTCGACCAATGTTATCCCCCCTCTTTCTTTTGCTCATCTTTTTATCCATAGTCTTCAGTCTGTTATGCTCTTGTGACGCATTTGTCCATATTTTCAATCTGTGGGTGTTCAGCCAAGTGCACTTGTGCAGGACTGTCGCAGAGATATCCAGTGGCTATTTTGTACTTGGGCCCATGTTATTATTTGCTAGATGTAAAGTGTTTCCCAAGACTACCTGCTGTTCATCAGTTCAAATCTGTTTCCATTTTTACGCAGCTGGTGCTTAAATCTGAAACTATTTTTGTGAAAAGGCGATATTTAATTAGGAATATGAAATCAAGGACTTTAGGGTGATAGTTATACTTGTAGCTGACAACAACATATCATTTTCAGTAATAGGCTGGTAAAGCTTTTGATTTTCTTTTTTTTCATTATATCCATCACATTTCATTGATACAATGATAGTGTATGTGATTAATCAAGACATTGGAGCAACCATAACAAAGCACTTCACTATCTCAGTGTCAAGATTTGATTAAACAATTTCCAAATGACATATTAATGAGTTATTTAGGTGAATCACTCCTGACTTGAGCTCAACCATTTATTAAAAGTAGAATTTGTGAACTTGAGAATTTATTAAAAGTAGAATGAAGATGTGCTGTTCTAAAATACATCAAATAAATCCTGGATGATTTATAGGGTAATTAGAATTTGCATGTAACTGTTTATTCTTATACGCCAATCAATTTGCATAAATAACCCATAACAATCAATGGGGATCTTTTTGTTTATGTCGAATATGTGTAAGCTAATACAATTGAAATTGATTTATGCTATATTATATAGAATGTAGCTATTAAAATGAGGTACCTAAATATGTTAAGTATCAAAGACCATCGATGAATCAAGATGAATCGCGGTCTGGTAGCACTCTCGCGTGAGTCACCACTTATTATGGGAACATCCCTGCCGCCCTGCGCTCTGCAGTCAAGCCATAATAAGCCGCATTAAACCATCAGATTCAACAACAGAAGAGTGCCAACCTGTCTTCACAATCGCCGCAAGACAAATACTGAACGCGCTACTCACTATCGTTTTCTGTTGCTCATATATGCGGCAGTAACAGTATATGCGCATTTACTAACCTTACAGCAGCAGAAGGATGGCCAAAAACAGAGATGTTAAACAATACCGTGGCTTTAGAGCATTTGCAGGTGCGAGATGAGGGCACGTGACTGAAAAGAGGAAGCTCGTCTGCGAGTCTCCTGACATACCCAGGTCACACTGGCATTTTGACCGAATGATTAGATGATATTTCGGGTTGTTAACGGATATCCGGTCAATGTAGGGATTTTACCCACGCGATAATACTATTGTGTAATCAGTACATTCTGTGAGCCAGAAAGTGTTTAACACGTGAGGATGTGGCGAAGAATCTACATATAGGGTTTGGAGAACCATTCGAGTTTTATTTTGGTGGCATTCGGTTCTCGAGCGTGAAATGTGGTTAGAACACTAAAATTCTCTGATAGTGTTCAACATCGCTACAGAATGTAGAGCAAACACGTCACGAATGCCTGGTGAGTCGGATATTTGTTGAAGGAGTCAAAAACCGAAAGAGTTGCCGAAAGAATGATTCATACGAGTCGATGCTTTTTAGTGAATCAACAATTTACAGCGCGACCTGTGTAGAAAACGATTCCTCTCTATATAACCCTGATCTTTTTAGAGAATCAAAAACATAGATCATCATTCAGGTAAGTCGAAAGAATGAATCCCATGAGTCGGTTCTTATAGTGAATCAACAATATGGCTACAGCACAATCAGTATTGTGGCTACTCTTATGATGACTCGGTTCTTTGAAGTGAATGAAACGCACCTGAACAGAACATTCTTTATTTCGTCATGTATGACTGGAGTTTAATCAAAAGAACTGTATGTTGTTAAGTCTCGTGAAGCTTAGCCTACATGTAGCAACTGGCTGGTTTATCATACGACAACGTAGGCGTTGAATCTTGAGTTGACACGTAGCTTTATATTAGCCTACAGTCTAGTCGTAATCAATAATAAATAAATTAATACAATACGAAACTATTGTTTTGTTCGTTTAGTATTCTTAATTAAGACCAATTATTGTAGGTTATTGCATTTATGCCACCTCTTAAAGTCTGTGAAATCCACTAATTGTGAAATGATTTCCCCAAAAATATCTTCCTTAAATGTAGCTGGTATAAGGGAATCACGAAATTCTTTAAGGTTGCTACCCCTAATCATACATGAGCCTAAAGAATCATGGTAAGTGAGGGTATCTCCAGCATCCGCCTCCGCTCGTCTCTGCTCAAGCCCCCGCCCATCGTCTAACACCAGGAAGACACGAACTGATCATTACCGCTGCCCCATCGCATACATACGGCAAGATTGAGATTATTTGGTTCAAACAATGAATATGTCGGTTAAATTGAATAAGTCGGATCACTGCATCATCCCATCTGACTTTCCCCACTCTGCTTTCTTTGCAACACGCACATGCGGCACATTACTTTGTCGCATTTTTCCATATTGACTTCCCCCCACTATCAATCGCTGATCACTTTCGTTAAATCTCCACCCTATGCTATCAAACCTCACATATATTCTGAGATAAAATGCTTCTGGCAAGGAAAGCAATGAACCGACCTGCTCATAAAATTATGCTGCAAAATGAAACATCGGCGTTAGTTTTCACAGTGATGAATGGCCTGGTTTTAAAACGGGTAAACATCTGGGAAAAGCAGCCATTACTTAGATGGCGACTATGCGCAAAACTTTGCCAGACATATAATGGCAATTTAGCTGCAGAGCCTGGATGTGAATTCAGGACAGAAGCGCAGTCGCTGTCCAGGGTGCTGAAACGCAGAAACCGCCCACATCGTGCCGCATCCAACACACGATTCGAATGCGTATAAAACACACATGGTCATCCCTAAAATCTGACGTTCTCCAAACAGTGCATTCACTCCGGATACGAAAATGAAAGGGTACCAATATCTTTTAATTAGCCATCAGTTTTCATATTTCATTTTGACAAAAAAAAACATCCACTGTTGCTCTTGCCTCAACCACTTTATGACCCAAAAAATTAAAAGAAAGAAGAAAAGACATATCGTATCAAATCTTCTGTATCATCTCTTCTTTAAAATAAATCTTACCTGATCCCGTAGTCTTTGTTAGACCGTCAGTAAGGAAGTCTCTGTTTGCGAATTTCAACAGCGAACCACCATCAAAATCCCTTCTGTAGGGACTGAGTTGCTGCAACGGCTATGCGTGTGTGTTCGTCTTCAATGGATAGCAACTCTGCCCTCGACAAAGATGGCGTCCGCTTTGACGTCACCGACGTTTAAAAGAAATCTGTCGGGGAGGGGAGGCCCAAATAAAATGTAGCACCTGCCGTGGAACATTGTTTGGCAGCAGCATGTGAATGTTGAGTTGACAAAGAACAGACAAGACTCGTCCAATCTAATTTGGTCTGAGTATCACTCACAGAACTGTTGAGAAAAGAAAAAATGAAAATGTCAAAAATGTTTTGTCAAAAACATGAAAATGTTCTTTTAACATGTTTGAGATGCTATACCTCTGAATGTGTGGCATTTTCTCTCACAGAGTGAAGTGAATTTGCTGAATTTAGCATAACGGTAGTTTATTTTGTGTTTAAGTCATTTAAAATAGTTGACTGTTTAAATGTTAAGCAGACAACTAAGATTAAAATATTGTGCTTGTCACTATTGCAAGCTCCAGAGACAGGATACTCTGTCTCAGGCATTGGTCAAATGGCAGATCTTGAAAGCCAATCAGGAAAGGGATTTTCACAGAGTAGCATGCAATGAGGTAAAAAAAATATATATACACATATTGTACTTAAGTTTGTTATATTCCCTATGTATGAGGTTAAACTGACTTGTTATGTCAGGAAGTCTCTTGTGACAAGAGCTCATCGTGCTCATTAGGGAAACCCCTCTGGAAAACATAGGGAAACCAGCAGGACAAACTGCTACAGCAAAACACCTAAAAACCGACAGAATGGCTTGCAAAAGCTGAAGTAGGTCCTCTTGAAATAAGTTGGACAGATGTAATATTTTTAGTGTTTATAATTCATTAAATTTGATGTTAGTTTATGCCACTGTGCATATTTCCTGATTGCACAAGAATTACAGAGATGTTATGTATTTTTAATGCACAGTTTAAAGTCGACTATATAAAAGTTTTATGTGATATGAATCCCCCTAATAGCCTTAGTTTTCTCATCATACTTACTGGATAATGGAGTGAATATTTTTTGTACAATAAATGTATTGTGAAGATTTAATGGCCTTTTTTATATATAAAATAAAAATTATTAATAAAAATATGTATAAATTTATCAAATATGTTATTATACACCGGCAGGTCCCCAAAAAATATTGAGTTACTTCAAATCAGTTGCTTGTTGTGGAATATAACCTAACTTGAAACAAAGCAGATATTGCTTTTTGTTTGTGATGTTAAGTTTAAAGCGAATCTTTAAAAAAGTCTTGCTGAATCTTTGAAGGTTTTTTTTTTTAGTCGGTAGCATTTGACTTTGCTGCGTTTTTTTTTTGCACCATTGGAACAGAGGCAGAAAGAAAAGAATTAGTAGTTGCATTATCAACTCTCTTTGTGACTAGACCTTGCTCTCTTACACGTCACTCACAGACAAATTTCCCCCTTAATTAAACCAGAGAGAGAGAGAGAGAGAGAGAGTGAGAGCACAGGGAGCTGGGCAAGGGGGTGCTGACAGAGATAAAGAGAAAAAGTTGGGGTTGGAGCGGGTGGGTGGGTATAGATCGGAACACAAGAGGGGGATGGAGGGAGAGAACAGGCCAGGGAGAGGATGAAAGTGAGCGTAATGAGGAGAAGAGCTGTTGAAGGGAGGGGGAGCACGCTTTGGCAATGGATTCAACCAGTGACTCAGCAGTCTAAAAACATGTTTATTCTCTGCTGCTACAAAAGGAATCCTTTAAAATATGACTCAGAGGAATGTGAAAATCTCAGCATCGATACATCAACTGTATTTGACTTGATTTGACTGTATTGTTTTTAAAAAAATCTCTTATTTGCATGTGGTGTTTGGTCAGCCAGCTTTATCTTAAAATAATGCAGTGTAGTGCACTGACCCTTGATAAAAAATAAATTCACTATTAAACAATTAGCCATTAGCCATTATTAGAGCGAATCTATTTTGTATTAAAGATTAGTGCATTACAGTGCACAGCTGGTACTTCCTGAAATAAATAAAATGAGATAAAATGTTCAGTAAAATGAACATATAAAATAAATGAGAAGGATAGAAACTGCAATATGAGTGACTATAGCTCATATATTTTGCCAATATGTGTGATGTAAAGTTTTAGAGGTAATTATATAGCAATTTTGGACTGCAGGATGTGGATATTGACCAATCAGAATCAAGTATTCTAGAGAGCTTTGTATTATGTAAAATAGTTCCAGTCCTGGCTTCTGATTTGTCAATGCAGCATTCCCTCCCTGCAAAAATCAATGATATAGTATCATGTTTGTTTACCATATCAGTTTTGCCTTGCATTTTCATGACATTTCTTAAAGGGACACTCCACCCAAAAATGAAAATTCTGTCATCATTTACTCATCCTCAAGTTGTTGCAAACCTGTATGAGTTTCTATCTTGTGCTGAACACAAAAGAAAGTATTTTGAAGAACAATTGGAACTTTGACTTCTATAGTAATTTTTTTTTCTACTATGGAAGTCAATGGTGCCAAACAATTGTTTGGTTCCAATCAGTCTTCAAAATATCTTCATTTGTGTTTAGCAGAAGAAATAAACTCATTTTTGGTGGAGTATCCCTTTAAGTCTCATCTGAACTATTAAGTCATTTCTAACAAATGATTCTTTTTTTCTTTGTATTTTCTAATCTGTTTTCATTTAGAATTTATCCAAAAGTTAGCTTTGGCTGCCTTGTCACTCCAGCAGACAATATAGTTCTAGCTGCTCATTACATCTGGTCTCTTTTGCCCTAAGACGTGCATGACCTATTTTTCCACAGAGGTTCATTCAGATTTCTCTCTAGTTGCTCCTCTGAGCCCTGAAGAGTGAAGATGCCAGACTGCAAGCTTGATAATTCGGGGAAAGAGACATACAGTCTGATAATTGATGAACGGCTAGATTTGAGATGGGTGGCGATGTTGATAAGTGTGTGACCGAGGGTCTCAAATGCACTGATGCATATGTATGTCAGAAGAAACATTGATCCGTATTGATCTGAGCTTTATAAGGGACTGTAGTTTCATCTCACCCTTTTATTCAATCCAAACAAGAACAGGTGATTAAAATAAACATAAAAAGGTTGTTATCAAAAATATGCATTAATGTGATTGAATAATCACCAAAATGCACAAGACTTGTATCAAAGCACCTAAATTTCTGCCTGCTGTCATTCTCTTTCTGAGTGTTGTGGGGGCAGGAAGAGTCGCATTGATCCCTTGGGCACTGAGGCAGCATGCTTTAGCACTGAGGTCAAAGGTTAATTACTACCTAAATTGATTTAATCCCAAAGTCATGTAACATCAATATGTATTTATGTATATGTACAAGGGTGTAACCACAGTGGAGTCTTGAGTAGACTTAGAATGTTTCATTCTTGCCAGGGTGATAATGTAGACTAGAGAATAGTTTTGAACACACCTTGTGTGCATTAGGCTGGAATGTGATATCCCTTCTAGGCAATTAACAGGACATCTTATAGGGAATGCGGAGTTGACGTCACGCCATGTTGCATTATGGGTCCGCCGCCATATTTACAGGATCGCGCCCAATACCGCTGTATTTAAATGCATGTTTTGGAGGCTGTGTTTGGATTTTCTGTCGAGATTGTAATAAACGTCGATATGGTTGTTCAGTTCAACTGCCATAGCATGTCACACGATCGTTCAGTGAGGAAACCGAACAACGGAATACGTTTTTTCACCTTTCTTTCTTGGAAAAAACTATAAGGGAAGCAGGTCGAGGAGCTGACGAGAAGAAGCCGGATCGCGTAGGGGATGAGGAAGTAATGAGGAAAAACGCAATAATGAGGAAAAACTTTACTTAATGTCCTCCACAGCATACTATGTTTGTTAAAAGTTGTAAAAAGCAAGAGGTTGTGTATTGTATATTCATAAATGACTAACAGTTAGGAGGATAGTTGACTTTGTGGTTCAAGTTCTTGTTAGCAGATGATAAAGCTAGGACACATTGCATGAATCAAATTATATTTATTTTGTTTTCAATTAACAATTTGCTTTGATATTCTGTACAACTCTTTACATGCCTTTCTTTAAAACGTTTGTGAATCATGTTTTATATAACTGCTTAATAAATACATTAAGTGACTTCTCTGTTTCTGTACTGATTGCATCCGCAAAGACCCTTTAAGTACACATAAATGGGCAAAGATACATCAAACTATTTTAAAATAAACTACCAAATACCCTCATTTTTACACGTGTCATCAACATTAAATGATGACAATAAGGCACAGTTGTATTTAACAAGTTACCACATCTTGTGGCATTATAAAGTAATGTACATTGTTTTTCTTGCACAACCTATGAAAACTCAACATATAGACTGAAAATAGCAAGTTAACTTTAACTATGAGAGCTACTTTTCAGGTAAAATAGCTTGAACTTTATGTACAATAGTAACGTTAATCAACTTAGCATAGGCTTCGAACACCAAAACTAAATCAGATGCATCAACGTTGTTTATCGCGGATAGTTTGTCCAAATTACGTTTTTTTTGGCAGTGGCATTTAGTTTATTCTGGTAGGGTCCCTTCTCTCTTTCTTTAAACATCTCAATTTCTTCCGTTCTTCTTCAAATTTGCCTCGTTTTAGCCAAACACCTACTATTATCCCGAAGGTAAACAAAGATCGTGCCTGTAAAGATGGCGCCCACGTCCCATAATGCAACACGGCGTAACGTACCTCCGCATTCCCTATACTTTTGCCAATTGAATGTGTGCACTTCCTCTTTCCAGTCTCCACATGTAAAGTGGTGATGTCCATTTGCTCACCCATGGCTGTGTAACTAATGCTTGTGTGCACAGTACATAATAATTTTCTTAGTCAGTATTTTTGTCTGGTTTCCCAGTAA
This sequence comes from Hybognathus amarus, assembly GCA_030378365.1. Taxonomy (NCBI): domain Eukaryota; kingdom Metazoa; phylum Chordata; class Actinopteri; order Cypriniformes; family Leuciscidae; genus Hybognathus; species Hybognathus amarus. The sequence goes on from JAQIUQ010007186.1 coordinate 509,178, forward strand.
ATGTATCTTTACTTCGTTTTTATTTTTTAACTAGCTATCATAATACATTACTCTTAAAGGAAAAGTTTGCTATTTTACAATTAAAGCCCTGTTTTAAGATAGTTTCTGATGAAATAGAATGGTTAAGATTGTTTTTTAGACAGACGCTGATGTCCCAGAATTTTCGGATTCTGTGGTTGCACCCCCACACCTCTACAATGATAATTGCACAAGAACAATCCTTTATAAAACGCATAAAACTTTAGTTTACAAAGACGTGAAACTCACCTAGTGGTCTGGGTGTTCACTGATATGCTCAAATATCGCTGCAAAAGATGCTTTCCAACAGGTTTCATCGGCAGCTCCATTGACTTGGATTGTATGTTCTGTGATGTACAGTATTACTCCGCTGCCGGAAACGGAGTTGTTTGTATTCTTTCTGTAGTCTTATGCTGTTGTGGTATCTGGCTGCACTATACAAGTGGTTTGCTTGCAATTGGCTAAGGTGCATTAGCGCCACCAACTGGGCTGGAGTGTCTATTATTCAAGCTCTCAAAGGAAGAATGTACGATTGTGAGGAGTTCGGAAAAAATAGGTCTACAGTTTTACAACGAATGGTAAAAAGCAGCGTCTGTCTAAAAAACAATCTTAACCATTCTATTTAATCAGAAACAATCTTAAAACAGGGCTTTAATTGTAAAATACCAAACTTGTCCTTAACCCTTTACCTGTCACCCCCCTTTTGATAATTGACATTAAAATGCACTATACAAACTTAAATGGTTGTAATTCAAGAATGCTTTGGAATATATACCCAAGTTTGGTCTTGTTTTAAAGAAAACAATCAGCAGATTATTACTAAAAGTGAAAGCACTTCAAAAAAATGTATGACAAAGTTATGGAAGTTATAATTTACAGTACATCAAATATACTTTATTAATATATATTTTTAATATGAAATAAATATTTTACAAAATATGTTTTACTATAAAATTACTATAAAATGAAAGCTATATATCTAACCAAGTTGTGTTCCAAAATTGAAGTTGATATCACAAAAATTGAAGTTCCCATGAGATTTTGTTTAGGTGTAGTACCAAAAATAGCCACCGGGTGCCATTGAATTCCATTGAATTTAATTGTATGCATTTTGCCATAACAAATTAATAAATTTCTATCCAAATATCACTTCTGTCACTAAATATGGAACCTTGAGACTCAGACCTTTCTGAAAATATGTGGTTTGTCAAGATTAGAAAAGGTTTTCATAATAAATTATGAAAGATGATGGCCAAAAGGGCCTAATAAAAAATACCGTTTCTATGGTAACGCAACTGTCCAATTTCAAAACTGTTTTCACAGGATGAATTCAGAGTTCATAAGCTTTCGAATGATACCTAATTTATGATAACTACTAAAATATGTGATATAATAATAATAAAAAATATATATTTAGAGATATATAATATATTATACTTTTTAGAGGACTTCTTACCTTACTTTTAAAAATATAATTTTATCTTTTTTTATTGACAAATACTAATCATGTTTTATTATGACCATTTAGCACTAAAAAAACAAAGTTTCAATTATTAAAAGTGTGTGCGTCGACTTTTTGTGACAAAGTTCAGAAACTCGATTTTTTGAGGCGCACTCTTGTCATAAATTCATATATTACTGTTAATTAATAATTTGTAAGAAAAAAACAGACCTAAAATATCTATTTAGGAGTCTTAGACCTTTCCAATGATATATAGTTTGTCACGACTAGATTAGGATTTAATAGTAATATAGTAAAGTAAAGTTAGTTTGCCCATATACAGGCAAGTGACAGTTAAGTCATAAATTGGCCCCTCTTTAATCCATTTGGAATTTCAATTAAGAAACACACAGAAAGTTGACATTTGAATTTAAATTAAAATGACAGGAAGAAAATAGTTATAATTAAAAACAAAAAAATCAACTCACTCAATAAATATCAGACTTTTATAAGGGGCATATTGTTATGGCAAGGCAAATGGGAAGGATTGTGGGGCAGCAGTGACGAGTATTTACCAACAGTGGTCTGAAGAGGACAAACCACAAACCGGCAACAGGTTGTTGGGCGCCCAAGTCTCATCGATGCACGAGAGCAACAAAGGCTATTCCGATCTGAGCCAACAAAAGGTCTAGTGGCACAAGTCACACAAAACTTTAAAGATGTTATGGGAGGAATGTGTAACAGCATAAAGTGCATCACACTCTGCTGCGTATGGGGCTGTGTATCCGCAGATCAATCAGAGTGCTGTGTTGACCCCAGTCCACCAATGAAAGCGACTCGGAACTGGACCTTTAAGCAGTCCGATGAGTCCGTTTTCTTTTACATCACGTGGGTGGCCGTGTACTCACCGTTTGACAAGCCGGTGGAGAAAGTGCAAAGCTCTGGGCAATGTTATGCTGGGAAACCCTGGCTCTGGCCATTCATGTGTATGTAAATTTGACACATGCCACCTACCTAAAACACACCAGGTATCTTTATGACATTGGTTTTCCCTGGTGGAAGTGGCCTCTTTCAGCAGGATAATGCACCTTGCCACACTGCATACTGGAATGGTTTAAGCAACATGATGAAGAGATCAAGGTGTTGGATCTCAATCCAACTGAGCATCTTTAGGATGTGCTTGACCGTTGTGTGATCCTACAGGAATTGAAGGATCTGCTAACATCTTGATGCCAGATAACACAGGACACCTTCATTTTACATGAAGACATCCCCAATACACCTCTTCTCAAGTAAATGAATCTTGCTCAAGGGATGTTTACAGAACATGTGATTTTTACAGGAAATCAAGACAAAATTACTAATTAAGTCAATGATTTTTGCAGTGATGCACTTGCTCATTTGCATCATGCGAAGAACTGTGGAACAGCTGAGATGCTCTTACTGCATGACTACATCTGATGTGTCTAGTGAGCAGACGTAATGACCACACTCTCAAAACAAGGACATCAGGACAGATACACAGCGTTAGACCATGCAGACTTGCATCTTGCTACAGCATGAAAGTTTTCAGCTGAATGCACAGAAAATAGATTGGAAGTGGGGAAGAGTTTTACTAAAGCTAACCATCTTTCGGTCTTCTCTCCTTCTCCGCTGTGAGTAGTGCAGTGTTCTGATTGGTGAGGCAAACCTGCCTATTTGTGATCAATATCATTTCAGGCTTAGTTGGAGACAACAGCAGAATCCAGATAATGGTGAACGAGTGTGTGTGATGGATTTAAGGGAAGACTAGTGTAACAATGCTTAAGCTTCATAGATGGAACACCACATCAGTCCTTGATGACTTCACCTGCATGTTGCCATGGAAACATGGGGGTTTTCTCTCCCCATGCATCACCTGCAGCTTCATTTTTTTCCTGCAGAGATCCTCACAGTTTATGTAGAAAGCGTGTGAAGAGGTGAAAGCAGATGTCCTCAAGCCACGTTGTGTCATCAGTGAGCATGGATTTGATGAACGCTTCCCTTCCTGAATTATGTTGCTGTAGAGCAGCGATTCCCAACCAAGAGTACTGAATCAGGTCCCAGGGAGTACTTGGAAAGATTGTGATGTTGCTTTGTAAAACCTGTAAAAAAGAAAGTTAGGAAAAAAATTAAGGCATAATTTCATTATTATTTTTAATGAATGCCTGGCTTAACAAATTCTGTTTTTTTCAGAAATACAATATGAGCTGTTTAATTACTGTTTAATTAAATTCTATAAGAAATTTCAGGGTCATGACTTTTTAAAAAGAGGTTTAGTGCCTATTTGTTTATGGCATTGTAATGATTGTATTTTTCCATATAAATATCAAGCGTATTGTGTCAGTTCTGGCAGGTCACGATAAGTCAAGCTCGCATCAGCTGACTCTCAGCTGATCCATGTCTACCAATACGAATACAACACCTATCACTGTATACATATATAAGCTCCTTCAATATTATCAGCAGCTCTTGCGTTTCTCAGGAGCTAATTTCCCTCCTCTATCCCCAGCTCCTCCTCTCGCCCAGTCAGGATTTGGCATTCTGATTTCCCCTTGAATCAGAATAAATTCTTGAATTAAGTTGTATTTTAAAATCTTGAATTAATGATATCTGCAATACGTTCAAGTTTGTCATGTTTTTTTTTAAGCAAAGTGAAATATTGCATTGGTTATAGCTCATACTTTAACCCACTTCCCAAGGTCCTTAAGTGTATATTCCAGTACAAGGTTCCCAATTTATTTCGAATTTGACATGTAAAAATACTCATTCTTTCACTGAAGGAGTCAGTTGTGATTTATAATATGAATAAAAGCCTAAATTCAATCTGTTCATCTAAAAAATGCTGGGTTGTTTTAACCCAATTTTGGGTAAAATATGGACAAACCCAGCCATTGGGTTAAAAATGTAATTGAAAAATGTAACCCAATGACTGGGTTTGTCTATATTTTACCCAAATTGGGTTAAAACAACCCAGCAGTGTATAAAGTTCATCGTATTAATCATGTATCTAAACTAATTCAAATTCAAATGGATTAGTTTCACAGTCTCTTTATGAACTTTTTGAAGCGAAGTGGTAGTTGCAAAGCTAACAATGGAGGGACAGAAAGCTCTCAGATCAAAAAGATCTTAATTTGTGTTCCGAAGATGAACAAAAGTCTTGAGGGTGAGTAATTAATGACATCATTTTCATATTTGGGTGAACTAACCCTTTAAAATAACTTTTTTTCTTATTGTGAAGGTCATATCATGTCGCATCTAGTGTGAGACGCCGCTCAACCCCAGTGCGTTAGACCTGACTACAACACAATCGTACATTAGTAATATATCACAGTGATTTCAGACTGCTGTTATGGCAACAAGACAATAAGAATCACTGATTATAATGGGTTCTATTGTCTTTTTCCGCATTGTGCCACTCTCGTGCAGCTTAAACACGGTGTGAGGGTGTAGAGCACCAGGACCTTGACCCAGACTGTCATGTCTAGTGCCTGTAACACACACAGTATCTCTTGCAGACCTGATGCAGCATTTTTTGCCATGCTGTTAATGGCAGATCTTACCCTTAAGGGCTCCTCAAAGGGAAACTAGTACCTCAGTGCCTCCTGCCGCTTAATGAACCGTAGCTTCCAGCAATGCAAGTGTGTGTGTGTGTTTTTATGTGGCTTTGTTTATGCCCAGAGGTGGAACAGCAGACGCCTCCACTGCAGTGAAAATGAAACTGGCCAGCACTGAAACCGTGACCCACTCCAGAAAAACCGGATAAATGGAGTGCAGAACAGATCTCTGCCAGCTTCACACTGCTGGCTCCGCATATCCAAGCCTCACGCTCTCATCCTCGGCACAACTGTCACTGATATATGGGCACTTACCCCAACACTGTATGCCGCTCAACCTCAGTACGATAGACCTGACTGCAACACAATCATACATTAGAGATATTATCACTGGAGGGTTCATAAAAATTGCTTTTTTCAGACTGCTGGAATGGCAACAAGACAATATAATTTCTTTCCTCACAGCATCTGGTAGTGAGATTAAAGATTAATGTCCGCCTGGGCATTCTCAAGAGTGCTCTTGCATATGCCTGATTCAAATGCTAAATGACCACCGTGGTGATTACATTACTCATCGTATTACTGGGTTTTCACCGGCATTGGTTTCAAGACTATTGCCAATTTTAAAACCGATGAAAGTAACCTGGCTGAGAAAATTCTGCAGTCTGCATCTGTGTTGTTTGTTGTCATGTTCCCCTGGCTGGGTACCAAAATAAACTAAGGACAGCAAGTAAAAGATGTCTGGGAAGGCAAAAGGGATGCTACAAAGAATGGATGCCAATTGCAAATGGTTATTGCATTAAAATGCTCAACAAGATACTTGAACTTCTGCCATCAGCTTCAATCAGATTGAAATTGTACACCAACTACTTGGGAAAAGAACTGGAGGAACTCAATCTCTCACTCTACAACAGCAACTGTATTTAAAGCTGCTGGTAGGAAAATCTCACTGAACATCAGAGAAAGAGAAGAGTTGTTTTTGGTACTAACTTGAAAGAAAATATTACTTTTAGAGATACCGTTGTGTCTAACATTTTATCTGGTTGAGGCATATATATGCAATATTGTTCAGAAGTTTTTGGGGTTTTGTAAGATTATTACATTTATAAGCTCTAAGCTTTTAGTTGAAGACCAGATGTGACAGATGTCATGCACCTTTGTGCAATTTAAGTCATATGTTTTTTACTTGTCCTATGTTGCAAAATTATTGGGTCGGTTATTTTACAACTATGTCTAAAGTGCTAAAAATTAGAATTGATGTTTGCCCCACTATAACAATCTTTGGTGTACCAAAAATCTGGTCTCAGTTTAATTCCAAACAACTGGATGTTATATCTTTTACCTCCTTGTTAGCTAGACGCTGTATTTTGCTCCACTGGAAATCTAATAAGCCTCCAGCTACCTCCCAATGGTTAGTGGATACTATGTTTCTTTCTGAAACTGGAAAAAGTTAGATGTTCTCGTTAAGAACAACTTCTTCAGTGAAATGGCATCCCTTTATAGCCTACTTTAAATCTCTTAAAACCCTACCTCCTGGTTAATACCTGATTAAGTGTGTGTGTGCGCACTCATGTATATGCATGGATATGTATAATGTGTTTTAGATTTGTGTTAAGTAAGTGTATACGTATGTATGTATTTTATATTATCCACTTATATCACTATAATGTTTCTATAGGTATTTTCTTGTATGTGTATGTATATACTGTATATGTATATATGTATGTATATATGTGTGTGTGGATACAGATAATTTTTACTTATTTTTATTTATTTTGTTTATTTATTTGGTTATTTATTTATGTTTAGTTTTATGTGAAAAAAGAAAAGTGTTAATAATTTGTAATCTATTGTGTTGTAATATCATTTGGATTAATAAAAAAGTTTGAGCAAAAAAAGAAAAAAGATTATAAGCTTTTATTCAGCAAGTATGAATGATGGTAAAAGCATTTATGATATTACCAAAGATTTCTATTTCAAATAATCATTGTTCTTTTGAACTTTCTATTCATCAATGAATGATGAATAAAATGTATCATTATTTACAAAAAAAATGTCAAGCAGCACAATTATTTTTTTATTCGCTACTTTATGATTTTCTGTCCATATATATTAGCACTATTTTAAGTGCTTCACATCAGGAGGTTGTAAACATCTTCCACTTTACAAGAATTACCCAAATAAACCAGTGATGACCTGTCTTATTGTGACTCACAGACTGTACCCTTCACCAGTATGTGTAAGAAAGTTGCTGTATATGGGCATCAGGGGATTTATTCACGACAAAATGGTCACATCGTATTCTGCAGACCTCGTGAAAACACTCAATTTAAGGGTCAGTATGAAATTGTACAACACTAATACTTATGTTTATATGGCTATCCTGTGTCTACTCGAGTGTATGCGGATGCCCATTCTCTGAACTGAGAATGATGGGTCTGCAGGAGGGTCTTAACTCTCTGTCAGGACAGAGACAGTCGACTGTGCTCAGATAAGCGGCCCCTGGTAGTGGGGCAGGGCTGTGACAGGCACTGAATGAGACACAAACAAACACAGCTCAGGCCAAGCCTGGCCAGCAGAGTACTCTGTCTCCCCTCTGGATCCCGGGAGGAACAGAGATGCTGAGTAAGCCTCTGTGTGGGGGTGTGTATGAGTGAGAAACACTGCAGTGCTGCAAGGAAAGACTTTCAACCCCAAAACAAGGCATATCATTTCAGATTGGAGCAAAACAAAGTCTCTAGCACAGGACTACATGACCAGATTAACAAAAGTAAAACAGATTTTTTTTAATGTCTTTTATGTTTACCAATGCTGCATTTATTTGATAAAAAAACTGTAAAAATATTTCACATATATTATTAGTTTTAAAAGACCTGTTTTCTATTTGATTATATTTAAAAATATGAAGTCTCTGCATCATTACTGTAGTCTTCAGTGTCACATGATTGTTAAATATTCATTGTGGTATACGGATTTGCTGCTTAATTATTAATTCGAGTTCTTATTATTATCAATGTTGCAAACTCTTTTGCTGCTTAATATTTTTTGTGGAAATCGAAATATTTTTTTTAGGATTCTTTGATGAATAGAAGAGTACTTACCCTAAACTTTTTAATAGTAGTTTATCATGGTTTCCACAAAAATATGAAGCAGCACAACAGATTTTAACATGGATAATAATAAGAAACATTACTTGAGCAGTAAATCAGCATATTAGAATGATTTCTGAAGGATCAACTGACACTGAAGGTTGGAGCAATGATCCTGAAAATTCAGATGTAGCACAGAAAATATAGACAACAGTTCTTTTAAATTATAACATCACTGTATTTTTGATCAAATGAAAGCAGCTTAAGACACAAATGCAGCATAAGACACAAAAAACATTAAAAATGTAATTGACAAATCCTATTAAAAACAATAATGAACAAAGTATTAAGATAAGAAAAACATCAAGATGGATTACTCGACATGCACGCATAAAAACAAAATTTGCATGTGCGTGTGCTCATCACTCTTGAAAGATCTAGTTTACACTGAAGCCAAGAGCATTGATTTTATAAAACATTCAGTCCTCTAATTCCATCCCTCCATCCCTGACTCACCCCACACAGCTCTGTGTCGTTACTTCACGTCTACAGGGATGAATGACACCGACGGAGTTCACACTCACACCATGGCTTTCATTCGCCCTGTCCTCTCTCTCTCTGATGCACTAACTCCCCTCATATCTCTCTCTGCCACTCTCAGTGTTTGCTCTTTTGTTGTCTATCATCTCTTTCACAGCTTCTGAAACAAACCTAGCAAAAAAAAAGAATATTTAGAAATGCATAAAAAAATCAATTTCTCTCCAATGCTAGTTACAGTATCTGATCATTTACATAAATTCTCCATAATCTTATTGGATATCAAATGGGTATGTACAGTAATAACCTCAAATCTTCAGTATACCCTTGATTTATTGCTGTTGGTTTCAGCCATTTATTTTGTTATGTAACCATGCCCAACAGATCTTGAAGGCATAGCAATCCTAATGATTGAATTCAATAGTTAACAGCTGGCATCAGTCAGACAGTATGCATTTAATCAGATCCATGTCGCACAAACAAAAAACACCTTATGCTTGGTTTTTCAGATGCCACTATTGACATTTTAAATAGATCTTACTCTGTGGTTACAGTAAAACGTTGTGACGTTGATTTGATGTGGCTATTTATTTCTTTTAATGCTGTAAGAATCCACATTTCTATTGGTTCATCAAATTACAACAGTTTTGAATATTATTTTTGCAGTACTGTGCTGAGCTGTAACACAAGAGATCTTGAGGATCTCACAACAGCCATACAAAACAGACACTATTCATATGTAAACACTACTACGCCACCTGTTGGCCAAACAGAGGAACCGTGCCAATAAAAAGGACAGCCGAATGGCGCATTTCCTTTTACCAGAAAGAATCTAGAATCTACTCTGAAACCACTGCCGTCTCAGTAACCTGTAAAGTACAGAAAATAAGAACAGCTTGTACTGGAAATCTTTCTACTAATCACAGTTTCAATCACACATTTCCACTATGAATATATCAGACACGGTTAATCAGCAGATAATGTATTCTTCTTAAAGCATGTGGATAGAATAGCTTGGGTTTTTTGGAAGATAAACAAAATGAGTGGTTTTGCGCAGCGCTGCCTGTGGTGAAAGGCCTGAACTCAGCACGCCCGACAGACGCTGAGAACATGGAGGAGACAAACTGCATGCCAGCACGTAGGCAGCAGCTCATCTCCTGCCTCTCCTAAACGCATAATCAATCTTACTTAACGTACCTACTCCCTCTCTGAGGCGACAGAGAAACAGCCGTGAGACATGCAGTATTAATCCCTAAACTACAGCTTAAAACACACTGTACTGTATATTAGAAGGTACCAAAACTAGAGTGCTGATGCCCATGCAAAGTTTGACGCTATGATGCCAAGGCATTTTGGAAGGTTGTCAGGAGGACATTGCGATCAGGTTGCTAAGACAGCTGACCCCAAGTCTATGATATTCTGGAGCCAGATTTACAAAACAATTAAAATTGCTCTAAAGACAAAACTGAATTCCTGAAAAGAATGTTCTTAGGATAAGTTAGGTTAACATCCAACTTGACTTAAATTGACTTAAGGTAAGATGTTTAATGTTTAATTTATTGGCTTGTTTAAATTATTGAGCATTACAACATAACACTAGCTGCTTGCAATACGTAGGCTACTACTATTACTGGGAATGTGCATGAGTGAACTGAAGTGAAACACATTATTAAGCGTGAAGTGACTTTGGTAATCAAGTAACAATCAGATACAACAACTGAAACAGGGATTTCTTTTTTCATTTTAGAATTACAACAAAATTTTCGGCAGCATTCAGCACAAAATATATAATACATGGCACATTAGAAAAATGCAACGGTAAGTGCTAAGACTACCATTTTAAGCCAGTTATGACAGTGTGATAGTGTTATGATAGTGTGTATTAATATATTAAAAATATTAGTTGATTTGCAAGTCTTTGGCAAGAACCAGCATACAAATCCGATAACAACGGATAACACCACATGAATGTCATTAAGGAAAAAAAATAAATGTTCTTAAATATATATATTTTTAAATTCTTTTAAGAATTCTTAAAATATCTTTATCTTAAGAAATGTCTTGCCTTCTTCTTTAAGAAGATTGTCATGTTGTCATGAGTCTTAGCCAGATGGGACAGGGATTATCTACAATAAAATGTATATACGATTAGTTATTTTGACCATTTTATTGTCTGCCAGGTGGAAGTTGTTTGTCTAATCACTTAAAATGTGAAGGACATGCCAAAGATTATTATCCCTTCTGTTCTGTGGGGTCTGTGCAATTTTGCCTTAGCAAGCAATGATATTTGTGCATCAGTGCTTTTAAGACAGGTGTTCACCTTTTAGTCAGTAAGTTCAAACTCCACGGACTTCTTCTGAATGTTTTTATTGAATGGCATCTTTGAAGTTCATCAAAGTCCACCTCAAAACTGAAACGCTGCCTCCTCCTTGCCTTCCTCTCCATCAGCTCGCTTGTGGTTAGCTGATTTTTCCACGTCTACAACAAATAGCAGGAAAAACAAATATCATAATCCAGTAGTGGAAACACTAGGCTACTATGTCAGTGATTTCTGATTTTAAAGGGGTGATGAACTGAGAAATCAAACTTTTCTCAAGCTTTCTCTAAGAGGTCATCATATTATAAGAATATCCTGTAAGTTTCAGAAATGAAAACAACCTTATTAGTCCAATAAAAAGCTTTTATTGACACCATGTTCAGCAAACGACTCGATTTTTCAAAGTAGGGAACTATGGCGTCAAAGAGATAAAACACCACCCCCGCAGAAGAAGATCAACGCCTACTTCTATACGGCCGTTAGCCCCGCCTTCCGATTTGCACATTACACGCATAGGTAAATAACATAGGCCTACCTCGTGATGACAAACCAGATCCAGCTACCGAGCAATAAACATGCCGTTACAAAATATTGTGCAGTGCCTGGTTGTAGAGGAAGACAGTCGCAGCCAGCAAGTGAGTTGAAACTAATTATAATATGCAAAACTGTTATTCACTCACAGCAGTGGGCGTTTACTTCCAAATCTTCAGTGCGAGACGACCAGTAAAAACCGAACGTTTTCAGCTAGGCTCAAAACTCAGGGTAGAAAATAGCCTATTACTTATTCATTTTTATGTTTTGAATGTTAAAACCAAGCGAATGTCATAAGTTGACCTCATGCAACAATCTAGAAAAATGTAAAAAGCCAGTTCATGACCCCTTTAATATACTTTAAGACAACACCATTGCTGAGTATGTTTTCCTTAAAACTGCAGTGAACCAAAGACAGAAAAATGCGGTTTGAAAGCTGGTGTTTCTGTTGTCCAACTACTTTATAACCGATCACGTTAACGAGTGACCATCTCTGAGCTGGTGTGAGTGAGATGAGGCGGGGCTAATTTGCAAATTCATAGAACCGCGTATACTAAATGAGGCAAAGAGTTACATTCAAACTATTTAAAGGCATGAAGATTTTTCTTCAAGGAAAAAACATTTAAATATGTAATTTTGGGTTTAAGAGATACAACTGAGGACTTTTTGAAAGATCTTGCTGCATGTGCTTTCATGCAAAATGTGAGCGTGAGGAAACATTTGCAAAGAAGAATGTATCCTTACTGTGAGCACAGCCCTTAAATGGAGACCTATCTATGTAGAATAATCCAGATTAATGAACGTAAATGACAGTAGGAGCAAATGTATGTGCGCACACACACCTGTTTTTGCATGGAAACACTTGTACATGAGTACATGAGGCCCACTGTGGTGCTCACAGAGGCCTAGCTCACATTTCTCTCTGCGCATACCTGTGTGTGGTGTCCAGCTTACCGTTCTTGGCACAAAACTGATGTCCAATTTGTTGAGCTTGCCGCTGGTGATCTGAGTGCTGTGCACGATAACACTGTCTTCCTTCATTGCTTTCTTGACTGCTGAGTTCGAGGAGGCTGTGGGAGTGGGAACGGTGCCCTGCTGAGAAAATAAAGCGCTAACACCGTAATCAAGACACAGTGGACGTGATGACACATTGACAATGGTGTGACTTTCAACAAAGGTTCAGCAGGCTTTCCCTAAGCACACTAACAGAGTCACAAAGCCGCCAGTGCCTTGTTGGGGGGTAATATGACACCGTCTGGACTCATTTACTTACTCTTTGCTTGGGTTTTCATTTCATTTTCATTGCTCATGCTCTTTAAAGCAGGATGGATTCTGATTGGCTGCCAAAATTAACCGTTTATCAGCTGGAAAACATCGTTCTGAAAGTGATTCCAACAATATGGTTTCTTGATGGCGTTATGGTTATAGTTGTAGTATAACCTCTTCTATTCTTTAAATTTAGATTTTCTAAATAATATCTTTATAGTTATCTTTATGGTTATTGTTATGGGTGTAACGGGAATTTAATCATCAATTATTAAATTAGTTAATTTCATGTATAAAACAGTTCTGCAGAATAACAGCATAAATATCATCATCTAGGTACAGTTGAGTTCTCATCCAATATGTCAGTGCAGTCAAATCAATAATATGGTTAATATTAAGTGTTGAATATTAATATAAATTAATATTGAATATTTGATATCATTGGTGTCAGTATAAAGTCCAGAACCATTGTAGAAACAAACAAAAAAACAACTAAAATATCATCTCTAAAGTATATTTAAAAGGAAAAAATATGAATCCCTATTCTCATAGTATATGTTTGAATAAGTGAAGAATTGTCTATTTTGATTTCATGGTGACTTTATTGAAGGTAAGCATGCACAGTAGGTATGCTGAATCACATACAGTATGCTCACTCTACCTTTTCTTTGTGGAGCTATGGGTTGAGGCCGACGTTGAGCTTGCGAATGGACTTTGAACTGCGCTGTGGCTTCTTGTTGTCCTTAGCTCTCGGTAGCGTATTAATCTTAGCCTGGGATGCAAATCGCACCACTCTGAAGTCTGCATACAGCGTGGGGCAACGTGCAAGCAATTTTGCTCTGCAATTGAAAGATTGAAAGTTCCTGACTCAAATGACAGCAGTTGATAAATCTTTAGAGATTTAATGCACTGTAAATCTGGGTGTTCATAAGAGTGCTCCAGCAAAGATGAGATGGCATTGTGGGAATGACGTAAAAACAGTCTGCACTGGTTTGCGAAAGGTTATAAATTTGCTTCAATGGATTTATATTCCATCAGATGTAGTTGTAAAATAACTGTCCTTCCTAGAAAGTGGACTGTACCTGTCTTATTTACTGCATTGATCTTTGCCCAGCTTTGATGAGGTACTCCACACAGGACGGCCTACAGCTCTCGATGGCTCTCATTAGGGGAGTGGCTCCATTGAGGCGGGCGGGTCCCACATAAGCTCCCGCCTCCAGCAGCAACTGTATAATGTCCAGCTGTCCTGCGTGACAGGCATGATGCAGAGGAGTCCAGTTGAACTGATCGCATGCATTCATGTCAGCCCTGGAATGAGATTATCATTTGGGTATAATTTTTTTTATAATATACAAATGCGAATGTAAATATACTTTAATTTATTCATTAAAGGGATAGTCCACCCAAAAAATCTGTCATTTACTCACCATAATTTACATTTTTGGGTGGACTATTCTTAAGTTAAGTCAACACTTAAAAGTTCATAAGTCTTACCCGTTATGAAGAAGGAACTTTGCCACTTCAAAGTTCCCACTTGCACATGCAGCCATGAGTGGTGTCTTGTAGAACCGATCTTTCACATCTACTGGAACCTTTTGATTGAGTGCTAACCTAAGAGACTCAATATCTCCTGTTTTAGCACAGTAGTTCATGTTTATGTATATCTTTTCAGGCTCATCGATGTACCACGTTGTATCATCTTCGATAGGATGTGCTGGTCGATGGTCCCAGGTCATATCTATGGGTATCTGTAAAATGCTGGTAGCTTTCAATCATAAAATGCGGAGGCCCACCATCATCACGGCGTTACAAGAGATCCGGTGGAACAGTGCAGAATGAGGCATGGGTAGATTGAACTTATTCTTTTTGGTCTTTCCTGACTTGGTTGCTTTCTTCTTCTTAGCCCCATAAGATGCCATAACATATAACTTTGGAAGATATTTGAGTCCTCTTAGAAAGTCGTTCATATTTATAAAGCCCTCTCTTCTCTTATCAAGAGCAAGCAGAAGAGTATGCACTTGGTTATCATCTAGAGGAGCGTGCAGTTCCTGAAGAATAGACACAAACGTCATCCTAGACACCACCTCCATTCCCATGATGCCGTCTGATGCAGACTCGAAAAGCACTTCTTCAGCGCATTCTCGTTTTCATGAGACCAGTCGTGAAGCGTCAGAGCCCACGGTTCATTTGTGCTGCCCATCCCTTTTGAGAACTTTCCATGTAGTCGCTTCTGCCTTCTTAAGCTCTTTTACAGTGGCTTTGTGGCCAAATTCCTTAGCAATCTGACGAGGAAGCAGACCTTCTTGGTTCTTCAGTTTAGGATTGCACCCTGAAGTAGGAAATTGCATTTAATATAATAAATGTTACTACACGTTTCACATGAAAGAAGCATTATTGCTTTTATAGTAGGGCTGCATTATTTGAGGGGAAAAATTGTGGTTTTTCTGATTAAAAATTTTTATTGCAATTTTAAATGCTTTGTTTTTGTAGGCGGGACAATTTATTATAATTATTACTAAATGAAAATATGAAACTATGAAATATTGCTGTTGGAATACTATTGTAATATTTCAATGTAAAATAAAACAATTAAGTATTTTTAGTATTTAAAAATAATATATAGTAATAATAAATATACAGTATTTTATAGTTGAATTACAGAACCACAGTGCCGCACTTCACTCAGAAAGATGATCTGCATATATTTATTACTTTAAATCACAGCCTAAGCCATATTACAATTGTATGGGTGTATGTTTTTTTTTTTAATCCAGTTTTTCTCCCAGGAAAACAAAGCAAGAAAATATTGAGTACTCATCCTGCAATGCACAGATTTCTATCCAATCAAATCCTCTCAAGAACGAGAAAGGAAATTAAAATAAACTAAACTCCTTATGAATTAAAATTTCAAAATTACATTTTTTTGGAAAATAATCACAAAAGCATATAAGCAGCCTTCTCCCCTGGTTTAATGATTTTGTCTAATAGTTTTGACTTAGAATGATTTGATTTACCTCTTTGAGCTAGAAACCTGCAGCAATCTGTGTAGCCACCAGCGGCAGCAAAGTGTAGCGGTGTATCCCCCTCTGTTGTTACCACTCCAAAATCTGCTGCATATGCAGACAGCACCTTAATGATCTGGAAACAGCATAAGTAGAATTAAAAACAGTGATCATGATCACTAGGAGAGAATACATAGGCTTATATCCATTTTATCACTTTTTATAATAGAAGAATACAACAACAGAAGTGACACTCACTTCAAAGAAGCCTTTTTCAGCCGCAAAGTGAGCTGAGTGGAATCGCTTCTTATCCAGAGCATTGACGTTTCCTCCTTTCTTGAGGATGGCTCTCACTAGACCTATTGCTCCTGCTTTGGTGGCCTCCATCAGAGCTGTCAAACCGGTTTTCTGGAATATCATACACACAAAATTGATCTCACCAACACCAGTCAACAGAGCTAGGAGGCCTATATGTCATTCTGTGTAGTCAATGTAATACCATTGTGTATGAACAAATGGTTTTGGCATTTAAATTACATGCCTGCGATATTAGAAAGTTGGTTTGTTCAAATCCAGCTTAGCCAAAGAGTATTCAAATATCATTATCAATTACACAACATTTGCTTACTTGATTTGTGGCATTGGGGTCTGCTCCTCTTTCTCAGGATACTGAGAGACATTTCCTCACAGTCCTGAGCTTGCTCGCAGGCCAGCAGGAACACTGGCATCCCAGTTTCTGAAACATTGTTGACATCTATATTGCCTTTTAGGGCCACCTGAAGGCAGCGCATGTGCCTTTTGGTTGGGTGGATGCAGTAGAAGAGCAAGCCTGGGAGAGAAGCCAGAGCTACGGATTACTCGAGATGGGTTTACACACTAACTGGTCGTGCCCTGATCTGTAATTAGATAGACTGCATACTGTAAATCTACATAACTGGCATGATGATGCCAGCCATTAGATGATCAATTGTCGACTACGTGGCTGCTTTCAAATTGTCTTAATGAGCAATTATGAAAGTGAGCTATTGTATATTGATCAATAAAATGATTTTGTATTCACAGATAAAGTTTATGCAGTTCATTGATGTTCGAATAATTATTTACCCAGCCACTGACCAAAGCTTTTAAAAGTTGTGTGCCTGTTTTTTTGTAATGGATAAAAAGTAGCAGTAATATTATAAAATAAAATAATTAAAAGTTACCTTTCCCATCTTTGTCGACAAGTTTCATGTCTGCATTCGTCTTGGCCAGTAGAGACACAATACCATCAAATCCGAGCTCTGCGGCAGCATCAGCGGTGTCCGCCCCCTCCTGTCCTGCACATCTGGACGGGCACCCAGAGCTATGAGGAACTCCAGCATGTCGGGATTGTTGGCCACTGACACCAGGTGCAGACGCGTCCCCTCGCGAGGCTCGGTGAGATTGATGAGGTCATCAACACCCATGCTGATTAATTTCTCTATGTACGGCTTTTCTCCATCCTGGACGCACTGAAGCAGCCGGTAGATCTGCAAAACTTCAAGCCTTCCCTTGGCCGGGTTGCATGACATTTTGAACCTGAATTTGCATATTTTTTTACATAAATTAATGCATTTATTTTCATCAAAGTGCAATAAAACTTGTAAGAATTTGATCGAGTCTCTACATCATTTTCCCACATAAATTTACATACACTTACACGTTTTGGCATCCAATACAATAGATTTGATTGAAAATATTGATTTATAAAGAAATGTGTTTCTAATTCTGATATGTGAATTGTTGTGTAGTCCACTGTACATAGGAATTTTAATTGTAATCTATTTAAAGTAGTTAAAGGTAAAAAATTATCTAAATAATAACATAGTAGTATAATGTGCAACATATTATATATAAATAGTAAAATATAAGAAACTTACAAGTATACTTGCAGTATAAAACTACTAAACTAGTTGGCTTGTTTACTGAGAGTTTACTTTCAAGTGTTCTTTCATACACTAAAAAATGGGCCAATTTAGTGCCAAGTACTATTGAAATAGTACACTTACAAGTATAATTCTAGTAACAATACCATAATTTAGTATACTTTACTAAAATACACTTTACTTTATAAAATGAACTTATGAAGTATACTTGTTTTGGGTATACACAGGCAAGGCTTTATGAAATACCAAAAGTGATGATTTTTCAAAAAATGTAAGTTGATAACTTGTCATATCACAGACCAAAACTCAACAAATGCGACCCTAAGTGTTTGGTAGACCCTTTAGCTGTCTTAATATTATTTACATGTTTTTTTTAAAACATATACAATTAAATTTTATACAACTCATGTTGCACCATGAATATTCAGTAAAAACGAATATATTTTTTTCCAATTTTACAACTTATAACGTTATTTTAGGTCCAAAAAATCCAAACTTTGCACCTTAGTTAAGTTTTTTTTATGCTAGCTACCACAGTCTGTGTATTTTGGATCCACAAGACTATATTTAACGTCAAACAACAGCTAGATTCCCTTACCTGTAGTCGATGTTTAAAATCAACAGTGTAATGTTAAAGTTAGCCTAATAAATGTTACATTGTGTTTCCAGGCGCGTCGATCTGTGGTCTCTGTGTGTCTCTATGGCAACAGCACGCCGTGACTCGTGAACTCTCGGAGAGCTTCTTCAAGAAGTAGCCTAAATTCCGACTCATTGTCCCCGCCTCTTAAATTTATGTAGTAGCGGCCTCAGAGGTAGAATTACCGCACTTTAACGTGATCACTTGACCGGGGTTCAGTAGCCTGACGAGGAACGCCTATCAGATTTCATGGCAATTTGTTCAGGCGTTGTTTGAATGAGTGACAGTAACTGACATCTATCACAAAGAGAGGCTTCCTCGCGCCATGCTCATAAGGGATATGATTCTCTTACCTTATTAGTCTCAAGTCATCCATAATTTAATGTTATCACTTCAACCAGCACTCAATCATTATCAGGAAGATGGTCAGGGTTCAAGAGAAAAACTTGAAAAAAGATTTAAGATTGTCCACTAGAGGGCGCTAACTTTATATAAATTAGTGGAGTGGCCCGCGCTTTTTTTAGCCAATGAGACTTTGGAGGGCGGGGCTTTGGCAGAGCGAGCTTGTGGATTGGTTGAAGGGAATCAGAACATAGTAGGCTACTTTTCCTAGGAAAATTAAAAAAAAAAAAAGAAATTTGTTAAAAAATATATTTTTATTATTAAAAACCAGCATTGCAAATATAGTGATGTGTACCCAATACTAAATATTCAGTTTGGAAGAAGGAAATAATCCGAGGACTATTTGGATTGCACAACAGTCACACATTACTGATTTATAATACTGCAATGTAATACCTGTAGTGGGAAGCAAGGTGAAACTGTCAGATGTAAACATATGGTTCAGATTATGCCTAGACAGCTGATATAACCTAGTCCCAATTGCAATTTAAGCATATCAACTCTTACTGCAAAATGAATCATTTTGAAGTAATATTAAAAATGTCTTTTAAGTAATTCCTCTCTTCTGGAGGTTAAAATAGACTAAATGGTCAGGGTTTAAATCTCACGCCTGGACTCTAGTGCAAAGTCCTTTAAATCCCTTTGTATTAAAGAAAACATTAGGAAGACCACCAAGACAGCTAAAATCAACAAATATCTGCATCTGGCAAAGATGCAGATTCTGAGCTGTTAGATTCAGTCTATTTTAGAGAACATCTGCAGTCCAAAGAGACAAAATAAAAATCCATTGACAAAAAGATAGCCAGGATGAAATCTTTTCTGCATCTAGCATAAACAACATTGATAGTTTTCTTTGGAAGAGTTGCCAGAGGATGGGTTCAGAAGTTTCTTGATCTATAGCCTCTGGCAGAGTTAAAAATGTCCCTCTCTGCGCCAGCTTTACTTGAATTCATCCTTTTATAGTTACTTTTCCAAATTTGGAGATTAAGTGAAGAAATGTGCCACAAATATGAAAGAATAACGCAGTGGGGAAATGGGGAATAATAGAAAATATCATGTCATGTGTAATATTTATTGCATTCATCTTGAGAAAAGATCTTTTCTCGTTTTAAAATCAGTTCCTTCTTTTTGAAGTGTAGTTTTTATATTTGACATTTTTATTCTGTAAATTGTCTTTACAGAGTTTACAAGATGCATGCGCTATGTAATTGCTGGTAAAAGATATTTGTGAGGTTTGTTACAATTTATTGTAGGTATATATCCACCTCATCCAGCACTCTTTTTGTTTTCTTTAAGTGTATGAGCAAACCATCCAAATGAATCAAACTGAATCGTGAACAAATTTAGAATTTTTGCAAAACTATTAAATCAGAAGAGTGCTTAATTTATAAATTTGGCATGACTAGTTCAGATTCTAAATAGCTAATAGAAATGACAGTATTGCTGAAATATTATCAGGAAAATTCATTCTCAGCGCTGATATATGGTAATATACATTTTCATTCCCCAGTTTGAGAGACACTCATTCTCATCTCTTTCAGGATAAGAAATTATGTGGATGGGCTAGTTTTTTAGAAGGAACTTTGCTGCACCCGGCTGCATTTTAATAAAAGCAAACATGGTCACTCACAGTATATGAACATATGATCTGCCATTCAAGAATAAAATGTAAAAACAACCATATACAAATTTCAGTTCATTGTTCTGATAATAGATAAATATATTTCATCTTGTGTGTTCTCGTGGCCTTTTAAAAATGAAACCTGCATACATTTTGTATCATAAACCTTGTTCAACATTGAATATGTAAAAACTGTTCTCCAAAATCCCGATTTGTCCAGATACAAATTTTTACATCTGAAATTGTCCTCACTGAGTCTCAGATGAGTCTTACAATCTGTCCTCTGTTTAATCATAGAGCAACATCCCACTGAAGATCGTCAGGGGCTCAACTGAGTGGGCAAGTTTACCTGTGACCAGGTCAATGCAGACAGTATCTCCTCCTGCAGAGGAAGTATGATGTTGAAGATGACCAGGGAGCCAGGAGTGTGCCGTGCCTCGGCCATTGGTTTCTCAAGACCCTCAGGCTGATAGCCTGCCGAATCTCCACGGGCAATACCATAGTTGGATTTCGACAAGACTGCCTCAATCTTGACATTCTTGTGACCTGTCAGGACTGCACTGAAGAAGTATCGCCCATTCACAGGAGCAGTGAACATACCTGTCAAAATACATTTGGTAAGAGCATTTATGGTTATGACAGTCCTTAATTCATATACAATTAGCTTTTATTTTAATATGCATACCTGTTTTTGCATTGTAGGCCTTTTTTTCATTGACAAAGACCTTGTTGAAGACAATAGTGCCTGCATAGTCTTGTGGTCTTGTGAGTGCTGCTGAGAATGACAGTCTTGGAACATCGGCATCCTCTTCGGGAGGTCCTAGTAAGGACAAGAACGGACAAAAACACTTTTTTAATTATATTTATAAAGCAAAATCAGTTTTAATAGTAGAAGAAAAAGTCATGGCAGTTGTAAAAGTAAGAATACTGACCTTGTTCACCTCTGAGGCCTAAATAGGAGACAAATAAGAACAATGTATTTTGGCAGTTCTGTTAAAATTGTGAGGGAAAAAAACATTAATTTATTCATTCCTTTACCTGGAGGTCCTAACTGGCCCCATTTTCCCTGGTGGTCCTTCTCTCCCTGGAGGTCCTATTGGTCCAGGAGGACCTTTGGATCCTTCTCTCCTTGAGGACCAGCGACTCCAGGAGGTCCTGAGGATTGCCCCAAAGTCATTGTAATAATTCCAAAAAATGCTTGCTAATATTTTAGATGGAGTATAGCATTTCACACCATGTGACACAACAGGAAAGTGTTTTATTTTAACTACACTGATGTACTTTCCCACCCAAATGTCATTTTATGACTGGTTACAGTAATAAGCACACGCGGAGATAATAAACAAAAACTGTCTTTAATAAATCCAAACAAGGAACACTTAAGGCCAATTTATACTTCTGCGTCGAGGGTACGACCGTAGTGTACGGCGTTGCCTATGCACGTCAGGCGACGCCGTTGTGAGCATTTATACTTCTGCGTTCAGGTCTTGGTTGCTCTGCAGTACTGCTCCGAAACGCTAGTTGGCGGCGGAGGGTTTTAATGTTCCACTGTGTTTAGATTCCTCGCGGCTAGGTTACTACAAGCAATAGCGACTGAAAGAGAGTGGATCATGTTGGAGTTGGAGCTTATTGAGGTGGAAAAACAGTTCATTTTAGTGAAATTACTAAAACTGAAAGGCAGAAATGAGAGAAGACGTCGGAGGAGATGGTACGTGTGGGAAATGCGTGAGAAGGTACGTGCGGAAATGCGTAGGAGGAAATGCTGATGCTACCAAGCCGACCAATCACCGATCTTGCGGTCTGCGTCGTCGCGACGTGTAGTTACATTTTTGAGGAGGTGCGCGTCAGGCTACGGCGAAGGGTACGCGGTATGGGACGCGTCTGTGTGTATGCTACGCCGTACCTACTGCGCGCACCCTACGCAGAAGATATAAATTGACCACAACATGAGTATCACAACCATGATTTTCCCAAAACTTTTGAACAGTAGTGTAACACATTTTTTCACAAATATTTTAAGCAGCACAACTGTTTTCCACAGTAATAATAATAAGAAATGTTTCTTGAGCACCAAATCAGCATATTAGAATAATTTCTGAGGGATCATGGGACACTGAAGACGCGAGTAATGATGTTGAAAGTTCAACTTTGCCATTACAGAAATAAATAGCATTTTAAAATACATTCAAATAGAAAACTGTTAGTGAGACTTATTTTAAAATTCGATGAAGATAAATAGATAAGAACCTACCAGTAAAGTCGTTTTCAGTGAAGTATCTGGAACTCCTTGAGAACATGCAGAATGGAAGAGTTGAGGTTGTTCATCCTGCCACGAATGTTCTCTAAATGAACATCATGAATGCTGTTGATGGCCTGACCGTGTGAGATAACTGTGGAGTCTAGGTCATTAACACACATCCAGAGCCCAGAGACATGTTTGCTCAGGCCATCTTTGATAGTCTGAAGATTCACTGACAAGGAATCCAGTCTACTGCAGACAGCCCCTCCAACTTCAAGAGTCTCTTATCCAGCCCTTCTCGAGAAAGTTTTGCATTCTCCCATTTCAATACATCAAATTGCTGTTAAAGCTACTGATCCCATCAAAACGTCCTTTGCTGTCTTCTTTGTGCTTGCTAAAATCATCCTCAATCCGATCTAACTCTGAGTTAAATTCGTCCTTAGACCTGTTCAGATCAGAAATGGAGTTGTATTGCCTCTGTATGGTGTTCCTGAAGCCTTTCAGAGTGTCATTGATGGAGCTGAACGTTTGGATTACTCCTGTGAGGTCACCTTGAATGGACTTGAGGTCTTTGCCAAGCTTGCGAGTTACGGTGTTTTGATTATCTATGTTCCTCTTATGGTCAATCATACTGTTCATGCATTGGCCTGTGCATTTCTCTACCTCTTCTTTCAATTTGCCCACTTCCTCCTGGAGGTTTGAGCATACCTGCGAGCAAACATACTCATCTGAATCTACCTTTTTGCGCAAGTCTGTAAGTTCTCCCTGGAACTTATTAAAAGAATAGCTGGTTATGTTTCTTAGTTTTTTGAGCTCGCTCTCTATCGTACTACATATGTCGCAATCACGTCCCATATTCTCCACATCAGTCATGATTTGATTAAAGTGTTCTCCATTGTGTCCTGTCAGATCCTTAATTTTTTGAACGTCATGGCTTAGATCTTCAATACGGTCAAATAAGGAGTCACCAGACACACTTAATTCCTTCAGCTTGGTGTCAAACTTCTTAATGTCCTCCTCATTGCCAAAAACCTTCCATTCCAGGCTTTTCACAGTATCTGCTGTCTCACTCCTTTCCTGACCGCACGTCTCTGTGCACAGAATTAATCGACTGATTAAGTCCGCTGTCAAGAATCATTTGTTTTGTTCCCTAACCGTTCCAGGTTATTTTTGTGATCGTTAAAGAAACGGTTCAAGTCTTGGATGCCTTTTTCCATGGTAGATATTCTATAACCATGATCATCATTTCGATTGAGCACAGAGTTTTTTATCTGGCCGATCTCTCTCTGGACAAACTCCTTACATACTTGTTTCAGTATGGAAGCATTTTTGCTCGGTTTTTCTCACAGTCCCGTTCAGTCTTCTCTCCAGGTCTCTTAGACGACTGTTCAGTTTTTCATCAAGTGCTTTTCCCCGACCACCATTTCCATTGCCTGATCCTCTCAACTCTTTTTCAAGACGTCCTCTAAGGATATCATACGTCTCTGCAGTCGAACTGACCTTCCTCTCAATGCCACTAAGTCTCCTGTCAAGATCGCTCAGGGAATCGCAGCAGCTCTGAGAGCGTGTTGAGTTCCCTCTCAAGCATCTCTACATTTTGACGGTGGTGCTGGCTCCATCAAACTGATGTGCTTCTCCAGCGCTGCGGATCCTCTCTCTGTCTTCCTGCTGTTGCCTTTGCATGCTCTCCACTCCAGTTTGGCAAGACGAGCACGACAGTGTCACTCGCCGCTCCAGCTCCCTGAGAATTTCCTCTTTAAATGTGCCATACCGACTGTCCATTTCGTTCCCAATTCCATTGCTGCCCACAAGGTGGTTGCTTGATGCTGGTGAGGGTCTTGTCATGGACCTGTGTCATGTTGTCCAGCATGTCCAGTTTGGTCTGGATGCTGTGAATGGTCTCCTTCATCCCTGACTGGGCAGCGATCAGCTAGATTGTTGCTGCCACTGATGCCTTCCCTTCGAGATTCCTCATGCATTTTCTTATTCATGCTGTATACGGTTGAGTGGAGGTTGTGAAGGTCTTTATTCAAGCTTTGAATTTGTTCTCTCAAGTTGTCTAATCTTGTTGTTGTCACCTCTCCCTATGAATAACATTGAGTAACATTGACGTTATTTAACATTTACTAATTCACTGAGTATATTATCTTCCTGTTTTAACCCTAGAATGCATGACCCATTATACCAGTAATGTTTAGTAAAGACATAAAATGAAAACAAAATGCTGCAGCAATTAAAATATTCTCAAAATCACAACCTAGTAGATCAATTAGAGACTCCCTTTATGCATTCTAGGGTTAAAGGGATTGTTCACCGAAAAATTAAAATTCTGTCAGTATTTACTCACCCTCATGTTGTTCCAATCCCGTAAGACCTTCTTTCATCTTCGGAACACGTATTAAGATATTTTTGATGAAATCTGAGAGCTGGATCACTCCTCCATAGTAGTTCATAAGCTTCTTGAGGGATTGAAACTTGCCGGCCTTGAAAAGTTATTAAAGACATTGTTAAAATAGTCCAAGTGACTACAGTGGCTCAATCTTAACTTTATCAAGTGACAAGAATACTTTTGTGCGCAAAAACAAACATAAATAATGACTATATTTCGACTATTCACTTCCTTCTCTTTGAGCGTCTAGTCAGTTAAACTAGTGTAATAGTGTAGGCTTACTATTGGCCGACGCTGGTCATGTGTGTGATGCGTGTGACGTACAACAACAGGTCGTACGCTGTTAAACTAGTAACCTGACTCGAGGCCCAGAGAGAAGGAAATGAATAGTTGAAATAAAGTTGTTATATAGTCGTTTCCGCACAAAAAGTATTCTCGTCGCTTGATAAACTTAAGATTGAGCCACTGTAGTCACTTGGACTATTTTAACGATGTCTTTAATAACTTTCCGAGGCCAGCAAGTTTCAATCCCTCAAGAAGCCTATGGACTAGTAATAGAGGAGTGATCCAGCTCTCAGATCTTCATCAAAAATATCTTAATTCGTGTTCCTGAAGATGAACGAAGATCTTACGGGGTTGCAACAACATGAGGGTGAGTAAATACAGACAATACATTCTTTTTTGGGTGAACTATCCCTTTAAGTGTAACACCATACCTTCTTCACCACTATGTCTGCCACTGCTGTCTTGTGTGGCAGAGGAGCCTTCACTACAATCATCCCTGAGTAACCATGACAGCACTTCCATTCCATCTCTGTGACCATTTTATAGGCAACCTTGTACCGTGGTCTTCTAAAAGTCCGATACCTGTGGTGTGAGAAATTTTGTCATATTCGGTTCTAACAAGAGCTGAAACTATGAATATAAAATATATGTATACTAGTCCAACTTGACTTTTTTGTTGTAAAATTTAATTTGTGTGTACTTTTCTGAAATGTATAAAAATGGAGATTTAAAGCAGTCAAGTTTAACTTAATCATCTTTCAAGACTTTAACCGGAGCATCTATAATGCTTAAGTAGGCAGATAGAAAATATTTCTGTTACGTTCATATCATAGGCTATGTAGCGCTTTTCAGAAGGCCAAAACTCTGCTAGGAAACAATAAAGGCCTGTTCTTTAATTTCTTTAGAGCTGTTGTTTCTGGGCATGTTTTTGTTATTTTATTCATTCAAAGCTTTCAGTAGATCATTAAAATCTTTGAAAGTGTTTGCTTTGCTCTGGCAACCCTCTTGTGTGTCTAAGTTAACTTTCAAGTGCAGTTGTTGCTATTATTAGAACAATCTTTATACTCCATTTCATACTTGTGATGTGGCTTCTGTATAGGGGACTAGTATTATGGCTGTCTTTGAAGATAAAACTTGAAGTTTACTAAGACCAAAGAAAAAGGCCAACTTCATCTTGGACATATGGCTGAAATTTGTTCTCTAAAAATGATTCAAATAACAACATTACAAGTAACTTTCATCAGAGACAGATTTCTGTCTCAACTTCTCTCCAATCTCATTCCACAAATAATTTGGTTGACATGCATCCCGTTGAGAGAGGGACATGGGCCAAACCTTTCCGGGTTGACACTGTCATAATAGCGAGTGGTAACCAAGATTAAATTAAATGCAATTTGGCAGTGTTTTTGCTCATGAATACTTACAAAACCACATGGGGACATTGGCCCCAAGCACAGCGCTGGTATTCAGGTTTCACATAGGTCTCCACTCCATCTTCCATTACACAGCTTACAGTCCGTGTCACTACGTAGGCACACCAGTTTCTGTTTGTGTACAAAGTATGGGCAAATTATTTTAGGCTTTAATGCCAATGGTCGAGGACTGCCATCTTCATTGTAAACATAACTAAATTAAAAAGTTATCTGTAATTAAAGTACAAATAATTGCCCTTCAAAACAAACACTTTCTTTCAATGACACCAACAAAACATCACATCAGTGCAACCTGTTAGTAAGGTTATGGCACCATTTGGGTTGGCAACAAGAGCTGGTCCTTATTCAAATTCCCGCTTCACTGAGAGTTTGATTCACAAGTGATCTGACCAATCATAACACCGACAATTAAACCAGACAGGAGAGTAGATTACCATTGCAGGGCTTGACATTGAAAAATTATGTGTTTTGTTTTTTCCGCGTTGAAACAACATACTTCTGATGGCCTATAACTAGTAGAAAGAGATAGATCAGTTCATGTGCCGCTACTAAATCGTAATGGGTGAAACAGACAAGCATGGCTGATATACAACACAAATGATCCCAGTTCTTTTTAGTGAGACAAGACACTCATCTTTGGCAATGACTGTTAGGTCACTTATTATGACAGCCATCTTCCCAAATTTGTAATGTGAATCGTTTATAAAATCGGTTCACAAAAAAAGAAGAGCTTTAAGGTCTTCCTGGGTTTTTCCACCAAAATAAAAGCTCTAAGGTTTAAGTTTGAAAGAAAAGAAATTAAGACAGCAATAATTTGTAAATCTTGTAAAACGGTTATTATTTTTAAATATTTTTTTAAATTAGTAATACATTTCAATGGTTATACATTTCTTTATTAATTTGTGTATTAATAATTTAAATTACAGTCAAATATATTTTTTAGAATGATAGTAATAATAATTTTAATTATTATTATTATTATTGTTGTTGTTGTTCTTGCTTCCTTCTTTGTATTTAGCCTAATTAATGAATTGAATGTTGGCACATTTTTGTTTGTTTAGTTTAGTATCTCATCATTTGGCATTGAATTTTTTTTTTCTTTTTGTTTTAAATTGTAACAAATATTTATTCCTTAACAGAACTAACAACAAAAACTGCTAATTGAACCAATAAGGAACTGAAATTGTTAAGAGGAATCAGAATTGGAAACTTGATTCTTTATGATTCCTATTCAGCTTATCAAAAATATAAGAGGGGAGAGATATTGCCATTCTGCTCAAATATAATAATATAATATATATAGGCCTACATCTGCTCTGGGCACATATTCATTCAATACTATGTTTAAAACAAATTAAAAAAAAACCTATAATAATACTATATCCAAAAAAAAAATTTAAATATGGTATACAAAAGATTTTTGTTCATGTGGAATTGTTTTCATATTCAATGAGAGTTTCATGTAGTTTCCCCAACACCTTAGAAGAGCTCCATGATTTAAAAACAAATTTTCTGATTAAAGTGATAAATTATGCTGTTTTCTCAGGGAGCTTGTTTAGATGGGATTGAAACCAGGCTGGAATCCAATGTTACTGGTTCATTAAAATAACTCATTGAGCCTGGTTAGTCATTCGTTATCATGAGCAGTGCTGAGACTGGAATGTCTGATGCATCAACTGCAAGTGCTCTGCTCACACACATACAAATAATTGGGGCCCAGACACTCAGAGTACACAAGTTCAACACGGACATCTTTACCACAGACAACCAAGCTTTTTAAATTCTACACTCACTCAATCTTCCAGACAACGCAAGGTCCATTTATTTGTGTTTCTGTGGACCTAAATATTGACTAAGTCTTTTTCATCATGCATTATAAATACAAAATGGTGTGTTTGTTTGTAAAATAGTGAATAATAAATAGTAATAACCCAACATTAATAGCGAATTTATGGATGGATTCATTGACGTGTGCACATGCATTAATTAGGACATGCATACAAATTGTGGTATTTGGGGTATACAACTAAAGAGTGATGGCAGTAGAACACTGAGCCATTGTTTCTGTTGTAGACTGTGGGGGTGGTTAAAGAAAAAAGAAAGACAAAGGCCTGGGTCCATGTATACCAATGAGAAAAAGGAAATAGTGGTTCTCAGCTTTATCAAATTTGAGAGAGGAAAAGTAAACAAAAACTTTGGGGCCACAATGGCTTCTTTGTCTCATATGTACACAAATCCATTTTGATTGTGTTCAAAATCAGTCTTAAGAATGAGTTCCAATGTGCAGCAATCTTGTATTCTTGCTCCCGGTTTAATTACCACAATGGTTGCTCAGGATTGGAAGCAGGATACTTTTTTTTGGTTTTGGAAAGAACTCTGTCTATAAACACTTCCAGTCATCTCATTATGTTTAAGGCACTGCACCTGCCAGCATACAGTACATTTTTATACAATAATAAAATTCACTGCTTAGTCATATAAACAAGAAGACACAGACGCAAGTGTCAGGCCTGTGTCACTCAGACTCAAGAACATCCATTTTAAGGCGGCTGAATATAAACACTTCTCCTCAAATCCACAGGACCCAATTTGGCAAGGAATGAAGTATTCCTTCAACATCTCAAGCAGAAACAGAACTTGGACAGAAATAACGGTGAGAATCCACAGCAACATAGGGCAATGTATTATAAGCTCAAAAGAGAAACCGTGATAGGCCTGCAGGGTAATTGAGTTATCCATACAAACAAAGCTCTAATATATTTAAGCATGCTGTATAAAGGTAGATTAGGTTTTCTGCATGCAATCATGAAAGGCCATCATTTAAAAATCTGTTTTCATGGTTTTCCCCCGGCTTATTTTCAGACTTTATCCGCATTGAATGATACTGATACATCATTAATGTGCAGAACCACAGAAATTCATATCAAATACCTCTTTACATTGTCCAAAATATCTCCGCACAAAGATTAGCATTTGGCTTGGTCAGTGTTCCTACATTGCTCCCATATCATATTTACTTGTTATATCCAGTTTTACAAATGTTTGCAATCATGGGTAAAGTCTGTATTTCCCATTTGAAATCTGAATGATTTACATAAAGTTGAGCTCAGCAAACTGTTTTGAGAGATGCTTAAACAATCTCCCAACAAGCAAACTCTGTGCACACATTTGCTGAGGCTTCTTACATGAATAAAGACTTTACATCAAAGCTGAAACTAACAAAGATTCTGCAATGTGATAAGTTTTGTCATAGCAGGAACTACTTGTTTATGTTTCCGGCCTAATGCATCACAGTGCAAGGAGCATTTGACAAAACAAATTTGTTAAAAGGTAAAGCGTCCTGTACTATCTAATTTACAGTATATGTGTGTGGTTCTTTCAGGCTTTCATGCTACAGAGAAATAGCAAATAGCATAACAAAATTTGTCAGCAAAAGATATTAATTTTTCTGGCAGCTGACACATTTGTTCTGCTGGATTGAAAGCATCTGTGCATCCCTTATGAAAAACAAGTTTATCCAAGTGTTCTATTAGTACACATCTTTTAAACTAAAAATAAGAAAGCATATTTAATTCTACATTTTTTATACTTCTCAGAAATATACTTTATGTACTTTTTAGAAATTAAGATTACACTTATTGTACTTGACTTATCCCGAAGAAAAGTCCAAGTATATTTGGCCTGTACTTGTACTCAATCTTTTGATCAAGATTTTCTTAAAAGTATAATTAAGTATTGAAGACCAGTATCTACGTTGCTGCCTCGGCAGGTGAACGTGATTTCACCAAGTACCACATGTTCCTGGTATCAACTTTCCAATCAACCAATCAGATTTGCAGGACAAGTTTACAATATATGTCAAGTTTAGGCTTAGAACTAGTGTGAAATTCTTAAACATCACCTTTCATTACCCTCTGATTTTAGGGAAAAGTTAAGGGTATAGGGTTCAGTTTAGGGGTAGAGATTGGGTAAGGATTACATTTTGGGACCGGAATTTTATCCAGGATCAACAAAATATGTTGATCCAAGACCATGTCTTATTTGGCAAAATCACAGTGACCGTCTCGGCAAACGCGAGATCCGAGCCAAAGAATCTTGACTTTCTTTACTCGAGAAGAAAGTCAACAGGAGTAGAGCTCAAACTCTCGATTGTGCATATATACCACGTTGGGAATTTATAAATGAACCCTGTCAGCCCTATTTTACTAGAGCTGACTGTGCATGCATCATTTTCAATTTTGATATTTTAGGTCAAACTGTTCTTGTCTGTCAGTCATATAATGCAGGTCTATGGTCACCACCTCAAAGAGCATGCACAGAGAAGTCTAAATTAAACACGATTTAATAACTTGTAAATGTAAGTACACTTTGATGGCCTAAGACATGAAATGAGCGGTTTGTGTGAGAAAACGAACAGTATTTATATCGTTTTTACCTCTTGTAATTACAGCCACGTCGAAGTGATCTGAAGGCGTGGGGCTTCGGTCTGCGCAAGCGCCGGAAAGCGCCAGAAGTGATCTCTTGCGCGGTTGTGAAAGAAATCAACGTTGTCAGTTGATAGAAACCGTTTTCTATTGCAATTTCCTGTATCTAGGGTAAGACTTGTGAAATCTCTGTGTAAACTATAAGTGATGTACACACGCGAGAGATCACTTCCGAACTGGCGCTTGCACAGACCGAAGCGCCCACGCCCTCTGGTTACAAGAGGTAAAAACTTATATAAATACGGTTCGTTTCTCACACAAACCGCTTGTTTCGTGTCTTAGGCTATCAATGTGTACTTACTACTTACATTTACGAATCATTAAATAATGCTTAATTTGGACGTTCTTTTTGCATGCTCTTTAAGGTGGTGACCATAGACCTGCATTATATGACTGAAAGACAAGAACAGTTTGACCTAAAAATATCAAAATTGAAAATACTTCAAAACAAAGACACCTACATTTTGGATGCCCTTGAGGATAAGCTGAAACATACCAAAAATTAATTTCAAAGTGAACTATCCCTTTAAAACTATACTTGTACATTAGTTAAGGATACTTCATAAAATTTTTTCGTAAAGGATACCAGAGCTATTCATGAGGCATAATGTGGACTGACTCAGGAGCCTGCAACTTGATCAAAAGTAGAGGGGCAAATTATATCATCAAAGATATTGGACAGACAGGAAACATGACACACTGTGAAGGAGGATTTCAGCTACCACAAGTCGTGTAATATTTCACACATCTGTAAAAACAAAACAGGAGTTCAAACAGCCTTAAGCAGTGGTGCCAGGGGCCAACACATTCTTTCCCGCAGAACCTCTGTACACCACTGGGTCTGTGCTAATGCCAGGATCAGTGCACTTAAGGTCTTCATCTGTTTGGCCTCTGTCCCAATGCACATGCATTGACGTATGCTTACTAGTGATGCCAAAAAAGGGAAGACCTGTCCAACAGTAGCTCACGCTCACAGGGCAGTCTGTGATTTCATACTGGTCTTAGTGACTATAAACTAGTAAAATCATAACACTTTGAACTTATATTTGCATATAGCATATCAGCTTCGTGTAAAAGAAGGTACGTGTGACACACAGCACGTGATCTTAATTTAGTTGTTAGGCGGCCCACCACATGAAGGACATTTTACATGACAAAACATAATTCAGTGTACAAATGTATTACTTATAATTACTAATTTGATTAAATGGTCAAATTATCAACTTATTGCTAACATGAAAACCTATCTTACCTGTGTCTACTGGTCACCTTAGATCCAATCTGTGTAGCAGATACAGACTGACTCTCATCCACATGTTGAGTGTATCGTGACGCGTAAGTTCCCGCTCCCCAAATATCTCCGGGCAAAATTGAGACCCAACAGAGCGGATAATACAAAATATAGTGCCATGACGTAGAAGTCGAAACAGAATTTAAAAATGCGATCGTTAAAAAAGTACATCCAAAAGCTTCAAACGTTGAAAATCCGACTTGTACCTACACACCGAGCGCAGTTCAAAAGCCCCACTAACTCTCCATGAGTCGATGTTCAGCACTGATATGTTTCATAAAGTTCAACTTCTGTGTAGCTGAATGTTTCTGCCCCGCTGTCATCATTGTGCGAGTGTTCATTAATCGCAAAAGATGCTTCTGTCAGTTTTCCCATGACACAGGTCCACACTCAAACCCTAATGGAGAAGTGTTCGAGTTTTTTTCTTCTCGTCTGCCCAGTCATGATGTGAAACTGCCCTCAATAGATGCGGATCCAAAACTTTTCTCTTTTCTTCTTCTTGCTCTTATCTTTTTTTCTCTCTCTTTTCTTTCTCTCTTCTTTCTTCTCTTTTCTTTCTCTTCTCTTTCTCTCTCTCCTCTCTTCTCTCTCTCTCTCGCTTCTCTCTCTCTCTCTCTCTCTCTCAGGAAGGGACCACGCTCTGCTTTTAAGTTTTGGGACCCTCCTGAGATTTCTTTTCAAACGTGACTTCCAGTGGGCGATAAACTCTAATTATAACAGACATATAACTGTTATCTACTTAACCCATTGTCCGTTCATTACTCTGTTTTTGTTACATCTGTGGTAGCATATTTAAAGCATTGGAATTTGACCCACTTAAAAAAAAATAATAAATACATTAAAAAAATCAGTTTTGACTGGTCACATTAGTTTTGTAAATTCCTAATATAGGCTACCAGGGGTTTTTATACTTTTTGATGTCTAATAAGATCTCCCAATATGATGATAGTTGAAGGTAGCTTTACTTTCATGTAATCATTTATACTGTCTGAGGCTTCAATGGCTTTTATACTGTTGCTGTATTTAAATATTTGCTAGATGACATTGCATTTTTTTCAACCTGCTATTATGGTTAGATGTATAAACATTTTCAATTACATTCACTCATATTTATAAAGCCCCCCAACGTAAAAATAAATAAGGGGCAGAAGGCGCCTCCCAGTGGTCTAACCCTACCCCTACCCCATACCTAAACTTAACTGTCTCATTTGGCGCTGAAGAAGTCCGCCATGTGCATAAATATTACGCTTTGCCAGAAGCTGTCATATGGCGCCTCTGGGATGAGAATGCGAATATATATATATATATATACACTGCTAAAATAGTTCATCAAGGCCTTTTATAGCGCAAGGCGCCGATCTGACGTAGTCTTGCCGTCTTTCTGTGCAAAAGCTGGTGTAATAATATAATAATTATTTTAAAGTGCAGTATGTAATATTGACTGAAAGCTAGAGGATGAAATGGGGACTGCAGTCCAAAATGAAATAAATAAATAATTGTTTCTCCCGCCTCCGAGTCAAAGACACTCACACAGATTGCCATATTAGGACACATAACAGGACATGCACAATCAAAAAAAAATGGAAGGCGACGGATAAGTTGATTGTTCAGTTTCTGGATATCAAGCTTTTTTGGTTATAGAATCTGCTAACTCTGAAGTTTGTTTGCTGGCTTCCAAGGCTGCAATACACTGTATTTCCGCCGAACTGTCAAGTAGCACAGACACAGACTAAAACAAAGACGGGCATTCCGAACACGGAACGCACAATTAAGTAGAATAATTGGCTGTAGCATTGTTTTTTGGAGAAACAAGTATGTCATCTTAGCATGTTTCCTAAATCGCAAATATATTATGGTATTTTGATGCTTTAGCACAGTCAAAAAAAAATGTCATGCACCTTTAAAGTTATTATAACATGACAGCCCTAAAATTAAAAAGAAAAAGATTTAAAAAAAAGTTCTGTTCTCTCAAATTTTCTAAACCCCGGTTTAAAAAACATGAAATACACAAAAGGGAAAGAAGAGACCCAAGCTATCCCAGTTCTGGTCAGGAATTCACTGGACAGTTTCCTCTGATCTCAAGGTTGCTGAGATAGCATCACATTTAATTGCTGTGATCCTAAAGCAATGCCGAAAGGAGGATCCAAGCTGCTAAGAGACATGACCTAACCTACCCTGAACCATCAAAGATTGTTCCGGTCTACTGGACCAGAATAACGCTTGCCTCAGCAAATTTTCATCTCTAGCAGAATCTCTTGTCTAAGTCAAGTTTAGACATCAGCATTGATGACTGATGACAACTTGTAGTGTCTCAGTTATGGCAGTGGTAATGTAAGAACCCAGGCAGACAGCAATTGAAACATTCAAGAGTTAGTTTGAGTGAGGTCTTTCTTCTTGGCCAGATGTAAGGAAAAAGTGTGTGAATGCAAGTGTGGTGTGTTTTGAATTCCCTTCATCTAAAATCTGTGTGTAAGCACACATCTTATTAGACTATTTTTCTTTTCTTCTAAACTCTGCTTCGCATCAGACAGATTCAATTCTTGAATCGATGTCTGTCTACCACAGAGAGCGAAAGACACTTTTGATGAATCATTTTAATATTAATTGCATTTTAATGTCATTCAACCACAAGACAGCATTTTCTAGTTTCTATTTGAGTTTAGTCTGCATTGTATACCCTGCATTTTCCTTCGATTTTCTGGCTGTGTAGCAATTTAGCCAAAACGGGATCTTCCCGACTTTCATTTTGAAACTGAAAGCACTGTTAAGTCCCTGGACTTTGTACAACAGATTAAAATTCCTGAGGGGACAGTTTATTTGCAATCAGTGAACAAAAACTGTGGTACACAACACAAACAAACTGGGGGTGTTGTGGTAGTCACATTCTTCTCAGGGATTCACAGAGAGATTTCTGAGAAATGATGAGGATTATGATCTTCACCCCATCTTTTCTGAGTTTTATTAAGCTTATTTTTTGGCTTTTTATGATATGAGACAGGAAGCAATGGAAGGGAAGCTGGAAAGTTCAATCTTGAACTAGGGTCGCCTGAAGCACAGGCTATTGCTCTGACAACATATGAATTTTTTCTATTCATCACGAAGTTTTAAGGAAATGAGTTTAACCAAAAAAAAAAATACTTGTCAGAATTCTTCTCACCCGAAGCTCTGAATCTCTAGAACCAATGGATCATAGAAGTCATCTACATGTATATATCTTGTGCATTGTATTCCAAGTCTTCTAATAACCATATGATACTGTAGTTTTGATGTGACAAAACCCTGATGTTTTTCCCTCCTGTGATTTGATTGAGTCATTAGTGGTGAACTTGTGAGTCCGATAAACCCGATTCATGAGCCAATGAAATCAGTTTTGTGAACCGTTTGTGAACTTAAAAGACCTGACTTTCCTTACAAGCTGCCATGAATGTGCAAAGAATGAAACAACATGTAAGTAAATAATAAAATTTGAACTAAAACTGTAAAAATGTGTTCAATTACGGTAAAATACCGGCAGCTGTGGTTCCCAGAAATTTACCGAAAAAAATGGTAGCAAGACTTTACGGTAACAAGGTTTTATAGAAAGGTTAATTTATAGATAGCTGCACAGTGTCATTCACTCAAACATTAAACACCATCATGCACTGTAAAAAATAATAACCGTGATTAACTGTAAAATACTGTAAAAATGCTACAGTGCAAAACTGTTAATTGGTAAACAGAAAGTTTCCATACTATACACGGTAAATAACTGTGATATAATTTTACAGTTAAATAAATACCGTTAAATTTACAGTTTTTGAAAAGTGAAAGAAGACAAATCATTGTATAATTTACAGTGAAAAGTCCTAAATTGACATTCCCAGAATTCCCTGTGTGACACTTCACATTTTATGTATTTTTGTTTAAATAACTATGGTTCCTCATAGTTTTCTTTGGATTGTTGGTTGTCAGTGTATTACAATGGTCTAAAGCAATTTTAATACATCAATAAGTTGGTAAATCAACATTTTATCAGAAATAAAATGCGGTTTATTACTGTAAATTTTGAGTTAGGTTGTAAAACCATTAACCTTCCTACCGTATTTTTAACGGTAAAGTTCTGGCAACCACAGCTGCCGTCTTTTTACCGTAATCTAACGGTTTATTTTTTACAGTGTGGTAACACACGTGAAATTTTAAAAAGGCAATAAACATAAATTTAACAACAGTAAATGTCACAGAAAACTCTAATGTACATGACTGATTAGAAAAAGACAAGCAAACTATGTAGAAACAAGTTAGATCAACAAAAATACATCAAATGAGAAGAGATGAGAACATCACTGTAAATTATACAATGAGTTGTTCATTTTCACTTTAAAAACTGTAATTTAAATCATTGTACAAGATAAATTACATGAAATTTACCATTAGATCTATTACAGTTATTTACCGTAGTAAGGAATGGTTCTGTTAACCAATTAACAGTTATTCACTGTAGCATTTTTACAGTCTTTTACCGTTTAAAATCACAATCATTTTATACAGTGTACGCCTTTTACAGACCCTCATTATTACACACATCAGCCTCCTTTCCTGAATCAGTTTTTTCTGAAGTTGATGTATGTTTACATTCTTTCTGTCTTGACCTGCCATCTCTAACACCAGTGGGTCTGTGGCATTCTGTGTGTGTTCTCTGCATGCTGTTTTTTTACACTTAGAAACACCCCAAGAACGCCAGTGATTGCCACCCACCACCAATTTATATTTTACAAGATCACAGTAGTTGCACTATAAAAAATAAAGAAATAAAATACTACTTGAATTCATGGTCGGTTAGTTTAATAGGAATCAGTCGAGCCGAGAGCCGTTAAACCCCAGTGCACTGCCCTATGGTTTGCCTCCAGCATGCTGCCAGAGTCTTTGCACACATTCCAAAAGTTAACATAAATACATTCAATAAACCTCAATGACAGCTGCACTCCCTGCTACAGAGTCCCATTAAAACCAATCTCTGGGATTTGACTCGTTGCTTCTAAGAGCACAGTCACCGTGTCTGTCTTTAACTAGAAGGGATTATTACCACTGTGTCATGACATTGCTGCTTGCCTCCTCAGACGTGGGATAATCCTTAACTCTGGTGATTTAGGTGGCCTTAAGTGTTTCTAAAACAGGAAATGTCACCACGAAATCAAAATGAACAATTTTTCTTTTGTTTATTTATGGAATATATTAAAGTATTTATTCTTTTAATATTAATGTGCTCATTATATTATGCAAACTGTTATCCTGTGTTTGGAACAGGCCTAAATCTGTATTTGAAGGGGCAGACAAACATCTGATCCATTTAAAACATTTGAAGAGATATTTTAATGCTAATTTTAAGGTGGCAGTTCTCAAAAAATAACAAACAAAAAAAACAGGTGTTTGCACCATTGTGTGCCTACAATGTAAGAAAAGCAGTATTTATCACAAATGATGTATCTGTGCACATCATTATTATTGTTTTTTAATTAATGTGCCCTCGTAATCAAAACTTCCTCTCCCACTTGCAGCAGCATTTTTTCTCTTCTCTGATGACGTGTTTACTAGTGTAGGGTGGGACAAGCCTTTCACTCACATTACATCACATCACAGCAATAGCAACAATGATGAACCAACGATCCAATCAATTACAAATGGTCACAATCACAAGTGACATTTTTTCTTCTAAGAAGCCATTTCACTTAAATCGAAGAGAAAGAATTTCACGACTTCTGTTTTAATGCAGATTTTAAAAGTGAAGAAAAATAAAGACCTGCTCTATGACTTGATAACATGTCCAGTTTATGAACAAATCATAATTCTAGCCAATTATTTTGATTGAACCTACTGAATCGGTGTTATGTCGCATTGGATGATTTGTGAATTCAACTTTTGATATGAGGGATAATTTACTTAAAATAGGATTCAAATAAACTGTTTTCCGGAAGAAGCATGATAAACTAAAGCAAAAGGAACAAAAGAACAGCCACCTGTAACACATGTGATCTGTATCCAACCACACGCATGCACCAGGATTCCTGTTAACCTCTGTTTTAATTGCCAATTACATACAGTGCATGGTTTACATATGAAGACTTAATAGAAAACCACTGTGAGAAAACGACTCCTTTAATTTATGAGAACGCTGTATTCCTTTTTAATGTTTACCATCTGCATGCTGGAGCAGTCATGCAGTTAGTGGTCACAAATGTTGGTTTTTGGCATTGTTCTCATGTGGGAAAAAATACATTTCGACTATGTTTTGCTTTCAAACAAGCATATGCTTTTCTATTCATTTTGGAAACGCAAAGTGAAACATTTCCACAACATTTTGTGGCTTACACTTATGACCTTCTAATGATCCTGAGAGAATGAAACACATTACAACAATGTTGATTCAGGAACTAGATGAAAATGAAAAGCACCAGCCCACATAGTCTACAGTGAAGATCTTGATGGCTGATTAACTTTCATGTTCTGTTTGTGGTCTTGTATTGTATATTTCCACAATGCTTTGCAGGGTCAAATTCACTCCAAACAGAAACAACATTAGAACGTCAAATAAGATAAAATAGTGGTAAAATATTAGGATAAAGTTACGCCTACTTTTGATTAGTTCCGAGGAACAGTTAGTTCAAAATTGCCATATTTTGCTCATGCATCATAGGGTTTTAATTAGGGATGCACCAATATGAAAATTTTGGCCAGTGTCAATTCCGATAATTCTTTATATTTGAAAGCCCGATACCGATATATCGGCCGATAAACTTAAATCCAAATTTTTATCTGAATTTTGAGAGCCTGATTACAAAAACAAAAGTCTCACAATTAAACCCCAAATGTCCCAAGTGCACAATTGTATAATGATGTTCTCATTATAGTGTTATGTAGCCGATATGACAGATTTGCGCTACACATGTTGCAGCGAAATTTTCATTTTTTTGGAGAGATTTCAATCATATTTCAAGAAATTCAAAACAAACAGTGCCCAACAAGTGTCTCAGCTGAAGGGAATAATACATTATTTATCGGCTTCAATATATCGGCACATTTTCTTACCAGGGCTCAGATACGATAACATTAAAAATGAACATATATGGCCGATACTCGATATGGTGGCCGATATATCGTGTCATCCCTGAGTTTTAAATAGAACATGGTGGTTAATTACAAAAATATTATGAATGATTCAGTACCTTTTTCCCTTGACATGGCACAGAGGTGAGACACTCTTACCCTGCCCAGAGGGATCAAGGCCTTGGAAAGGGGTTTTGGTGTGATCCTGCTGTGTCTTTAAACCAACCAGAGCAGCAGTGCTCCACTGTGTTCTCAATGAACCGTGGAGTGCTGGGGGTTTAATGGCAGTAAGAGTTAAGAAAGCAAAGGGATGAGGAAAGAAAGCCCTTCTTTGTGCAAGTGAGATGAGGGAGAGACGATCCACAACCTTCGACTTCCACCCCCGCCCCAACACTAGCTCTTGCTTTACTATCGTTTTGGACTAGCGTAACCAAACACAAAATCAATGGAGGAATGAGCACTGAAAACCCCACAAAAACCAAACTTCCTTCTTTTTCTGGGTTCATTTTAAAGTCAGATTTAATACAGTAAAATAAAAGACTAGCTTGCATCCAAATCTCAAATGTGAATGTGAAAGTGAAATGAGTCCCTTAAGATGTTTCAAGAAAAATCCCACCAGTCAAATTTAGGAAGTAACATAAAGTACATTGCAATTGATTATAGCATGCAAACAATATTTTCTTTTTGAAGGAACCCAAAACCAAAAGCCATAAGAAAGACAGACTTCAACAGCCGTCATCTGCAACGGGACACTTCTGTCACAAAGACCATGTGATACTTTGTTTTCTTTTCCTCCACCTTAAATTAAAAGGTGGGAGTTGGCTGTACCCCACTGCACGGCTGGTATAAAGGCCAGCATTCATAAGCTCACACACGCAGACTGTCAAGGAGTGTCAACATCCTGACAAAAATGTATAATACTGGGTGTGAAAGCGAGAAGTGGTCTCCGTTTTATTACAAGTAACTGTAGCCGTTTGTTTCATTTCAGCCAACAATAAAAAAAGTCATATTTTCCTCACCCCTCCTTAAATCTGTATGCCATGTGCAATATCTCTTCATATTAAGAAAGAAAGGTTTGGAACGACATGGGGATGAGTAAATAATTCATTTCAGGTGATATATTCATTTATATTTCATGGATCTTTAATTATATTCACACAAAATTCTACTGAATTAGTAGTCTGTCCCAAATATTTATTAACATTCCCAAGAGAGAGGAGTGTAAAGCTTTCTAGTCCAGATATATCTGGTCTTATCGGCCTAGTTGGGAATTCTGCCAAGGAATGGAACATCCAGCCTGGCAAACTGGGGGAGTTGTGCACCTTCAATTTTGATATGTTCCTGACAGCATTACCAGCAACGAATCAATAAAACAGCGGTAGAAAGAGAATCACTGAAGCTACTGGCCTGGTAGCAAACTTGAACACAGATATCAGATACTATCACATTATTCAACAATTCCACCACAATTAACATTCAGATTATAAACATAAAATACTGTCATACTTATTATATTAATGGAATTGCTTTTGTTTCAAAGTATAGGCAATGCTTCCTTTTTGTATAGCTCAAGTGACCAAACAAACAGTTTACAGCAGGTCACAGGGCTTGT
The DNA here is from genome assembly GCA_030378365.1 of Hybognathus amarus. Classification (NCBI taxonomy): domain Eukaryota; kingdom Metazoa; phylum Chordata; class Actinopteri; order Cypriniformes; family Leuciscidae; genus Hybognathus; species Hybognathus amarus. The sequence continues at coordinate 550,331 of JAQIUQ010007186.1, forward strand.
CCTGTACTGATGTCAAAGTCAGGGTGGGGAGAGCACAGTGACAGTGGAAACATGTCAGAATGTGGACCTGCAGACTTGAGTATTAATGCTTATCAGCAGATATCCAGACCAGACCCCTGCATGATCTGTCTGTGCATCTAGTCTGAATGCTATATTTACAGCTGCCCTTTCCTGTATGCAAGTCTTGAAAACTTTGTTATACCCACACCCTTCTTTACCTAAGTTTCTGAGCATGGTTTGCTAGATAATTGTCTGTACATACAGCTATTTCATTAATAATGAATTCCACTGTCAAATGATATATTGGTTGAATTTGTTACTTTAAATATCTTTACTTAAAGGGTTAGTTCACCCAAAAATGAAAATTCGGTCAGTATTTACTCACCCTCATGTTGTTCCAACCCATAAGACCTTCGCGTCATCTTTGGAACAAAAATTGAAGATTTTTTGATTAAATCTGAGAGCTGGACCACTCCTGCTTACTAGTCCATAGGCATCTTGAGGGATTGAAACTTGCTGGCCTCGGAAAGTTATTGTGAAGAACATCGATTAAAATAGTATAAGTGAACACTTCTGTGCGCAAAGACAACAAAATAGAATCGACTTTATTTCAACTATTCATTTACTTCTCTCTCTGCCTCCGAGTCAGGTTACTAGTTTAACAGCGTAAGCTTCGGTTATTGTACATCTCACGCATCACACACATGGCCAGCGTCGGCCAATAGTGAGCTCTACGTGTGACGTAAGCTCTACGCTATCACACTACGTCAACTGACTCAGAGGCGCATTGAGAAGGAAGTGAATAGTTGAAGTAGAGCTCGATTATTTCTGTTTGTTTTTGCGCACAGACCAGTTTTCTCGTTCGCTTGATAAAGTTAGATTGAGCCACTGAAGTCACTTGGACTATTTTAACGATGTCTTTAATAACCTTTTCGAGGCCAGCAAGTTTCAATTCCTCAAGAAGCCTATGGACTAGTAATAGAGGAGTGATCCAGCTCTCAGATTTAATCAAAAATATCTTAATTCGTGTGCCGAAGATGAACGAAGGTCTTACTGGGTTTGGAACAACATGAGGGTGAGTAAATACTGACAGAATTTTCATTTTTGGGTGAACTTACCCGTTAACCTGACCAAAATTTTATGTCAATTGCTTGGTGATCCAGATACTGTTAAACAGTTTTCTTTGTAACTTTTGTTACGCTCATAATGCTTAACTTATACGAAGTTGAAATCAACAATAATGCTGCACAGATAATCCCAGACATTAAATTGTAGACTGTACACACACAGAGAAAATTATGATTTTACTTGCCTTTCCTATTCCAGGGGAACCCATAGCAATGCCAAAAATGTTATTTGAAAGAGAAAAAAAAAAGAAATTGGCCGCAGATTGCTTAAATGGTCTTAAGTGCCTGATTTCTCACTCAAGATGGACAAGTGCTTTGCTGCACTCCAGAATTCTTTTTTATCTGTGCTTTTCTCCATTTAGTGAGAGACTCATATGTTCTCACTCCCATCACACAAATCACCATGACGAATGTCAGATTAAGAACAAAGACACAATCTTATATCATTCTCCATCTTTTGATGTACAAATGGTGCTCAGCAATATTAAATCTGAATTTTCAGCTAGCAGAGAATATTTTCAAACCACAGTATTTTTAAATTGACTGCAAAAATGACAGATTTGGGTTTATAAATGTTGCTGGTTGTAAAACAAACCGCTAAAATGCTGCACTTATTCTACAATACTGGTTTTCATATAGGATCTGGCTTTAACCTTATTGTCTGTCACAGCAGTTTTTTTTACAAAATGGGTTTCAATTTTATGTAGTACCTTAGTTTTGCAGAACCAGAAGTTAATTGCACGGTGCATTTTAAGCCGGTGCAGCTCACCTTTGTCGGTTTTGGCACTTGCTGTGCTTACTTACGATCTTATTGCTTTGGCTTCTGTTCTGAGAGCACCCACTCAAATCTTCATGGGTTGAAGAAGCTAACCGAGAAGCTCTAAAACTGTCTGTCCAAGTGAGGTGCCTCTCATCTTCTGATACTTTTCCTTTATAAGCGTACTCCGGCTGCTTTTGTAGTTAAGGTTAACCCCATTAGATCACCCTGACATGTGTCCCTATGGGGTAGTGTCGAGGCAATAGGGTTAATTCTATAAGGCACGCTTCTAAATTCACTGTTCTCCCCCAATCCTCATGACTTTCCCTTTAGAGTCCAAGAGGGAAACTGCATTTTCCCCAATCCTTCTGCAAGTGTCATGCTTCAGATGGTTTATAGGTTCTGTGTAGCTTGTAAGTCCCTGTGGGCTGATTGAAATTGATGACTTGTGCATGGAATGCTGTAGTGAACTTCTGGATGTCCTTCCTCTACTTTTTATCATAAAACGGTGCTAATTGGTGATGAATTGGCTGTGATTTATCATAAAGGGAAAATATCAAAGACTTTGAATTGGCTAGAGTTGCTTTATAGAAGTTGGGTGGCCAAATCCGACAGGAACTGAATCAATACTCTTAGAGGTTAGGCCTCTTTGTAAAATAATGACCAGAACTAATTGAGTATAATCAGTTTACCTTGTTACCATCTGCTTTTTTATTGTACAATATGGGGGCGAGTGGAGGACAGAGGTTAAAATATTATCAAAGTCTTATGCCATGTTCTTTGCAATGTCCTGTCAAGCCTATTCCTCTGCTTCATATAAACATTTCTCGTTTCTTGATGGATGATCTTGGCAGTATGCATATGTTTTGCTTAAAACCTCTGTATTTTATTGCTGATTAAAGACCAATTACTTCTGTCTAACAGCTCTGCGATTTTTCTTCAAACCTCCACAAACAACTTTGCTGTCAGACAGCCTACATTAATAATGTAAAGGAGCACAGACTTTATTTGGAGGAAAATATTATTGTTGGAAAAGAGTTTAGCCACTGAGTTTCTTTCACAATTGAAATAAAGAATGTCCTTCTGTTTTTACAAAATTGACAGTTTAAGTCCAACAAAACCACAAACTTTTACATGCTGGTGTCTTCGTTAATAAATGTTTAAAATAAATGTATTTAATCTGTCATACAGATCCAAATATTCAGACATGCAGTATGTTTGACCATTATAAAAACATTGGACTATATCTCCCGCCCAGTATGATTTTCACACAAAAGGTTTTTTTCAGCTGCAGGGGGCATTAAATTGATCAAAAGTGACTGACAGATGTTGTTACAAAAAAATATACATAAAAAGTATTTGTTTTGAGCTTTCTATTCTTTAAAAAATCTTAATAAATGAATCAATTTTTTTTTAGAAAAAATATCAAACAGCACGTTTTTTTAACATTGACAATAAGAAATGTTTCTTGAGCAGCAAATCAGCATTTTACAGCAGATTTCTGAAGGATCATGAATAATGATTCTAAAAATTCAGCTTGGAATTATCTTAGAATAAATTACATTTTAAAATGCATTAAAAATAGAAAACCTTTGTAATGTATTGAAATAGAAAACAAACTGTGATAATGTTTTACAGCATAACCATATTATTTTTGATCTCATTTTGAGGACTTCTTTCTTAAATGTTTAATGAATCCCATCTTTTGAATGGAATAGTGTATACAACAACTGTGTTGCAAACGACACATAATTGTAATAGCAAAAGCTTCTGCTGTGGCCCACTGGCACTGCTTGGTTAACATGTTCTCCAGTACATCAAGCAACGGGATGCTAATTTGGGTGATTTGAGTTTAAATCTAACAAAATGTTACGTTCAGAAACATGAGGAAATCTTTTAGAATTTTTTATTTTATGTGTATTTTTTCAATGCTGATTCCATTGGACGTTTTGTTCAGTCAAGTAGACACGTGACTAAAGAAATCCTGCTTTAAGTTTCTAAGCTTTAATCTCTTTGTTGCTCCCTCATGAATATGAGAATATAGCCCTTGACCTTCCCACTTTCCACTTGCCACAATTTATAAAGTAGCACGACAGGATACATGTGTTACCTCTCTTTGCACTCCCCTATTGTCCAAGATTGAATTCATGACTGTGTGCACTGTTGGTACATGGGAGCCAGTTTTTGTTTAGTTTACCAATCTAAATCCCTAGTGAGTCAGTATGCGACATTATAATTACATTTTCATTACAGCCTTAAAGGGAAAGTTCACCCAAAAATGAAAATTCGGTCATTAATTACTCAACCTTGTGTCATTCCAAACCTGTAAAACTTTCGTTCGGAACACAAATGAAGATATTTTTAATAAAATGAGTGTCAGTTCTGATAGATACATAACATAACTACCTTTTTGATGCTTCAAAAAGTTTATAGAAAGAGATCATAAAACTAATCCTTATGAATTGAGCAGTTTAGTCAAAAAAGTTTTTGAACAGACACAATTACTTTATGAACAGACTGAATTTAGGCTTTTATTCATATATAAACATTGCGAACATAAACAGACGCTTAACCGAATCTGCTTAATGCATGAGAACAAACCTCATTGATTCTTGCAGAAGCTCAAACTTGCTGCGTAACATGAGAATGAACCTCATTGGCACATCAAGCAAACATGCGCCCATTTATCACAACTGATGTGTGCATTGACGAATGTTTATATGTGAATACAAGCATAAATTAAATCTGTTTATCATATAAGATGAGTCTTCCTCAGAAAATAGAACTAAACCACTCAATTAATATGGATTAGTTTTATGATCTCTTTACTGAACTGTTTGATGCAAGAAAGTTGTAGTTGCATAGCTTTCTATGGAGGGACAGAGGTCGCTCAGATTTTATTTAAAATATCTTTATTTGTGTTCCGAAGATGAACGAAAGTCTTACGGGCTCAGCGGGGTAATTAGCAGTTTCATTTTTGAGTGAACTAAACCTTACAATACACCATCCATTCTGGTCATTAAAAAGCACTTAAAAAATATGCCTGTCAAAATCCCTCAAAATTAGAGAGAACACGCATCCCTGTTTCTCAGAAATCTGTTGGTTCATCCCACAACAACATAAGATAACACAGACATTCTTTGGAAAACAGAGATTCATATAATTCATCTTGACTGAATGGGGCAAGACCCTCACATAAGAAATGCTCTCCTTTCGCCAATGCACAGACAGATGGACATTCTCACAGCTCCATTATTTTTGTCCCATTAAACTTGGGGAGCTGGTGAACACAGCTTTTGTGAGAAAAGACAGATGCAATCAGAGGATTCACAACAGAAGCATTAAATGTCATATCCCAAACAGCAGGGCGTCCTATGGGTTTATTATTTTATTTTTTAAAGCAACACTTTGTAACGTTTTCAACCTTTATAATATTTTTTCCAAAACACTTGAGATGATACATCGACACACACACAACGATTTTTCCATGTTAAATTACTGAACAAATTAACCTTTGACAATCAAGATTACATTTTCGGGTCTTTTAGCGACCCGGCCCTATATCTAACATGGATGGATCTCTCTAATGTCCTGATAATATAAAGAGAGAACAATTATGAAGAATAACTTTAAGCATATTTTGTTATTTGTTTGGAGCTTAGAAGGGTTCAGTTTGAGTGGATGTTTTGCTTTGCTGTAAATCTGAGCCATTTCAAGTTTTGCTGTTGATAGCCTACTTCCTTTTTTTTCTGCCTGCGGTCACTATGAGTGAAACGTCACTTCATCAATGTGTATCAGACATCACTACCTTTGTGAAATAAAGGTGAATTGCACTTATTCAGCCATCAAAGATTCAATTATTGTTGTTAAGAAAACATACTTACACCGTTACACACCTCAGGTCGTCATACAATATTTCTACCTATACAATTTTTACAAAAAATGAATGGGAAAAAAAGCATTTTTAAAATAATTTTAGTGTATTTTTCTTGTTATATTGTTTATAATTAATTGATTGAGGAATTCTAAGGACGGTTCATGTCAAAAAAATGGGACAAGGTAGTGAATGACGTCTCGAGCTCACTAAAGACCCGGGGTATGCGTGGTAGTTCTAAGTTCAGTTCAGTATTTCATTTAAGGGTTAAATTAACTACTGAGTGTGAAAAGCATGTTTTCTTAAAAGAGTTTACATAAAGTCCAAATTTAGGTGAAATAATTTAGATAAAGTCCACCAGGCCAGAAGTGCCCTTAAAGTTGAAGAAACACCAATTTATGAGATCATCTGTTTTCATTTATATATTTCATACTGCTTTAAATCATGGGTTGATTCAGAAGTCTTAACATGTGAACACCTGTGAAAGTCAGAAAAATGCAGGTCAATCCAGGAGAACACTGAACATGCTCTTTAAAAACGTGACAATGACAACTTCAGTGTACTGAAAGAGCTTTATGGTTTGTTAGTCTACTGAGATCTTTTCCCTCACAAAGTTCAAAGCCAGAGCATGTTGAACCTATTCATTCTTCTGTATTTCAAGTCCTGAAAAGTTACACAAAACACTGGATGATTTCTGTTTCTCCCAGCCAATAAAGCGGACTGTAGACTGTGTGGACTTTAATGGACTTAGGACTGTACTTTTAAGGCAGTATCTGAATACTCCAATAATGAACTGAAACACATTTAGATATATGTTGCTTGTCCTCTTAGTGTTATTCTTTACAAGGACATGTTTATTAGCTGCAAACGGTGCAGTGATGCTGCCTCGTTGTAAGCTTTGAATGCTTCACATTGATGGAGAACAGGCCTACTCCTGTCAAACTCTCCCAATTTGAGCTGTTAATTATACAGCACTGTGAAGCTTTACATGAGCAAGCAGTCGGCTCTGAGAGGGCTAAATGATTTTACTACTGATACTGATTCTGATCTCACCCACCACTGTGACAACCACAAATTTAAGGTCAATGTGAAAAGGAAAAGACAGTTAACAATCATTCTCTTTATGATTACTAGTACGTGGGCACTAGGTTGGAGCCGATCCCGGACCCTTACATCCCTTTTATCTGTAGGGTTTCATTCAATAGCTGTGTGTTAGACAGTGAACCTTTCCAAAGTGTAGTTGAAATCCCCATTCACACTCATTTGGAAGCGAAAAGGGTAGGAAACATAAATTTTGCACCACCACATCTATTCCAGCGCCCAGGAACGTTACTTGCACACCATAAACTGCCTGGTGGCTAAAGAGGAGAATGTCTGAGATGGAAAGAAATATAACATTTCTTGGGTGGAGTTGTGCATCAAGCGCTGAGAGACTTTCAAATAAAGAGCTCTCTTTGTGGGCTCTTTTCTAAGGCCGACAAAGCGCATGCTTAATCCAGCATTCCTTTAAACCCAAGCTCATGTAACGACATTTAGGCAGGGGCCGAATATAAGCAGTTTAACTTGAGAGATCCAAATCTCTGGAGCTATAGCAGTGAAGACACAACCTCATAGCTGAAGTACAAAGTGACATGAAAATAAACAACGCATAGAGAAAAAATCGAATTAATTAAATGCAATAAAATATTTTATTAATTATCTTTTTTTAGGCTATTTTAATTGGCTTCAGACTGCTGATAAAATGGACACCAATAGGACAGAAAATTCGGATTTGTCAGACATCATTTGGTTAGTGCACACAAAGTGTTAGCTGCAACCAGCCATAATGTCGGATTCAGCAAACAAATTACTCATGAATGGTTCTTTTTAATAGGACAGTCGAAAAGATTTATGACACAGCCTCAAATTCGGTCACGAGGTAGCGGTTTAAATTACATTAAATGAGTCCAGTGAATTGTTCAGAGCCGTTACAGAGTTCAAAACTGACTCAAATAAAAAAATAAAATATTTGAAATTAAGAGTAAATCATTTTTATGATTTTGTATTAATAGGCTCTATGCACAACTTACTTCCACATTCTGTAAAACAGATCGCATCGCTTCCGGTTCTGGTCTTTTGTATGTGCTTCATGATTTTTTTTTGCTCTCAAGATAACTTAAAAGGAGCGAGCAAAGATTAGCATATCCAGTGTCCCTTACATGTGCAGATTGATATTTAAACGTTTTATATTTTTTCTTCTTCACAGTAGTAATATTTAAATGGAATAAAACGGCAATAACAAAGTGAACTAGGTAGTTGATTACCTTAAAAATCTCATAGATATCGTAGTCAGTTCTTACGGGCCGTTAACACTTTCTCTGACAAGTGATGAATGAGAACGATTGTTGGTCACGTGACACTCAGCATAAAGCCTATATGACAACATGATTATTGACAGAGAGTTTGCGGTCAATCAATAATGGTATAACAACAAAATATTCAAGACATTCAGAGTAATATAAGATGAATGTACAATCAGGATCAATAGAATGACCAGCATCAAATTTTAAAACAAATTTCTACTAAGAAAATACTGGTTAATATAAATTAAACTGCTATAGTGAAAATCCAAAAATGTCCCATCATCAAAGCACACAGCCAACTGTTGTCTGAAAAGCAGAAGTATTAAGAACTGAAGTGCTCCTTAACAACTATTTTTATTGAGTGAGTCTATAATGTATCTACTAAAAAAACTATTTGGTTAGTAAATGTTTCATTTTAGAAGCCAATGCTCTCCAGTGTTTTGTCTGGATCTGTGCTGTGATGATGAAGCCATGTACAGTCAAAACCATATTATTATTCAATTCTGTTTTCTTGGTTTGCAGGCAATCTGTAATTAATGAGTTTGGTTTTGAATGCATTTGTGGGAGAGTGGAAAGATAGAAATGATGAAAGGTTGTAGAACAGTAGAGTCTTTGTTCAATGTTATGATACCCTGTACATTCTTTTCATGAATGACATTCCGTGTTTTTTCCCCATCATCTTCTGTCTCTCCCTGTCTCCTTCCATCTGTCTTTCCCTTTCAGGTTCCCCTTAATACCCACACCATACATTCCATACAGGCACATCAGTCTGTTTAAAGGCCTTCAAGAAGCTATAGTATCTGAGTTATGATCCATATTCTTTTCAGTAGCTGCAGTTTCCCAGGATGAGCAAGAAGGATAGGAAATATGAAACCTATAAACTTAGTTTCTTTTTTACATGTGTAGAGGTTACAGTTCTGCTCACATTTCTTTAACCCTTTCTGAAAGATGTGAGTTCAGGAATTTGCAATATATTCAATGGTCAAAATAATACACTTCCAGGTCTAATACCAATGGTCGACTGAGGTTTTATTAGGACCCTGTTATCTAAATCAAAGCACTTGTGCATTGATTTGATAAATAAAATACAGTAAAAACAGTAATATTTTGAAATATTATTTCAATTTAAAAGAACTTTTCTATTGCAATGCTATATTAAAAAGTAATTTATTGATGGCAAAGCTGAATTTTCGGCATCATTAGGCCTACTCCATTCTTCAGTGTAAAATGATCCTTCAGAAATCATTCTAATATGCAGATTTACTGCTTTATCTTCATAGTTTATATATAATTTAAATAAAATGATCAGGGCTGTGATGGAGGTGTAAACGTGACGTGTGTAGTTTATCCATTTAGAGGTGTTGGCAAACTATGGCATGCAACATGTCATAGATTCAAATTTTCACAGGTCATAGGTCAAATAGAGAGAATACTGGCTGCATGGTTCCTGTACTCCCACGAGTTTCCTGTCCCTCCCTATAATCTGTATAAACAGTTTGGTTTGCTCTCAGATCTAGTCATCTGAGAACTTTCCCCAACGGCCTGCACAGAATACAGATGTCATAATGAGTGGACAAAAATTAGTTTCATTAGAGAGTTCCTGTCTTATCTCCCCTCTAAAATCACAGTATAGCACTGGTGTAGATCTGAAAATGGAGGGCTTTCTTTTCCCTGAAGACAACAGTGAGAGCACAGGAGGGTTGGTAGATTGTATTGGATTGGTATAATAGGCCTGCAGGAAAAGGATATTAATCTGAAAAAATTATAGCTGGATATGTCCTACTGCGATGAGGCTCTCTGAGATAAGGCCGCCTGCCACTCTTCTTAGTTTACAGTGAACTCAGCATTTTTATCCTAGTTTACGATGAACTCAGTTGCCTTGCTCAATGTATTATTCATACATAGCTTCAATTATCAAAGTTACTTGCAAGTAGAGGAATGTTTTGCTGCTGTTTGAGGATGCAAGTGGGAGAGTGAAGGGATAATTGTTTTGCTTTTAGCATTATTTGCTTATTTATTCCAATTATATTCCAGACATACAGTATTAGCAGCCGTTACTTGTGTCAGTTAAATTTATAGCAGGCCAGAATCACACAAAAAGGCTATTGCATGCTCAAAATTGCTTAATCTCCTTTCTTTCCCATTCTGACATTCAGTTTGGAGTTCAGGAGATTGTCTTGACCAGGACCACACCCCTAAATGCATTGAAGCAACTGCCATGTGATTGCTTGATTAGATAATTGCAAATAATGACAAATTGAACAGGTGTTCTTAATAATCCTTTAGGTGAGTGCATAATTTTTAGAAGGCCCTGTTTACACGAGAACGCTCGTGGGTGAAAACGTAAAAATAATCTGATCGGATATGCCTTTCGTTTACATGGCGACAACATTTGGGGGGCTTAAAAAACGCAAAAAGTGAAACCACCCTCTAGAGTGGAAATCTTAAAACGCTCCACCGCCGCGTTCCCGTGTAAAGGGTAAAACTGGTAAAAAAGCAAAAGTCTGCTTGATAGTGAAGGTTGTACGCAGGCGCGCAAACTTGGTGTTGTTGTGTGGCAGTGCTCCACATTGCCACCTAGCCGCCTGGAGTGCATACTACATTGAATTTCTCACACTTTTGCATCCCCATATGCATGTGGATTTCCCACCCAAAACGGTCGTCTAAACGTAGAATAAAAAGTGATAATGCAACGCCACTTTTGTGTTTTCTCTTCAGAATCGTTTCCGTGTAAACATAGCCTACGGTTCTAAGTATTAATAAAATAAGATAAAAAAAATATATATAATTTTCTGTTACATTTACCATAGGCTTTATACTTGTAAAATGATATGATTAAACAGTTAATGAAAAAGCCGTTGAATGTGCAATAGAGTGGTGCAAGGATGACAAGTTTTTGTAGGCCAACCAGGAAGTTAGCATTCCCCTGGTTCCCTTGATTTTTCCATTAGCTTTTTGAAAAGCTGGTCTTGAACTTGATAAGATCCAACACTGATCCTACACTGTTATCAAGTGTCCCTGAAGATCTTAATAGAAAGATCTCAGACCTCTCTCAGTGTTTAATCAAAGTTGGAGCTGAACTTTGCAACTTTGAACATTTTCTCTGAAATTCAAGTTCACAAACGAGGCTGTGAAAGTGGACTAGCGAGTAGATGAGTTTAAATGTTTGGCTAATGATGTTTAATGTCCCACGACACCCTCTGTAATACCATTTAGACACTTATTAGTAAAGGCAAAATCACAAGAACTGTCGTAGGCCAGTAAGAGCTGTGTAAACCTCACTCCCCTGATCTCAAGATTGTACGTGCATTTTTCATTCACTGTTACATTTACCACCTCATAATGTTACTATTATGGTATTGCCTATATTTTTGTAATTTAGCTACCATATCAAGCCAGAGAGAAACACATTATATGTGACATTTGAAGGATATTGTAGCTATTGGTATTTTGTGTCAAATCCCAATCACTTTTAGAGTAACAATAATTACACTTAAGAGTGTTAATAGCTTAATTGTGACAGTGCAAGAACAATAATTCTAGCTGGTTGCTTCAGTAATGGGCGGGGCTAATAGGCAAGCAGTAATCTCACTGGCTATTGCTCACCATTCACTTTCTGCATTTATTTCAGCAGACCACTGAGGGAATACAGCGTCCAAATCCTGCCAACCAGTGGTTTGAGTTGACTGCTGATCAAACTACAATTTTAGTTTGTGTATTGTTAGATAATTTTTTAATTTACTGTAAAAGTAAAGTACTTTTCTTAAGTACTACACTGACATGATTGTTTACATTTTCATTACGCATTATTACATAAAACAAATCATGGCAAGAAAAGAAATATACAATAGAACAATAACGAATATCAGTAAAGTATAGTTAAATGAAGGTTCTAAGTAATTAATAAAATAAGATAATATTTCATTTTGATAAGAGTTTTCTGGGGTTTTTTTTTTGTTAAGACTGGTCTCTTCCTATATGACTTCCTGTACAGATTTTTTTAAGTGAGGTTGACCGGTTTACACAAACAGTTAAAGAAATGTGTTTTTGGACAGAAAAGACAGTTTATTTTTTTAACTCTTCTTCTGGTGTCTTTGGTTTTCCCTTCCTGGTTCATTCCTGTCATCACTGGGCCGCAACCTGAACAATGGAAGAGGGTTACATCTTATTTGATTTAGTGCATGGGAGTCTTGTTACACAAACACACACACACTCGCACACACTTAGACCTCAGGCTGAAATGATCAGATTCCACACAGGTTGTGGAATGAAGCATACGATCTGGTTTCAATTAACCCTGATCAAGAGGGCAGTGTCACAAGTCTTGAGGGTGAACTGAGCTACCTGAACCCCAAAAGAGATCCTTTGTGTCAACTAAACTAGTGGGAAACACACACACACACACACACACACACACACACACACACACACACACACACTACTGACAGAAATTATTCAAAGGCATGCGTCTTATCCACTGAACCACCACCACCCCGTGATAAGACTGCAGCACCTATATCCTCCTCCTATTTTTTATCTGTTCACTATTATCGTCAATGTAATACAGACAATAATATCATATATTTAAGCCTATTATTTGATGAAACTGCATGTGATTTAAAAGCTGATCTAAATCAAAGAAGTAGATTATTCTAATATGCGGATTTGCTGCTCAAGAAACATTTCTTATTATTATCAATCCTGAAAAGAGTTGTACTTCTTAATATTTGTGTTAAGAAAATCAATTTTATTCAGCAAGCTATTTGAACCAAAATTGACAGTACAGGATTACACAAAAGATTACAATCTCAAATAAGTGCTGTCCTTTTGAACTTTCAATTCATTAAATAATCACATATGGCTGCTGAAAAATTGTCATCACTGCATGTTAACATAACGATATATTAAAATTAAAACAAGTTACATTGTATTGTAATAATATTTCACAATACTATATGTTTTTATCAGACAAATGCAACCTTGATGAGCGTAAGAGACATAAGCATAATCAGCTTCTAAATCACATGCAGTGTTTCAAAATAATAGGCTCAAATAAATGATATTGTCTGTATTACATTGACGATAATAGTGATATAATATAAAAAATAGGAGGAGTAGAATATAGGTGCTGCAGTGGATAAGACACATGCCCTTGGTAAGAGAGCCCCGGGTTTGAATCCACTGTGAGACACCAATGTGTCCCTGAGCAAGACACTTAACCCCTAGTTGCTGCAGAGGCATGCAACCTCTGACATATTTATTAATCGTAAGTCGCTTTGGATAAAACGTCTGCTAAATGAATAAATGTACTATTGAGGTGTTGGGGTGCAGTATAGGTCTATTGACCTGCAAGACCAAGATCTCAGTCACCCACTGCGTTGGCCCCTACAACTTCAGCTCAGACTCTATGGAAGTCTGTGGGTGGAGTCACTTCTGTTGTATTCATCACCACTTCCCCCTTTCTCTGGAACTCCATTGCTCTTTGTTAGAGTGCTTTACTTTTGTTCTGTCATTGAAAAGCTGATTGCAAATAAAAAAGGATTTTTTTATACATCACTGAATGGTGATCTGGAAGGGGTATTTAATAAATGTGTAACACTCAACCTTCCAAACTAGCTCTTAGTTAGTAGTCAAAGATGTAACATTTATTTTCTCCACAAGGGGGAGACAGACTTGTAGAGGCATGACTGAAGCTCTCAGATGAAGATAAAGCTAAGATATCTCTGGCATTTAAATACATTGATGAAATGTATGTTTATGCTTCTTTATTTAGAAGTTAAATAAAAAAAAAATATATATACATATATATATTGGTGCCCACAAGTAAAAATGGTTCAATTTTAATTTAGTATATAGTATAGATTTACTTTTATTTCAATTATGAAAATTTTGGGTCTGTATTTTTATTTAATTTTTTTATGTTTTTTAAAGAAGTAGATTATTCTAATATGCGGATTTGCTGCTCAAGAAACATTTCTTATAATTATCAATCCTGAAAATAGTTTTACTTCTTAATATACAGTGGAACTATACTTTATATTATACTTTATAATACAATATTTTTTCAGGATTCTAATGAATGGAATGTTTAAAAGAAAAAGCATTTATTTGAATAAGAAATATTTTGTAATGTTATAAATGCCTTTACTGTCATTTTCAGTGTTGGGGAAAGTTAAGTAATGTGTTACAATATTGTGTTACTTCCTTAAAAAAGTAACTAATTGCACTACTTTGTATATATATGGAAATAATGTTTCATTACTTTTTGTTGCTTTTGCTTGGATATCCTTGTTGTTGTTGTTTAAAGTTCTATTTTTGTCAAATGTAAAGGCACATCTTTCACACCATAAGTGAAATGAAAAAGGCTCAGGCTGAAGAAATTGTAAATTCACGCCTGTATATTGCAGCTCAAACAAACCTCTCAGCTGTGCTTTTATTCTTGATTGCAGAAGATAGGATTTATTAAAAATAGAGTGTAATTTGTTAGTGATATAAAACAGTATGACATGATAATGTGCACAGAGTGCATTCATGTTTTTCCCTGACTTCTCCGTCCACAGAGAGGGATAGAGGGGGAGAAGGGAGTGTGTGAGATCCAAGCTGGCAGAGTGGCAACATTAATGTTCTGAACATGATAATTCCTGCAATCTGCAAATCTCCTGCCTGTCTGGTATCTGACATGACAGGGACATGAAACACAAGCTGTTGAATAACCCACCATCCTCTATCATTCTAGCAAATTAACAAGCCTTTGAACACTAAAGAATTGGAAGTGTGAAATTTGATTTAGGCATCAGGCCATTGCTGCTCAAAATCAAAAGATCAAGAGAGATCCCAAGGAACATGAGGAGATCCGGTCCATAAACACTTCATTCTTGAATGCAGTTTAATTCACCTATAAAAACTATGACCCTAGGCAGTGACCCATCAAAACGTAATTCCCCTGTAAGCCATTTTATGTGAGCAGTGGTGCATTTCCAGACCACCTTTGTGTTTTTACCTGCTAAGGTCACCGACAAGAGGAAGTCATAATGAACATCTGGAAAAAGTGTTGCGAGACTATACGATCAATTCTTACATGAGGCATTTCATTTCTTTTTCGGTCTGAAAAACAAGTCTAAAATGTCTCAAAAGCTGACATTTAGACTGTGCAGTCAGAGGAACCAGATGAGATGCTACTTATGGAAATTCTGCTCTGTCACAACAGAAATGATCTTCACATCCGCAGAATCGGGGATAGTAGAAAAAGCAAAGAATTTCCCTTTCTCTGAGGTTAACCACTCATTAAGTGAATGGATCAGATTTAATAAAGTCCAGGCCTTTATGTGACCTTTAAAATCAGATTTGTTTTTGTACTACAACATTTGGTTTTACCGCAACTGAGACAAATAGCCTGATGTTTGTGTTGGGCCTAAAATCACCTTAAGAAAAGTTTCCGTTCAGTTTCATGATTTCAGACATTTAAAACTCTGTACCAAAGCTGCCAATAATTTCAGACAGTTGTAGATGGTGCAAGACTGTTTCCATGGCAACAAGCCTGAGAAAAGAGCATCTGGCATGTCAACAGGTCCGAGTGAGAAAAGGGGGCATATGGAGGGGACGGCTGCTAGCAAGAATAGAGTACCAGAATATAGTTGGAGTAATCGAGATTTTTGCCCTTTCATACTCTCCATTTTACATATATGCCCGAGTAAAGATCTTACCACTCAGATCGCCCATTTTAATTACAAATCTCCAAGGGGATAAAAATCCATTTCCTGCCCTTTAATCTTGTCCTATCGCCCTTTCTCCTCCCTCTCTCTCTCTCTCTCCAATGTCCACCGCTGTCCAGCCCCATTACATCACTGGCACTACTCCTCTGATTAGTGATCGCAACCTAAACTCTGCAGAGAAAGAGAAAAAATAACTAGGATGCACCGATATGAAAATTTTGGCCGATACCGATAACCGATAATTCTTTATATTTGAAAGCCGATATACCGATATATCGGCCGATAAATTTAAATCCAAATTTTTATCTAATTTTGAGAGCCTGATTACAAAAACAAAAGTCTCACAATTAAACCCCAAAATGTCCCAAGTGCACGATTATAATGATGTTCTCATTATAGTGTTATGTAGCCGATATGACAGATTTGCGCTACACATGTTGCAACGAATTTTCATTTTTGAAGAGATTTCAATCATATTTCAAGAAATTCAAAAACATAAACAGTGCCCAACAAGTGTCTCAGCTGAAGGGAATAATACATTATTTATCGGCTTCAATATATCGGCCACATTTTCTTACCAGGCCGATACCGATAACATTAAAAATGAACATATATGGCCGATACCGATATGGTGGCCGATATATCGTGCATCCCTAAAAATAACCACTCTAACCAGAAGAAATAACCAAACTGACAAAAACTTTCAAGTGGGTCAGAGAAAGTGGCCTGGCTGACTATATGAAAATTGCAGACAACAAAACAATACTGATATTGGATCTTATCAGACAAGTGAATCAATATCTGTGTGGGTGAAGTCATCAGAAAGCACAGGATGATGTCAGCCGTGTTCACAGCTCTACCTTAGTGAGTCATGCTTTGTGCTGGAGTAAACCACAAGAGGTGTGCGCTTGCATGAAGCTGCAAAGGCAAATCATGCAGGTAGGTATTAGAATATTGAGCATTTGAACACGAAAATATGAGGTGTTTTTCATCCCAAACAACTTGCAGAGGATGTGTGCAGTGCTGATAGAGCGAGACTGTGGTTCCAGTAACTGTGTAATATCTGTCACACCTCAGTGGGATTTAATAAGGGTTCTTAATCATTATGCTTCCACTATTCTCTCTCCCCTTAGATCGATACACAGACAGCACCTGGGGGATGTCTGCAGAATCACATGTGGTGTTTATGATGAAGAGAATCTCTGAATAAGTCTGAGAAGATACATTTATGTTTAAGACCACTAGGGAAAGTGCTTCTATTTTTGAAATATTTAATTATGAATACAGTAATCAGCAATACATTTTTAAATGTAATCATTTTTGGGCTATACTATACCAAAAAACTTAAGGCCATGGTGCACATCCTGGATAGACTGTAAATGTGGTTATAAAGCCTAAATCATATCATCACATCTCTTATTGTGATGCTGTCTCTCTTTCTCTCTTTGTCTTTCCAGTCAGTGGTTATGACTAGACTGGACAGTGTATGATGAAGACAGTGTTCAGTCATCATCTTTTCTGGAATCAGAATAATTCTGTGTCCATTGCATTGCAGTACAGCACAGAGACACTCCCTTCACTTGTTTCTGTCTTCTTCTTTTGTTGTGCACACTAACATCATAGGGTGACATCATTTTAGGAGGTTATGGGAATGGAGTTCTGTGGCAATAGAAGGGGCAGTGGCAGGGTTCCAAGTCTGTGATTTTCATGGCAGATTTGGGCTTTTTATTAAACTGATTTTATTACAGCAGGTTAAATGTTTGACATTTTGCATACATTTTATTTGACTGAAATTCTTGTATTTAAATATTTTACCCATTTTATATTCTACATGATAAAACAATGATGTTTTGTGAGGAAGGGAACTGGTAGGGCACATAGATCCTTTATGAAAACTGAACGCATTTATAATTACTATTATATAGTGATTTTTCAGTTGATATTGTGTATAACACAACTGTGTATAACTGTAAAATATGTATTTGGTAGTGGCAGATTTTAAGGTTGTATGTTTGGTATAGTGTGATTAGGCTATTTTTGGGCTTTTTTGATTGACATTTGCGCTAGTTTTGTTAGCAAACCTGGCAACACTGGGCGGTGGTTCACAAAAGTGTCAAATGCAGAAGATGTCAAATTCTAAGATGACCATTTTTATCAAGCTTGTATATTTAAGTTCAGTAACTTCACTTAAATGACAATTAATAGGTAATCTTTTTTGCCATGTAAGGGAAATTACTGAACTTTAATATACAAGCTTGATAAAAATTATCATTTTAGAAGAAAATTTCAAATGGCACTTAGAGGCTTTTGCATCTGAACTCTTCATTTATATATCAAATTTTCTCCAAACCACTTATCCACAGGTAGATAATATAATATAATATAATATAATATAAAATGGGGGAAATGAAACATTTGTTTTGTTATTGCTTTGGTTGTATAATTAATAATAATTGTTCTTTTTGTACTATATATTTGTAGTAATATTATAAACTATAATCTTGGTCTTCTGTCTCTTGTCATCTACAGTATGTGTTAGAGAACACTTGCCTTCTATTTTGCATGGACACCTGCAGTAGGGCACAAAGAGTTAACACCGCCCGTGCTTCTCTGTGATGGAGAAATGCTGGCCCACCGTGCTCTGCCACTCACCTCGGCCAATAGCAGCACTGGGAGATGATGTCATGCGATAGGAGGGGTGCCGCTGCTGATGCTGCTGAGCTCTTGTATCTGAGGAGCAGAAGAGAGGGAGGTGAAAAGAGGATACCAGAGAAAGAGACAGAAGAGAGAGAGGGGGAGACAGGGACAACACCTCATCAAGAAGAAAGGGTAAGTGTGGGCATCACAAAATCAAACGAGAGGCTGCATGTGCTCTGATGTGTTTGAACATTGATTACTACAAAGAAAAAGGTTACCTTTGACTCAAAGATTGAAAGTGCCGCATCAGACATTTAGAGGGAACTCAGTGTTCTTACAGCATGCTGTGTCTGCCATCAATAATGTATGCCAAGCTACTTTTATATGCATGAAAATGGATGTATTGACAAATGTATAGATATGCATTAATGTGTTAAAAGATGACATAATTCAAGAGTGCACTATTATGTCATTCAAAGGCAAGAGTCTGACTACCTTTCACAAACATACACACTGACTGCAGTTTTTACAGTTGGATTTGGAGTAATTTTGTTACTTAATGCTTAATGTTTTGTATCGATTTTAAGTGTTTAGTCTGAAATTATGCAAATATGCCATTTGGGGCAACAGATAACAATTATGTAAAGGAGTCATGTGAATTTGTTTTGTAATGGTGATGTGAGAATATAGTGGCAAAGACAGTATAATATTGAATGTATATGCTTCTGTAACACGCTGTAAATACACAGCTATACATGGAATAAGGGGAATCCAAATGCTAATAAGTGTGTATAGACAAAAGTAGTTGTATGTATGAACAGGGCAGGGCAATGCTTTTATCTCAGGGGTGTCTGTCCACAGGGTCCCTCAGTTTTGCTCATGATAATAGATTGAGACAGACATACACACCACCACCCGGTGACCGCCAACTATCTCTTTAGGTTTTAGTGCTCCCCAAGCTGAACAAAGCATCACTGTGTCCTTTCACTAAGCTATGAAATGTCATCTGGGCTGGCATCAGTTTGGGTGTTTAACATCATATCTGGTATTTCTAGTTGTAAGATTAATGTAATGTTTAATGTTTGTGATGCTTTCTAAAATTGTCTTGTACTGATAAGTGGCAGCTTTCAGGCGGAGTAACAATACAGAGATTGTGCGTGACACTCCCTGCTGCTCCTCATCTAAATTCATGCTCCCCTCTCACCAGTGTCCCGCCACATCACAACAAGCGCCTTTTAGACACATCTCATGCACAATGGATTGAAAGTACAAGACATTAGTGTATTAATCAAATGGGATTAATTTGAGTTATTTTATAATTCTGATGTTTCAGAACATTTACTTGAGGCCAGAGGGATTTATCCTTTCCAATTCTTCTCTTTTTCTCTCTCTCTAAACAGGACAGAGTGAAGGGTTGTAAGCGACACACAATACTGCATAAACATGACCTTGGCAGGTAAGCAACAAAAAGTCAGCCCTGATTCTCAAACTCCAAAGCCCCCATTGTCAAAATCAACATTTGAAGGCACTAGGTATAAATGTTTGTTCTGAAATGTTAACACAGATGCTTGGTTTAAATCTTTTTAAAACCTATAGAGAAACTAGAAGAAACCGATTTTATTCAATTACAATTATTATGATTAACGTAATCAGAGTATTAGACATAAAAAAAATACAATACAAAAATTTTCAATTTGTTGATAATTAAAATTCACTGCAAAAAGTTTCTTCAGCGGAACAAAAATCATGCATTTTTGAAGCAGCTTGAGTTTTTTCTAAAATATATTCTACATTATTTACATATTATATAAAAATGTAAAATGTTTAATCATAATCTTAATTCGCCTTTGACTAAGCCACGCCCTAGAATGTAGATTGACCAATCACAGCACAGCCAAGAACGAGCTCCCACCCACAGAGGTCCGACCACTGATCTGGGCTATATAATGATCAGTCATATATTACTTATATATCATCATATAATCATTCTATATATGATCAGTGGGTCCGACACTTTTTCACAGCGCTCCATTGACTTTCAACACAGGTGTCTCATATATTTGGTCTCGGCAGGTACAACTACCGTTAGTAGTTTTATCGAAAATATGTTTAAACGTTGTGCCTGGGGCATTTAAGATACGCGTTTCCCAGAGAGGTTAGAGGGGGGTGTCCGTTTTTTCCCTTCCCAAAACCGAAGTCAAATCCTGACAGGTGTCGTCTTAAACTGTATGGACGTCCTCAGTCAGCTAAACCCATCAAAGTTCAACAAGCACATCTTTTTCGCTTCTAACCTTACTGTGAAGTTATAGTTAGACCGTTTTATAATGTTTTAGGTTATAATTTCGGTTCTCATACCGGTTGTTGAAACGCTAGCGCACACTGCTAATAAATACAACGTTATACTCGTGTAGTCCGTTTGCTTTGTAATAACGAGTATAGAAGTGAATAGAGACCTACCCGGCTTTGCATGAACAGTGTTGCTCCTTGATAGTGTTAGTCCCAGCCTCCGTCTCGATTAGTAGGTTCATTTTTTGACTGTGACGGAAACGTTATGCTTTTGCCTCTTATTTGGATGCCTTGTTGTTTCTTGCGTTTCACCCCTTGAATATAGCCTTCGAACGCAAATGCAGCCCCTTTTGCCTACTTCTATCGGACACTTGCTGCTTTATAAAAGTTTGATAACATTTCAGCAGGAAGAGCTGTCACAGCATAAGCTATGTTGATACCAAACCAGAGCCCTGATGAAGTTTGACGGATGTAGCAACAGTAACTAGGGGGGAGCCCAAGGTGAATTTATTTTAAATCAACCTGTCCCCTCAGACAGGTTTCCCAAACGCTCCCTCAGACTCCCATTGGTCGAGCAAACAACAAGTTCCGCCCCAAAAATCATGCGATTGGTTGGTTTATCAGAGAACCTTCTTCGGGATTTCTAATCAGCGAGTTGTAATAAAATATTTCTGAAATAAAAAAAGGTTTTATTACACTTATACATTTTACAAACGCTTTCATCCATAGCGATTTATATTGTGTTCAGGGTACATTGAATACATTTCAGCAGTTCAAGTAATCCCTGGGAATGATGCGGCTTTACGGTTAATTCAGTGAACTCGCCTGGCGGTTAGACATTTTATGCGGAATTGCTTTCAGGTGTTTTTAATGAGATTATTTTCTTTTGAAATGTGTACTTTTCTGAACCAATAAAGTATGAATAATATTTTTAAGAGAAAGCATGATTTTGTTTATATTTACGAGGAATGTTTCTCCACACAACAGCTTATCGAGACAAGGTGAAGGAGCTCCCTCTAGTGTCACTTCTGTGCTCCTGCATCAACTCAAACAATGCAGAGAATCTCACATACAAGGCTGAGGGTAAATAACAAAACAGGCACATCTCTACCTCTAAAATACAATGAGCATACATATTCTGAGGCCTTGATACATATAGCTCACAGAAAGTACTCTATGTGATCATTCTTAAAGATGCAGTGGACCTCAACTGGTGTGTGATCAAAGATATGGAGGTCATTGAGCTGAACAAGCGGGCCTCAGGCCAGGCATTTGAGGTGATCCTGAAACCTCCCTCTTTTGATGGTGTGCCTGAGCTTAACACTTCCATGCCCCAGCGCAAGGACCCCTCACTGGAGGAGATCCAGAAGAAACTGGAAGCCGCCGAGGAGAGGCGGAAGGTTGGTATTTACACTCTCATACCCAAACCATCACTTTATTCGGTCTGATGTTGATGCTGAAACTGTATTCTCTCCAGTTTCAGGAGGCCGAGATGTTAAAACATCTTGCTGAGAAGAGGGAGCACGAGAGAGAGGTCATCCAGAAAGCGTTTGAGGAGAACAACAACTTCATTAAGAATGCTAAAGAAAAGCTGGAGCAGAAGATGGAGGCCATCAAAGAGAACCGTGAGGCTTTGCTTGCTGCCATGCTGGAGAGACTACAGGAAAAGGTACAAACTAACTGACAAGGATGTGAAGTACTTGAGTAACTTCATTATGTGTGAACGGCTGTTTACAACCCATTTTCTTTCATAATGAGACATATTTCATAGTGAAACAGGATATTCAACAAGAATAAATGGACTTTAGGGTGTTACTTGAAATATTTGTTCTGAATGGAAATGTATTTTATTAGACTGTGTAGCTTAAAAGCTAAAACTAAGACATTTTTTACTTTTAAACACATCACGTTCAGTGTGTTACTGGCCTTTGTGCTTCTGAGTCCCTTCACAGTCTAACTAAAGAATCAATATGAATATTGCATTAGAATGGCGTGGATAGTTTCTCCCCTTTGTTTATGTTGTTGTATTTTGCTTCACTCAGGCACACTCATACATGCATCCAGTAAGTTTTCTGTTTTGTGTCTATTTAGGACAAACACGCAGAAGAGGTGAGGAAGAACAAAGAGCTGAAAGAGGAGGCCTGCCGGTAGAGGAGCGCCTGCTGCGCAGGACTGATGTGGTCAAGGGGAAAAGTTACGGAGATGAAACTGATAACTGAAAAATAAAACAAATGGTAGCCAATACACCTCAAAAAGGGGACATATTGGACATTGATAATGACAATTTGCAAAACACCATGCTTTTTTGGAAAGCTACTTAATGTTAGCAAAAACAGAAAAAATGTCTTGATGGCAATGCAAGGTGCACTAAGGGAATGTTGCTTGGTGGAGAACAGGAGGTGGCTTTAGAGCAGAAGAATGAATGTACCAAACTGATCTGTTGAAATGACTTGGAAAGGAGGACTAGAAATGAAATCGATGAAGAGATGCTTTTTATAACCTCCATATCCAGTAAACATGAATGTTTTAACTTAAACTACATCTTAAAGTCATCCTCTTTACAGTCACAAAAGCATCTTTTTCCAAAACATGTGCCATTTACTGAGGCTTTGGCTCGAGTTTTTTTAATTACCTTTGATATTAATCTTCAATAATCAATAGGGTTTCACAGAACCTCAGGCATGCTTATACAATATGTATTATAAAGCATCAGTAATCAAATGGCTTAGAGGAACAATATCGATCACATTTCCTGCTGTGTTGATGCAAGGTGAACATTTTATAAAATGAATATTAGATTATTAGAACATTCTGGATGCCTATAGATATGAAAGCTCATATTCCTCTCTCACAGTGAGCACAGTGACACTTTAAGCACAACTCAGAAGCACATTAAGCTTTTACATTTATTATATTTTGCCGCTTATCATTAGATAGACACAGTGGCATCTCAGAAAATGAAGAATGAAAGCACTCAGGTGTGAGATAAAGATCCGGTTTGTATTCGGGAAATAGTTTGAAAGTATTAGATATGAATGGTGCACTTTGCTTTGGCATGCCACTGAGCTTTACCATTGTTTCTTTTACTCGTTCTATACAAAGACAAAGCAGTTTGATGTTGGTGCGCAGCATCAAAAAAGAGCCGTCGTATGTGCAATGATGAGAATTAATGTTAATCGACCTGATTTTGTGAGAAAATGGAACGTAAATCCTCACTGTGTTTGTAATTTCCAGATGACTAAATTCTCTAAACAACAGTCAAATAAATGCTTCTCTTAACTAAAACAAAGGTTTGTTTAATGCATTCCAACATGTCTAATTCATACAGTTATTGCACTGAAACAAACTATCACAAAGTGAAACTATCAAGAAAATCCATAAATATTACAATAATGTTTTATTAATCGAGATTACAATAAATACAAAGCAGATAAAATGATTACAGTAGACTTTTTCTGTTTGGGAAGATTAATACAATATAGCAGTACAGTTAACTATATAAGTACAGTTAAGAACTAATTCTGAGGCACAACAATGGGGAAAATGCATGTACAGCCTAGACTAACAGTTATAGTCTCCAGTTTAAGGGCGTAGTGCATCTTGTTTTTGGCCTTCACTCTCCTCAGGACATTGATCTGGTAGTAGATGGGTTTAGATTCCAGTCCCAAGTCTTCCTCACCATCTTTAGTTATACAGCCTCTTTTTTCACATTTTGCCTCAGAGATTTTCTGTGGGATTCGTGAATCGTCAAAAGAAGTTCTGAATTGGAAAAGAAAATTTCACAGTGAATCCTTCCGTCAGTGAATCACAATCTACCTTCAAGTGAAATTCCTCAAAACTGCTTCAAATCATTGGTACTATAGACACCAGTAATGATTGATCAGATTAAAGACTCACTCATATGTCCAGGGTGACAAAGATCTGTTTGGAGACAGGAAGGCACTCATTGAGCTGTTGTACGGAGATGAGTCCTGGACGACCCACAGTCCTTTCTTTATACGTCCACGCTTTGATTTTCCTTTTCTTTTAGACTTTTTCTCAGAAGAATCAGATTCTACATCTAGTATAAGGGCAAGCAGGAAAAAGTAGCAGGACAGCTCTGAAAACCTGAGGGGATGGAGACAAAGAGTTGAGTACTGCCGCGTGTTTTCAGGGACTTTCCGTTTTGATATTGTTAATTTTACCCAAAAAAGCATTCAATCCTTAAACGTGAATCTTTAAGATCCATTTTTTAGACTTACCTTAGACATCTTATGTTATGAGATATAAATACACTCAAAAAACATTTATCGAGTAAAAAAACTTGAGCTTTATTGACATTTTTTTAAACATAATTTAAAATTAAAATTGGAAAAATATATATTTTTTCCTCTCCAATTTTGTTTTCAAATTATGTTAAAAAAGGCTATATATATATATATATATATATATATATATATATATATATATATATATATATATATATATATATATATATATATATATATAAATAAATAAATGTATGCATAAATATATAAATATATATACACAATATATATATATATATATATATATATATATATATATGTTATATTGATATATTTAAATATATATAATTTTTTTAAACATAGTTTGAAATTAAAATTGGAAATATACAGTATATATATACATATAAAATTAAAAAAATTCCCAATTATGTTTAAAAAAATGTCAATAAAGCTTTTTTTTTATTCACAGTATAATTTAAACATTTTGCATAAATCTTAATGGATCAATGGAATGGACCATTTCAGTTTATGTAAATTAAATTTGAATTTAAAAGATAAATATTTTCTATGTTCAAATTTATTAATACGAATCACATAAACTAAATGGTCCATTCCCTTATTCCATTAAGATTTATACTCGTTTAAAATTCTTAATCCATTATATGAATAATATATAAGGATTATTAAATTCAATTTGATGGAATTTGACTAATTGAAATTCAGAAATCTTAAAGAAAAGGCTTAAATATTGTATATAGTTATTGAGTTGAATATCAGTTAGCATCTTTATTTACATAAATGAAGTGGTGCATATCCTAAGAACTCAATCAATAAAACAAACTAAATCAACATTTTCTCACAACAAAATTGTGTCCTGAAGATCAAATTTCAAGTAGATATAATATCTAGATTATACTTCTCCAAAATGAAAACAAACTCCTAAAATCGTTCTAGTCGAAAGAAAGAACGAAAGAAATAGAAAAGATTAGAGTGAACTGAATGGTGTAAACTCACCAATGAGAGCTGCATCTTCAGAATACAAACTGCATTGAATCTGCTTGTTTATATGGGCTGGTGAGAAACAGAAAGACACTTCCCGACCTTGACGTAGACAGAGAGACAAATGCAAAGTAGACAGTCATCTTCAGATCACTGAACTCCCTGACATAGACCAACCTGCAATGCATTTCTTTTTGTGACATCAGTCCTTTTTTTCTAAGTGATAAATAAGTTTGATCAAATGTAATAAAAAATTAGTCTGAATATATGAAAAATTTGTCATTTAAATTAACTATCTACAATTTTCATCATGTAATTGGTAATCAGATTGACAGACACGGACACATCTCTTGTGCTCTCCCACGCTCTCATGTCTCACCTACATACACATCAGTAGACTTATGAATAACACATTTTTATACCAGCAGTGCATTGAGATGCACTTTATATGGGTCAACAGCTTTGACAGGATATGTCGATAATGGTCTAAAAGACTGGCTTTTGCTGATCGTGATAATGTAAGATAAAGTGGCCAATATGTGATCTAATGCACTGCAAATACATATGCAAAACCTAAGCTAAGTGTGTCTTGACAGCTATTGAGGCCTGGGAAAACTTCAAATTTTATAGTTTAAATTGTCTTTAGTTGCACAGAATAACATCTTACGAGAGCTGTACTGTGTTTTAGGATGAGCCTGAGTTATGGTTAGGGTTTCACCAAGTACATGTTCATGGATCGACATCTTTGTTGATCCTATACAATGTTCCACAAAAACCAATCAGAATTGAGGGACAAGTGTACAGTTTGTCAAGTTTAGGCTTCCAACAAGGGTTAGGTGCTTCTACATCAGTTGTCACCCATCATGTTCCTCAGATTTTAGGGATAGGTTATGGGTAGGGTTCAGTTTAGGGGTGAGGATAGGACTACATTTTCAAGACAGGAATCTTGTTCCAGGATCAACCAAATATGTTGTCCCAGGAATATGCCTTTCTTGGCAAAACATATTCGACTTTAAAGGTGTAGTTCACCTAAAAGTGGTACCCATATTTTATCTTCTTTTATGTCATAAAAAAATCATACAGGTTTAAAGCAACTCGAGGATAATTTTCATTTCATCATTTATCCCTTTAATTACATGAATTAACAATGTACAGCATTTCTTAATGTATTAATCTGGGTTAATTATAATTTATAAATGCACTTGATTGGTGTCAGTATTTTCTTTTTTCTTTTTTTAAAGAAACTAATACTTTTATTCAGCAAGTACATTAAATTGATCAAAAGTGACAGAGAAGACATTTAAAATATTTCAAAATAATTATATTTCAAATAAATGCTGTTCTGTTTAACTTTCTGTTCACCAAAGAATCCTGAAAGAAAGTTTTTTATCAGTTTCCACTAAAATATTAAGCAGCACAACTGTTTTCAAAATTGATAAATGTTTCTTGAGCACCAAATCATCATATTAAAATGGTTTCTGAAGGATTATGTGACACTGAAAACTGGAGTAATGATGCTGAAAATTCAGCT
This sequence comes from Hybognathus amarus, assembly GCA_030378365.1. NCBI lineage: Eukaryota > Metazoa > Chordata > Actinopteri > Cypriniformes > Leuciscidae > Hybognathus > Hybognathus amarus. The sequence goes on from JAQIUQ010007186.1 coordinate 577,843, forward strand.
TTGCCATCACAGGAATAAATTACATTTTAAAATATATTCAAATAGTAATTTCTAACCGATACTACACACAAAAAAAATACATAAAACATAAATAAATACCAACTTCGAACTTGTGATCGGTCATGTATGCACATTAATAAACACGGACCAGTATTAATGAATGCTGTGAAAGTATGGTTACTTCATGTCTCTATTTCATCACCTAACATTAAGAGCACTTGATGTAAGGGCTCTCGTTGGAAAATCAGTGTTAAATTTGCCCCAGGTACACCCACTGAAACTTGCAGCACTACACAATGCTCTTGCACTCTCCAACTAATTTCAATGTAGGTCACAGAAGTGCTGACTTGGTTCTTATAACAGTATTCCGGCAGCCAACACTAGCATGACCACAAGCATACGATAACATCTCCTGAGTCATTCTAAGAAATTAAATTACAAGCAGATGAGAACAACAACAATGGAATGTTTCAAATTGTATGACAAGAACAAGTTGCATAGTCATTTTCTTACCCTCAATTCATCTTTTTGTCCATATATAGAGGTTTGAAACGACCAGAGGGAGAGTGAATGATGACCAGAATTTTCATTTTTGAGTGGTCTATGGCTTTAAAGTACATCAGGAAACCATAATTCCATTTAAAATGCAATGAGAATGAACATTACATATTTTATTGCAAACGTTGCTAGGGTTTCTCCAGCTCTCATGCAAAAAAAATAGTTAAGATCACTTGTTCTGAGGACCCGGGAAGCTGGACAGCAATAAGATGCATCTACTGCATGCTCAAGTACAAAGGTTTGTAAAAGAGCTGCACTTTGCATTTAAATCATCATTTGCTCTACATCTATGAGACAACCCAGTCATAATGGTACAGACAGAGACACTGAAAGGGCAATGTGGCAAACGTTAGCTATAATGACTTGGAATGTCTGAAGCATGACTAGTTCGAGGTTTTGTGGCTTTCTGGTGTTACGCAAAAGAGCAGAGATTCATTAAAAGCTAGATCTAGATCAGTAGTCTATTCCTGCAGTAAGCATTTTGTAGAAAAATACGGTCAATAAGAAAAAAAGTGAGATATATTTGATTTTGTTTTTATTGATGGTGGAGGCAATGGACAGAAGACAGATATTGGGATGGGAAGGGGGAATGGGTTTGAGATATGGTAAAGACTGGATTGGAAACTACATCTCCAGCTTGTGTATTGTCATTATTCTGACACCAGTTTTTTTTTTTTTTTTTACCTTTTCAGTGTTGTCAAACTTCTCTTTTTAACAATAAATCATTATTTACAAGTTGTCAATAAAAAAAAACTGGTCCAAGTTAAACCAACAGAGAAAAAAAATTCTGTAAAACATTAACCAAGTCTAAAAACAGGGATAAACATGAAACAAATGCATGTATAAAATGTATGCATGTTAAAAAAACATTGAAAGTGAGTTGTTTTTTTTAAATGCATATGTACGCATGTGCAAGCAAGGGAACATTTACAATATTAAAAACCTTCTAACAATGTGTTTGATCGAATAAATTTGGTTGTTGTTTTTTTGCATATATATGCATGCAAAATTTACAATATGATTTGTTTGTGAGAATTATTATCTTTTTAAATACATGCATATGCATGTAAAAAAAATTAGAACATGAACATTGCAGACATACTAAAAATCTTCTGAAATAGATTCACCGGAAAACACATTTATATAAGGAAGATGATGTCATCAGCCACCATAACCTGGTTGTCGTCCTGCATGCGGGCGAGAGCGGCACGGACCTCAGCTTCATTAAACGGAGATGGGCAGCTCTTGTTGATGCTCTCCATTAGAGCGATCATGCCCACTGACTGAGCATGAGCAGAGCGGAACACCTCCAGCAATGCGGTTTTGAACTCCTTCAACCTACAGCAAACACAACACACACACACACAGTGCATTAGACAAACAGCATCTGAAACAATCAGCAGACCTGCCAGCGATACAGTTTTTGTTTAGAACTCAGTCCGAAACAATACTTCAAAAAGAAAGTGGCTGCACTTTGAAAACGCTGAGTGTGATTTCAGCAGACAAATCCTGAACGCCTACCTGTCATCAGACAACTCCGTGTGACCATTTTGATCAGGTGTGTCCATTGGCTCCTCACCCTGCCTTGCAGGAGCTGGGGACTGAACTGAGGGGGGGGAACAATTATTATTAGTGCTTTTTATATGCAAAAATCTAAATATTTTATATTTAACTTGAAATTATTTTTAAAGCTCGTTTACATTAAAAAAAAATTATGAAATGTTATAATAGATCTATAATTATTTCATCCCAATTTAAACTTTTTTTTTTGTTTAAATATTTAAAATGTATTTATTTTTTTAATGATGTGTGATATCTATTTTAGGATTAATTTAACTTATTTATTATAATATGTATAAAAAGCCGTTTTTTCTTACTTTGTGGTATGTCAGTCTCAGTATCAAAGTCATAAGGGTCATATGACTCACTGCCCTGAGATGCTCTGCGCTCAGAATTGCGCCTCCTACAGGACAAAAAAAAAAAGAAAATATTTTCTCTGGTCAACTCTGTTCACTCAGGTAGCCACCAGGGGACATTGACCTCTCATTTATTACTAAGTTCTATAAGTATCATAATCATAACTTAAACACATTAAAGGGTTAGGGTTAGAAAACACTGTAAACTAACAATTTCATAAAGGAATCATTACACCTGATGATTTTAATAATGAATACACCACTGTTTGGAGTCAGCAAGATTTTTTTTTAAAGAAATCAAGTTGCAGTAAAGACATTTATAATGTAAATGATAAGACTCAGACTATTTATAGCTTGGAAAATTAATAAAAATCGACTTTGTCATGCTATTGTGCTATACCTTTTTCTCTGTGGTCGAGGTGTTTCTTGTGCTTCATTCTCATCTTCCTCCTCATCCTCTGAGTCTGCGTCCTGCCCATTTCTAGAGCGTTTACGTTCCTTCTCCAAAACCTGAGAAATGGGAAATGAGGGTAAAAGATATTCATTTAATTGATAGAAAATGTCTAATGGATTTAAATCTATATCTGTCCATCATAGGGTAAACAAATGTGACTAATGAGTTATAAGCTATCAAACAAACCTTCTTGAAATAGGCAAACTGCACAAGCTCCACAGCAATTTCTGCATCCAACAGTTCCACAACTTTGCTCATGCGAGCTTTGGCGTGAGCTGTAGAAAGACGGATCAATGTCTCCAGGGTTCTAGCAGTGACCGGTGACGTCTGAGGGACAAAATACAGGACAGATTCTTTAAATTAGTTATCATAAGAACTTCATTTACTAATACCTGACCAGCAAAACCAATCAGAGTAGTTTGAAAATGGGTCTGTATCTACCCGTGCAATGTCAGAGCCGAGCTGCTCCTGATTGCGCAGTCTCCAGTACTCCTCTGCGATGTGATTGGCTGCATCTTGAGTCAGAACAGGAGAAAGAGCCTTGGCGACGTGGATGTACTTCCGCATGAACGCTTTACTCACCACTCTGTCCCTAAAAAATACAATAAACATTTAGCTCTATAATAATGGGGTGTTCATATTTGACAGAATGTGTAAGAAAAGATTCATTTGAGCTTTATATTCATCCAAAAAGTATAATAAAATGTATCACGGTTTACACACAAATATTCAGGCAAAAATTAAGGAATGTTTTTTGAGCATCAAATCAGCATATTAGAATAATTTCTGCAGGATCATGACACTGAAGACTGGTGCTGAAATGATGCTGAAATCATTAAATAAATTGCATTTTAAAATATGTAATTTATTACATATTTAATCATTAAATAAATTGCATTTTAAAATATGTAAAATATGTAATAATGTATTTAAATTATAATAACATTCCACATTTTGCTGTATTTATGATCAAATAAATGCCACCTAGGTGAGCATAAGAGACTTCTTTCAAAAACATAACAAAAATCTTACCAACCCTAAACTTTTGAACGCTGAACGCAAAAGTATCTTAGAAAAGCTAAATATGGCAACCCAAATCAAATATCAAATCATTATTGAAGGCACATGGTAATATTATAAGGCAGACACAATCTGAGCTGAATTAGGATCAGTGATTTGCATTAGAAAAAACAAACAGAAGGTAAAGAAAAGAAAAAAAAGTGGGCACTTCATACTTTTTTTTGCTGCCATGGAGAAGTGGATTGTGTTTCTCATACACTTGTAGCTCCTCTTCTTCCTCCTGAACTACATTAGGGTCTTCAGTGGCCAATGCATCGAATCGCACCACCAAGGGCTAAAGCTGAAACACACAAACGAGTTAAATAAACACTACAACTCAATACTTTCAACATGATTCTTTCCTAATACAGAATATATCACGTTTTATTGCACAGACAAATCTGAAGTGTGTTAATGTTACGTTTTTAATGTTTAATGTTACGTTTTCCATCTTTATCTAACTCTTTTTAGTGGCATAAACTGCACAGAAGTGACACACTTAACATTAAATATATAGTATAACATGCTATCTATCAGCCTGTACCTTGTCCGTCCTGCTCATGGGGATCCCTGTAGCGGTGAATGCGCAAGACGTGGTCGGATACCTCCCGGTCCTGCTCTGGGTCCATCTGATCCAGCATGATGAAGAGCAAATCAAAACGAGACAGCAGCGAGTCCTGCAGGCCGATGTTCTCCATGGGGGTTTTATACTGATTATACTGCAGATAAAGAGAGACACATTGTTCTATTAAATCTGTGTCACATCGGCTCACATCTGGTACAGATGTGGGCCGGATCTGTGCCGACACTGTGGTGCTGTCTGGGTGAACTCCACTAGATATTTATCAAGAATAACATTATGAAATGATGCACAGATATGGATTACTCACAGATTCAGATTTTACGGACACCAAATGAGGCACTTACGCGGCCGTAGACAGGATTGGCAGCTGCCAGGACGCTGCAGCGGGCATTGAGTCGAGCATGGATGCCGGCCTTGGCGATGGTGACGCGGCCCTGTTCCATGACCTCATGGATAGCAGTCCGATCCATATCTGACATTTTGTCAAATTCATCAATGCAGACCACCCCGCGATCCCCCAAAACCATGGCACCAGCCTCGAGACGACGCTCACCTGAGGGACAGACACAACTTAATGTTAAAAGAACAAACAAAACTCTGAAATAGGCCAACTTGTTATTAATGAACCAATGGTTTCTTGGCTTGATGGTGTGTGTGAACGCAGTACCTGTCTCTTGGTCAGTGGTGACAGCTGCAGTCAGACCTACACCTGATGAGCCTCGGCCTGTGGTGGCAATGGCACGAGGCGCGGTGTGCAGAACGTACCGGAGCAGCTGAGACTTGGCCACGGACGGGTCACCTAAGAAATAGAGAGATTTATGCAGAATTTAAACACATCTTATACGCTCATTTACTATATACTAAGTATATTGATTGTTTAAGGGTCTCAAGTGAAGCATGTTTTTTTAAAAAGCTACACTGTTTAACTCTTTTAGTTTATTCTTAGCTAAAAACATTTAGTTCTTTCAAAATATATGTGCTCATTAATGTATATTTACTTCGTTCTAGTAATAAAGTATTCTCGTGAGTGTATAATATGCCATTGAAAATACATACGAGTAAGGGGTTCTAATGTCGGTCACCATGTTGCCCCTCCATTGAAAGTACATTAGCCAAAGAGGGACATACTCGTTAATTCAAGCTTCGCCTTTCAAGTTTAATGTTTGAGTTAACACTCATGGACGATGTCGAACTGGAAGCCGTGTTAATCTTGGACTACATTGGCCACCGTAGGATAAAATGAAAATCGGAATTGAGAGGAACAGAAACTTATATTCACTGGATGGTCGTATACCTTTTCACCGCTAGATGGGGTAAAAATCACACAGTGTAGCTTTAAGTCATATTTTTTAAACCAGTAAACTGATCAACGGCGGCATCTGGTGGTTGTAACCGACAATAAAGTCCTGCACGTTCAGACAGAAAACAGATCAAAGCAAAAATAAATAAATTATTTGACATTGTTGTCTTTATTATATCATGCTTACTATTTCTCTTATCTAATATGAATGGGTCTTATGGGAAGGGGGAACTCACAAGGTTGGGGCAAAATGTTTGTAAAACATGGGCTTGGTCTAGATCCTCTGAATGTTAGCAACTTAAATAATTACATATCATATATGTATTGTTTCTTATAGAGTTTATATGATTCAAAAAAGATATATCAATAATCTCAGAAAAATATATCAATAATCTACAGAAAAAAAGCATAGAAAAAAGCAAGAGTATTATATAGGGCTGTGCAAAGATTGCGATTAATTGCATCCAAAATAAAAGTCTGTGTTTACATAATATATGTGTGTGTGCTGCCTGAGTATAATTATTTTATATATATATATATATATATATATATAAATAAATACACACACATACATGCATATATTTAAGAATTGTTTGTACGTAAATACTGTATTTATATAAATACATAATATATATTAAATATAAATATTTTATGCATGAATAACAATTTTTTTTATATTATGTAAACACAAACTTTTATTTTGGATGTGATTAATCGCATTTAATCTTTGCACAGCCCTAGTATTATATAGACTTATATATCTACAAAAAAAGTTATTGTGGAGTTCTCAATCTGATGTCCAGTACAGAGAGAGATTTGTAAAAAAAAAAGTCGCTTATTATTTGTGCAACTCTAAGCAGGCTAATACCTATGAGAAGTAAGTTGATGTCTCCTCAAATGCGTGAGCCGTTCTCCAAAACCTTCTCCACCCCTCCTAGAAGCATACACAAGATGGCCTTCTTTATGTACTCATGACCATGAATACTGGGGGCCAGTGACCGAGCCAACTGATCAAACAAGTTCTAAAGGAGAAGAAAGACGAATAAGGCATTCATATTAGGAGAACATACACATATAATAATTTCATAAAGTTCACTTCACAAAAATGTGTCCAAATCTTGAATGCAATCCAACTAGTTCAGAAACACTTCCAGTCTCTTACCTTTGAGCGAGATCTGCAGAAGCTCTTGATCTTGGCTACATCATCTGCAGAGAAGTAATGAGCGATTTCTTTGCTCATCTGTTTGACGTAACAGGCGATCATGATGGTCCTGAACAAACACAAATGGGATAACAAGATATATTTAGGCTTTGACATAAATGGTATTATTTATAATAGTAATCCTTTAATAATATTTCAAAACTATTTAAGCGCAGCTAGTGAAGCTGTACCTGAAGGTGCCCGAGGTGAAGCCGCCCTTCTTGGCGGGCAGGCAGCGGTAGGTCCCGACCACCTGAGCACGGTCCCCTGGCTTTACACAGTCCACCAGGTCATTGTCCAGGATGATGTCCACAGAGCGGGGCAGCTGACCAGCAGGGGCTTTCTCTGGCATCTCCTGCACTGTGATGGTCTGATGGTCCTTATAGACAGACAGACCGTACTCAGTCTCCAGTGGATTGTTCTCCTCGTCCTGAATGGATCAAATATAGACACAGAGCAGTTATTAGTATTAATAATAAGATTAACAATTACTATTGTTATTACTTTGTAGTAATAATAATAATAATGTTATTATTACTAAAATAATTTGACATTATTGTCTTTATAATATCATGCAGTTTCTCTCACAAAATATAAACGGATCTTATAGTAATAAACGCCTGCCTATTTCAGGAAGGGGGTCCCTTCGCAAGGTGATGATCTGATTATATTCTGGCCTCAATATCTTTGCACGATTCCACTAATTTAAGTTGTGAGTTGGGACAAATCATAGTACCTTGGTGGGGTAAATGGCACTTGAAGGGAAAGCTTCCAGAGAGGTCATATCTGTGTATTTGCGCTCCATGGTCTTCTTAGTGGCTGGGCAGTAGTGCACACTGCGTACTACTTTGGGACGCACCAAAGAGCCTGTGAATACAGACAATCTGATCAATTCACTGTCCATGACATGCAAAATATCAAATCTTTAAAGGGTTAGTCATTAATTACTCACCCCATGCTGTACCAACCCTGTAAGACCTTCGTTCATCTTCGGAACACAAATAAAGATGTTTTTTTTAATTAAATTTGAGAGCTGGGTCACTACCACTAAGGTATTGAAACCTGACTGTCCAGAAAGTCATTGAAGAAAATGTTTAAAAATTCCATGTGACTACAGTGGCTCAACTATAAGTTCATCAAGCGACGAGAATACTTTTTGTGCGAAAAAATAAAATAATGACTTTATTCGACTATTCCTTTTCTTCCTTGTAGGCCTGAGACGAGAGTTCAAGAGATTTCCACAACGCATGCGCGAGAACTGAAGAAGACGTAGAAAAAAAAGTCGCAGTCTCGCGCATGCGTCGTGGAAATCTCATGAACTCTCGTCTCAGGCCTACAAGGAAGAAAAGGAATAGTCGAATAAAGTCGTTATTTTTTGTTTTTTCGCACAAAAGTATTCTCGTCGCTCTGATAAACTTATACTTGAGCCACTGTAGTCATTGAAGAAAATGTTTAAAAATTTCATGTGACTACAGAGGCTCTTGAGCCACTGTAGTCACATTGAATATTTAAAAAATTTTCTTTATTGACTTTGAGGAAAAAAATCTGAAGAAAATTTGCTCTCAAAAATAATCAAAAAGATCTTCATTTGTGTTTCGAAGATTAACGAAGGTCTTACGGGGTTGGTACAGCATAGGGGTGAGTAATTAATGACTTAATTTTCATTTTTGGGTGAACTAACCCTTTACAGTGCACATAAAAAGGCTTGGACTTACATTTAGTGACAATGCCCTCCAAACACACCATGCTACCCAGCAGACGAGAGGTCAAGGTTCGAGGGGAGACGTGTTTGCTGCCGAAGCTGCCCTCCAGACCAACGAAGAACTCTTCGTGTTGTTTGGCGTAAGTGGCATCTATTGAAGCCACCAGATCTTTCAGGGCACGCTGGAATGCCACAAGCTCTTCAAAAGCATTATTCAGCAACCTGAGGAACAGAGATTGTTCATGTCAATTAAAACATTGTCACACTTTACATTTTTATGTTAAACTGTTTTTTCATGTAGTTAATTTGCATGGAAATATATTTATATGCTATTTAATGTAGACCTAATTCACTTATGCATGAGTAGAGTACACTTTAAAGGGTAAGTAATGAAGGGGGAAATGGTTTAAATTAAAAATATGGTTAAACACACTTTGCTGCTCGCTTTTCGTTGCGGCGTCGCAGGTCGTTGAGGTTCACAATGAGCCTGGATTTGTTTTCGCTGATCATCTGTCGTACTTTGCTCTGATAGATGCCCTGGTCTTGCTGAAAAGGGTAAAAGCCAAATAAGAAGTTGTCAACAAACAAAACGTGAGCAAAAATACCCACGAAAACAAGTTTAAAGTAAGTTACATTATGGTTTATGAGAGTGGGCCTTTGTTCCTACAAGACACGTTAACTTCAATAGTTTGACATTTAATAACTATATAATAAATGCGTTATGCTTACATCATCGTCAAGAAAATCCAGGTAATCCCTTTGCGCCTCTCTCAGTGCCTGGTCGTCCAAAACTTCAGTAGCCATTTTTGTATATAGCTTCTAAAAGTGTTAAGAAATACTCAGTGCAGAACACCTCGTGTCGACTGCCGTACTGTTGTGTGTCTTTCGCGCCAACAGGCTTCTCTCGCTGCGGAATTCGACCGTTGATTGGTCAACACACCAGTGACTTATTAACATATTCTTTTTTTGGGTTGTGGCGTCCAATCAAATCCATAGAGTGAAGATTCGCCCGGCCCTCTTCAGTGTTTCGCGCGAAAAGAGAACCGGTTCTGCGCATGCGTTCACATCTTCAGATGCAGTGTTGTGCTGACGGAGGAGCTGTTGTGGCAAATGGCAAATAATGGTCGTTGGAGACAACAAACATGAGTCCATGCTGTTTGCTCATTTTATCTTGTGCCCATTTGAAGTCACTGTTGCCACTCAGACAGTCTGTAAATCAAATGTAATATTTATTAAACAACATATCAAAGCATTTTTTGTACACAGTTATACAGTTCAGTCACCATTCACTTTCACTGTATACTGAACCATAGTGAACCCGATTAGACTGATTTTTTTTCAAATTCATTTTATTTTGAGAAAATTAGTCTTAAGCCATAAGAATGTAGACTATCTGAAATTTCACAATCATGTCAGCAGTTTTTACTGTGATGTTTTTTTAATTATATATATATAATTTTTTTCTTCATATTTGAGTTTTTTCCAACAGTGAACTGAGTCATATTCTGAGTCAAGAGCCCCTTCAAACATGAGTGATTTGTAAGCCCCGCCCAAATTCACAAGCAGCCGACACAACAGGTCTCTCAGTTCATTTTGAGGCTTGGACATGGACAGCACAGTTGCCAAGGTAATAATAATGCAAAAGTCTGAGAACCGGATTTAATCTTTAGGTTGAGATGAAACCCCTTAAACCCTTTAAAAAGTGAATAGTGAAGTCTGGGTAAAGTGAAGAGCGACTTCAACCAGTGCCGCAAAGGTGAGCAAATATAAACTCTTTTTTTATTTAATATGTGGCTACTGCATAGTGGCTACTTTTTTTTTTTTTTTTTGCAGAAGATTGTATAAATGTCACATGGCCTATTCTTGCTCTTTCTTTACTTAATAGGGGACTTTTATTTGAAAGTAGCCTATTTTTTATTCTTCATTATTTATAATGATAAATTACAAGTTTACAATTAACTATACCAAATTTGACAAACTTTTCTCAAGCCTTGCCTACTTTGAAATGTGTGTAAGGTGTGGTTGCAGATAGTATTGAGGTTTTTTTTTTAAATACAGAATACTAATCACAGAATGTACATATCATTGATAACCTAAACTCCCTATAGACAGCATTTTAGGCATCATACATGCAACCATTACTCAAATCTATAACCCTCAACAGTGCATTAGTAGGCAACATAAAGGTTTCAAGACACAGATAGTGTTTTAAAGATGAGAAACATTGATTTGGAGGAAAATACAGCAGGGCACAATTTGAGTACAAACACAATGATCAATTCAACCAGGCCAGATATTAACTTACCAAGTGTAAGAGGTTTAGTTCAGCAAGAACGGGCTCTTTGTCTGGCAGAGGTATGAATCATGGCATACTGATTTGTCAGTATAATTTATCCTCGTGCTGTTTTCTGCTTCTCGTTGCAGCTCATTTTTGTTATTGATCCAGAGTTTCACCATGCCAAGTGGAGTCTTGGGCCGTCTTAGTGCATTGACATTGAGTGTACAGCAGCTGGGTCAGTTACCACATTTGTCGAACTGGCTGCCCGTCTATCTTTGCCTCAGGCCACCGCACTCGCCTGTGATGTGCCGAGCCTGTTTCGTGAGCCCTACATCCTGTCTGGCTATCGTCCTGTGCGTCAGGAATGGCTGAGCTACTTCTGTAGCCTCTTTCAATGTCACAACGAGTCGCTCAACGTATGGACACACCTTCTGGCGATCCCTGCGCTTCTACTTCACTTTTCTTTGTTCGCAGGGGCATCGGGGCTAACGCTCAATGTGGCATCTTTGCCTCTGTTTTTGTACATGTTGTCGTCACTTACCTACCTCAGTTTCAGCGTGGCCGCCCACCTGCTTCAGTCACACTCTGAGCTGGCCCATTACTCCCTCTTTTTCGTAGACTACGTTGGCGTAGCTGTTTACCAATATGGCTGTGCACTAGGCCACTATTTTTACTGTTCTGAGCCAGAATGGAGACACAGCCTAGTGGGAGCTTTGTTTCTACCCGGTGCCGCGGTGCTGGCCTGGTTGTCCTGCGCCAGTTGCTGCTACGCCAAATTCCGCTACCGCCGTCCATACCCCCTCCACCGGAAGATCTGCCAGATCATTCCCACCAGCCTGGCTTACTTGCTCTGACATAAGCCCCGTTGCTCACCGCCTGGTCACCAGATCTTGGGACGAGCCAGTGTTGGTGTTTCACGCCTTGCAAGTGGTGTTTTTTGTGTTATCGGCTCTGTTTTTCTCTTGCCCAGTTCCTGAGCGCTTCTTTCCAGGGAGATGTGACATTGTGGGCCACGGACATCAGATCTTCCACATCTTCCTGGCCATGTGTACTATGTGCCAGCTGGAAGCAATATTTAAAGATTATCTGGTGCATCAGCAGTCTGGAGTAGGTGTGCATGGAGAACACTTCATTTTATTGGCTGGAGGATCCTTCTTCTTATTGGTGCTGTGCTGTGTTCTGACTGCAGTTCTAATGAGAGGAGCTGTGGAAAGACAGCTGAAGAAAAAAGACTGCAAAACATTTTGAGAAGATTTTATTTTGTTAGTTATGCAGTACCACAATGCATTTATTAATATAAATGTCAAAATTATAATAATTTTATTTGAGTGGATTTATTATGAGAATTGTGATGTCTCTTTCTTTCTTATGGAAATGTATTGCATTCACTTGAAAAAAAATCTACTCTGAATTTACAAGTTAATTATCTCAGAATTACAAGATAATTTTTCATGGAAAAAACATTTGCTCTGTTTTTCTGATTTAATGGGTAAATTATCTCAGAATTACAAGATCATTTTTCACTGGAAAAAAGTTTTCACTATAAGTTTTCAAAATTATTTTGTAATTCCTGATTCCGATCATGCATTTCTTTAAAGTGAATGCAAATACGCTTCCATACGTTCTATCTTTTTTCTCTTTCTTTTCTTTTTTTTACTTTAAAAGTCCCACAATCACATTTAGAAATCACACACTTTCAGAAGAAATGGTACAAAAGCTGTCAAGTGGGTGATATGTACACTGTAGGCATGAATATTAAAGGGGTGTACCCTTTAAATAAAGTCCAAAGGAGTAACTAGGGTAGCACCCCAGTGATAGCTTTTGTACCATTTATCTGAAATGGTAGAGATCAGTCTCAGGGAAGCATTTTACTTTTCTAACTATACTTTTACAAATCAAATCAAACATAAATACTAAGCGGGGATTTCCCCACAAATGAATTCACTGCTGACTGAGTATAATCTACCACTTAGCCGACATTCCTCTCAAATCCAGAACTCTATGGCCTGGCCTATTTACTTGAAAACTCAAAAACATTCAAGTTATTTTGCACTGAGTGGGAAATTCAGTTTAACCCTGGTGCCTTAGAAACTGCTTTGGACTTTTGATTGCACTTTGTATTAAATAAGTGTTTATATTAAAATCCAATCATTCTAATAAACCTTTGGTGAGCTTTGATTTTAGTTAACAAAGTTGATTGACACATCTTATTTATAATTAAAAACTTTACCATGCTATTTCATTTAGGATTCTTTCAGTATTTCAGAGCAGCCACCAAAATACGGTTTATTATACCTCCTTTGTCCATTTGGAGGCAGCAGTGTTCCGTTTAAAAACGGAGAAAATATTAAAGTTTGTTGAAATGTTTTAGCCTAATTATTTAAATATAATTAAAAACAGAAATAACCATATATCTATAAAAATCTGAAAAAGAATTATATTGTTTTATAAATAAATCAACCAATTACACGAACAAGTAAAAGTGAAGTGAATTCTTTTGAGGCATATAGGGAGAAATGGATTAGGAACTGGAGTGGCTGCTGCAATCCAGAATCAGGAAGTGTGACTGTCAAATCCCTGTTGTGTTGTGTGTTGCTGCCAGTAAAGACAGGATGATGACAGCTGATCTAGGATCGTGTAACTGAGGTCAAAGGTAAAGGGAGATTCTCTTTTATTCTTGAATGCAGACTGATAGAAAAAGGCTGTTTGTAGGAAGTTTCTAAAACAAATCTCTCACAGATCCAAGAAATAAAATCATTTTCATTTATATTCAGTTTAAAGATTTGTATTTTAATGTGCATTTTAGTCTTAGTGTCACTTTTTACTGTTTTTTGGTATTACATTTCACACATTTTTTTAAATAGTAATCAACATTGCTGTAACAATTGCAGTCGGTTTGTGTTAAGAGGAAAGAGAGGCGTGACTTGTACATGTACTCACCTGTGTAGCTAATCATATTTGTGAGAACAGCAAAAACAGCTTACATTATATTCGCTTTCATTACTTTTGCTCATCTCATAGCTTATTTTGATCGAGAATATCAACTGTGGCAGATTATTGATGTTGGTTTCCTTCTATTCTTACCTTTCAGTCCACTGGATGAAGAGTCATGGCTCCGGTTGAGGAGGGTCTGATTCCCTGGTTATCAGGTTGTTCTTCATCTCTTCAGATTAGTATTGTGTCAGCCTTCTTCATCATCATTTATGTCACACTCTACAGCCTTTGTACAAGCTGTTTCAGGTAAGTCTCTTACCTTTTGCCTTTACTGTATATTTAAATGCATATTTGGGAATTCATCATGTGCTGATTCAAAACACACCCAAGAGAAGGGAGTGATTGTAACAGAAGCTGAATTGCTGTGAGTAAATGGGTGATCTCAGTGGAATGTGCAATGACAGGTTCAGAAGCACAAGTCACCAAGAGCCCAGTTCACATGCACAGCATAAATATCATTTGTGTTTGTGTTATTGTAATAAAAGTAGAGACCTGTTTGTCAACAGCATATGTAAACCATGAAGATGGAATACTGATAATAGCCTATTATGTTTGCATGCAAAAACAGTGCACTGTGGATGCTATATATAACATTTTAAAAATAGTGACTTTTCTTTTTATGTCTCCAGTAAGTTTGACAGTGCATCATCCAGCAATTTACACAGACAAGAAAACAGGAATATTCCATTGGCATCTCCACAAAATGTAAGAGATCGACATAAGACACCACACATATTCAGAAAACAATACATATTACATTTACATTTATCTGTCGCTTTATCCAAAGCAACTTACAATTGCTATATATGTCAGAGGTCACACGCCTCTGGAGCAACTAGGAGCTTAAGTGTCTTGCTCAGGAACACATTGGTGTCTCACAGTGGATTCGAACCCGAGTCCTTCACCCCAAAGGCATGCGTCTTATCCACTGTGCCATCACCACCCCAGCCAAATATTACTGTTGGCTGTTGCTACACTCTAAAAAATGCTGGTTTGTTTCAACTTATGTTTGGTTCAAATGAACAAACCCAAACCATTGGGTTTAATATGTTATTTAAAAATATAAAGCAACGGTTGGGTTTGTCCATTTTGGACCCAAGCTGTATTTAGAGCCTTTTTTAGAGTTTACTGAAGTTACTACTGTACACTCTAAAAGTTGCTGGGTTGTTTAAACCCAACTTTGGGTCAAATATGGACAAACCCAGCCATTGGGTTACATTTTTTTATTACAATTTTTAACCCGTTTGGGTTTGTCCATATTTTACCCAAAGTTCGGTCAAAACAACCCAGCATTTTTAGAGTGTAGTAAAAATGATTGGGTTGCATAAAATTAACTACTTTCCCAGTGTACTATATATGACTGTTAGCATATACAGTATAAACAAAGCTTTTGTTGAGTAGTGCGGACCACTGTTGACTATTTGATTTTGGAGGAAAAAACTTTTTCCTGCTTTGAGACCAATTGCAATTGACTGTTGAACCATATTCATCCTATAATGGTCAATTAAAATCACTTAATGGTAAATTGCAGCGACTTAGCTAGAGAGGTTAAGTAATTTCCATAGAGTTATTAGATTAATCTTGTAAGGGAAATGACACTGTAATGGAGAGCAGATAGAGAAAGTTAATCATGAAGACTGGCATTATATAGAATGTGACTTTGAATGGGGAAAAAGTAAATAATAATAAAAAATTATTCTCAGAAACGTATGTTCTCATTGCAGAAACTCCCTGAGTCCCAGGGTGCTGAATATATGCCAACTGCCAAGGATCTATCTGATCATATATACTCTGAGGCTGAACTGAATGAGGAAAACCCTTACGAGTGCATTAGAGAGCCTCCATCTGACAAAGCTGAAGGGGAGAATAAGAGCCCTTCCACTGCAATGACAAAGCCTGATGATAATCACTCAGCCCTCAACAAACAGGCATTGGAGCAGCGTCTCTCTTCACCTCACATCTATGATCTACATTTGACCGGCTCAGTTGTTTATGCTGCAGTGAACTGGAAAAACAAAAGCACAAAACCTCAGTTTTCTACAGATACTGTGATTGAAATGAGTGATATTGCTAGGGAGGCTCTCCCTCCCATTCCAGACAAACATTTCTAGTATGATGCTAAAGCAACATTTTCATTTACAATGCAGCATTTATATTAAGTTTTTAGACGTCTTTATATCTGTATAATTAATAAGTCTTAAAAACAAACTTGCCGCACAAAATCATTTAGATTAATAAATAAATAGTATATTTGTTTTAGCATCACTGCAACTTCACATAAAGGAAGCCAAACACGTCTGGGTTATTGTAGGTCAGCATGAGTCACATGATATAATGCCTCGAGCCAATCCCCAGACTGGATTCAGAGACTGAAACCCAACATGCTCGTGCCGTCCAGACCTAAAATCCCCTTTGGAGGATGAAGTCCGTCGGCCACAGCGCAGACAGAAGAAAGCTTATACATCCCCAGACATCATTTACATGATGAACGTTTTCTTCCTAATGTCTGTTTGCAAATAAACAATGCTGAATATTTAGGAAATAGAACAAATGATATAGGTGAAAGGTGACAAATTTTGAATCTGCAGGCAGACTTCTGTCTAAACTGGACATTTAATTTAAAATGACTTATCCTGGGATACATTTCAATATGGAAATATATAAGATAAATGTTGATATTTGTTACATGTTGTTTTCATGGGACTGTGTGTACAGTATGTGTATAATAGTGTGGAATTATTTGATCATGTATATAATTAATATTGAAAATAAAAGGTATATAATTTGAACATAAAAATTGATTATTGAATTTGGTAGAAAACACAATGTTTTATGTTCTTGTTTAAGAAACACATGATGGAGCAGACCAATAGGATCCATTTTTAGCTATTTAGACAATAACACTGTGACTCACACACAGGCATGTTGTGTTTTCATGTTTTACTGATATTATATTTATAAATATAATGATTTTTATGCTGTACAAAATGATATTTTATTAACAAAGTTCGGGAGCAGCACGTTCAGATAATTAAACACATGTGGAGCACATTCAGATCAAACCTAATTAGACAAAAGTGGAGCACACTCTGTAAATCAACCCAATCAATGAGTTAAGAGGTGTATATATACAGCAAAATGACCTCCATTCATTGACAGTTTAACAGCATCTCACCACCACCGCATCTCCTCACTTCCTAATTTTCTTACAACAACGGGGGAGTACTCTGGTTTCGGGTAAAAATTCTGAAAAATTTCGGATTTCGGATATTGCCTTCCTTGTGTGGACATTTTGTCCCTGTTACGTTTTACCGGGACTATAGCCCACTTATTTGTGTGGCCTCTATAGGCATAATGTTTTTTATACTGTACAAACTGTATATTGTTTCCAGCTAAAACCACCCTCATACCCATCACAGAAAACTTTTTTTTTTAATACACCGTTTGGTATGAATTTAAGCTATGTTTTAACGAGGACACAGGAAGTGCCCTTGTAAGCTGTTTACCTTAATACCCGTCATTATTGTGTCCTCAAATCATATTTATAAGAACACACACACAGTCTACATACACTCACCTAAAGGATTATTAGGAACACCATACTAATACTGTGTTTGACCCCCTTTCACATGGCATTGATTCAATAAAGGGTTGAAAGCATTCTTTAGAAATGTTGGCCCATATTGATAGGATAGCATCTCGATTTGTGGGATGCACATCCAGGGCACGTAGCTCCTGTTCCACCACATCCCAAAGATGCTCTATTGGATTGAGATCTGGTGACTGTGGGGGCCATTTTAGCACAGTTAACTCATTGTCATGTTCAAGAAACCAATTTGAAATGATTCAAGCTTTATGACATGGTGCATTATCCTGCTGGAAGTAGCCATCAGAGGATGGGTACATGGTGGCTATAAAGGGATAGACATGGTCAGAAACAATGCTCAGGTAGGCTGTGGCAATTAAACAATGCCCAATTGGCACTAAGGGGCAATCCCCCACACCAATACACCAGCACCACTAGCCTGCACAGTGGTAACAAGGCATGATAGATCATTCTGTTTATGCCAAATTCTGACTACCATCTGAATGTCTCAACAGAAATCGAGACTCGTCAGACCAGGCAACATTTTTCCAGTCTTCAACTGTCAAATTTTGGTGATCTCTTGCAAATTGTAGCCTCTTTTTTGTATTTGTAGTGGAGATGAGTGGTACCCGGTGGGGTCTTCAGCTGTTGTAGCCCATCCACCTCAAGGTTGTGCCGTCCGTCAGACACCAACAACCATGCTACGCTCAAAATTGTTTAAATCACATTTCTTTACCCAGGACCGGCGCGTGCACTTCTGCCGCTCTAGGCGAAAACAATTGTGCCGCCCCATTATTTGCAACGTATACCAGTAACAACACACAAAGACCATATATATGCCATATGCATATAACGCAAAACTAGCAACAACACATAAAGACCAATATGCCATATATAACGCAAAACCAGCAACAACACAAAGACCAATGCCATATGCATATAATATAACGCAAAACTATCAACAACACACAAAGACCAATAAGCTAGGCCTACATAACGCAAATTGTGCGCAACACGCGTGTGCCCAAAATATCAACAATAATAAAGTTTATGCAGGAGGCAATTTAGGCAAATGCCAGCTGGCATTTTTTCTTTCAGCAGTCATGACAGGACTTTTCCAAATATTTACATTTCACCTCCTCAAATTACTGTTGTTTGCAAATTTCTTTACACCACTTTCTGTGCGTAAAAAAACACACAAATGAAATGTCCGCAAGCACATTATATCATCAGCAGGTTCAGCATAAAATAACGACTAAAGAGCAAATAAAGCTTAACTTACGTTTCAGAAGCAAGCACGGCGGGCCTTCATCGCAGCAAAGCTCTTCACTGCATCCATATTGATTCTCTGAGCCAGTTCACGCTCTATGAAGATTGTTGCCAGTCTTGTTTCGTACTGCGAAGGTAGTATTTTTTATTAATTTCAACTTTTAGAAACTGCGTTCTCCTGAAGCGATATCGTTTCGACGACGACATCCTGTCCCTGATCGGTGAGTAACGGACGTCCCGATCCGTTCATTATGTGACACAATGAATGAACGGATCACCCAAATGAAAGCAAGACTCAGAAGGTAAAGTAATTATTTATGTTTACTGCATTAGGATTTCTTAATTCAGAATATAATCAACATTGCGTAGGTCGATGTGATTGGGGAATTTGTCTGTTAAAAGAATAACATTTAAAGCCAAGCCACTTACGAAATGACTCGAATGACTCAAGAGAGTCAGTAAAATGATCCGAACTTCCCCTCACCCAGTCATGACTCGTGAGAGCAGGGGCTCGCACTCACCGGAGCTGCGGGGCGGCGGCAGCTCAGTAAATCATATAAATAACCTATTTTGTGAATTGTTCATTCCCGGTTGGCTCACATTTTGCCGCTCTTACAAAAGTGCCGCTCTAGGCAACTGCCTAGATCGCCTCAGAGCCATGTATGACTCTGGATCGCCTATACGGACGCGCCGGCCCTGTCTTTACCATTCTGACATTAAGTTTGGAGATTGGAGTTCAGGAGATTGTCTTGACCAGGACCACACCCCTAAATGCATTGAGGCAACTGCCATGTGATTTGTGATAATTGCATTAATGAGAAATTATACAGTTGTTCCTAATTATCCTTTAGGTACACTTTAGAGTGTATACGTATAAAATAAAGAAATTAAAAAAATTGTGGATGACTGTATTATAGGCTATTATTAGGCTATATTATAAAATAGCCTACAAGAGATAAACCCCACACAGTTAACAATTCTCTAATAATACTAGTACGAATAGTGACTGCCTATATAGAATAAGACATTTGTGTAGCACCGTGTTAAGCTATATAAACAATGTTGTGAGCGTCACTCCCTCCCTCGCTCCTCTCTCACTGACTCACTCGCGCAGGCAGAGGAGCGCGCGTGACGTCAGCAGCAGGCAGCGGCTGCATCTCTCCCTACGATTACATTCAAGGTAACATCATTAAACACGCCGGTTTTTCATTGAAGGTATGGCAGATACTCAGGTTATTTTATGTTACTGCATGTTTACAGACTTTTCCTACTATGATCATGTAGCCAGTGTTTATGTGAACTGTTTTGATTTCAATCGTACTGCGGTCGTTTCGTGAGTACGGTGTTTAAAATGAGCTGTTTTTAGCGTGGCTATCAAATACATGTCTTTTATAATATTTTAAGCCTGCATTTTCGAGAGTAATTTGTACAAATGTGATTTATCGTATTTCAACTGTCTGTTGTTTTGCCTATTAGATTGTGTACATTAACGGGGGTTGAGCAGAAACTCGTGTACGCACACGTTGTTGGGCGAAGGTGTGTCCTTCAGGGAACCGAATCAGCCAATCAGAGCACAGCTTCCGCCCCCAGTGGGAAGGTTGTTTTTTGCTGGACGTAAACGCCCATTGCGAGCGTCCGAGCTAAAGTATGGATCTGGATTCCACAATTGGCACGGTTTAATTGAACTGTTTCAAATATTCAAACTAAACAAGAAATGCCAGCAAAGGAATATCGTTACATTTAAGGCATGTTGTCGGCTTTGTGTAAATTAAACGCTGTCAGCAAGGATCTTATTTTCTGTCATAGTGATCGAGACAAGAATCAACATCAGTGTAAGACGTTAAAAACACCCGCAATTCAAATATATGCAAGATAGAAAATCTGACAAATGAATAGATTAAAAAGTTAGTTGACATAATGTAACTTACAGAAAGGAACTCTTGTGAGCGAATGGATTCAAAACATTCGAGTCACTGAGATGAATCCGAAGTCCGATGCGGGATTTGCATCTCTCCATGATTTCACTTCCTAAATCCGGAGTTACAGTATCTGAGAGGCTCACAGTCAGGGGGTGTGTTGCCCTGAAAAAAAAAGTAAAGGGACCGAGCAATATCCCACTGCGTTTCTTGTCCATATGCAAAAATCTACCGCGTGTAGCTATTCGATAAAGGTATTTTTTACATTAAAATGTTGTCTTTTCATGCAAATCCCATATCTGATTATTAAGGTTTCCCCTGAATTTCGGTTATGAGAGCATTAGTATTAGTCATTTTTTTAAAGATATTAATATTACTAAATGTATTTATTAATTATTTTTTGCACGTTTTCATGGCCTCTTGGTGTTGTCTCATTGAATGGGTGTTATTATTAGCCAGCTTGGCCCTCAGATTAAAACATGCAATATTAAAATGAACAGTGTTGTTATAACATGCTTTTCCCTGCTTTCCAAAGCTGACTGTTTCGCTGAGAGCATGGCAGTGGTGAGATCCAGAGCAGGACTGGACACACCAATACCAATGGGCACAGAAGGGCAGGACGGATTGGTGTGTATCACAATAATTGATTTACAGCCCCTTCAACATATGAATGAAAGAAAAGTGTGGATAGTCTGTATATAATTGTTTGTTTCCAATCCAGCAGAGCTACATCCAGCGTTGTGGTCAGGAAGGGGTGAGCATGCAGAAGAAGATGAATTCAGGACCCGGGATTCGAGTGGCACTGCTGATGTCAGCGCACAGCAAACAAACATATCATTGTCACGCTCTTCCGGTGTGGACTTACCTTACAGGTTAACCTACAGATCTTTAATTGTTGTCTTGCACACAAAATCTTATCACTCTAATCTTGTGTAAAGTGTAATGTTATTGTGTGCATTCGTGTTCTTTATAGATCTATAAGGCAGTGTAATGTTGCGTGAACAGTTTTCTTACTCTTTGCCATATCAGAAGTCCTGAGTCGGTGGAGATGGATGAGATCATGGCTGCAATGGTGCTCACCAGTCTGTCCTGCAGTCCAGTGGTCCAAAGCCCCCCGCAGAGGGGACCTCCTACCAGGTGAACTGGCTTCTTTTGGAAAGCATATCTTACCAAACAAGGAACACTTTTTCTGTGCTTGGCTTGACATACCAACGCAGAACGTTTATTTGAATCAAAATCTCATCAGATTGAATTTAGTAGACTTTTTGATTTTATTTTCGCTCTTTGAAATGTGTTTTTTGATTATTTTCACCTTTTTAATATGCACTTATATATATTTTTTTTGTACAGCATAACACACAACCCAAAAATGAATGTAACAATTGTATGGTTATTCTCGTGTTATTTACACTTTTCCTCTCTTTTTACCATAGGGGACATGGAGTGTTGCGGAGGTGAGCTGTCTGACAGCGGCAGCAGCGGTTACTGGAGCTGGGACCATGGCAGTGTAAGCCCAGCCCCTTCTCCATCGGTCACTGAGATGGACAGGAGCTCGGGCCAAATGACAGACGAAGGACTGCACATGGAACTGGACCAAGCCGCATGTGAGGAGCCGGAGGCCAGGAGGTGCAAGGTGAGAATGAGAAGACTGTCAGATTGCTGAACCTGAGGGCGAATGGACAGCGTTTTAATCTGATGTTGTAAAAATACATGTGAGTCACTGTTTGTTTTTCTGTCTCACTCTCAGAGCTTGAGCAGGGGAGCATACAGGTGTCTATGGCCTGGCTGCGGGAAAGTGCTGACATCACGGGTTCGGAATGAAACGGCACATTCGCATTCTTCACCTGGGGTGTGTATGTCCGCGCATACCGAACTCTTGGAACAATTGAGATGGCGCAGAATCGTTATGATGCATCTTTAACCCTAAAAAGCCTGCTGTAGATCTTATATGCAACTATCATTCAATATGTGCCATGAAAGCCTGGTGTATCAAATATGGTGCTCAGCAAATAAAACATATATACAAATTTTTTACGGTAATGCATTTTACTAGGATACTGGCTGTTTATTAGTTCTTATAAAGCACATATTAATCCCTTATTCTGCATGACCATATTTTACCTCCCTTAATCCTGCCTAATATCTAAACCTAACAACTCCTTTACTAACTATTAATATGCAGTAATTTGAAGTTTGAGGCTCAAGTCATAGTTAATAGTTAACTATTTCCCCACCATTGACAGAAATTTCCGTCATTTGCAAGAGCAACACTTCCTCTGGCGGGCTTCACTGTCAGAACAGATATGGGTGTTGATACACAACTTCTGAATCAGGACTCAATCGCCCGAATCAAAACACAGGCAATAAAGAAGCAGACACAAATTATATCATATGTAAGCAGGTGCATATGTAAAATAACGCGATCTTCAATATTAAACGGCATATAAATTAAAATGTTACTGAATGAAATGTTGACCACCCAGGACGAGCTATAGGTCTTTGCAAGCTTTGTGGGTGTTTATGGACTCAATCTACTCCATCGTAATCTTTGACTCAAAATGTTTTTTGCTCAAAATGTTGCTTTTTTATGAAACTTACCCATATTCAAGTGTTGATAAATGAATGCATGATAGAATAAAAGTTGTGGTTTTGTTGTTGTTTAAAAGCAGAGGGTCTGTTCTTTTGACATATTGCATGTTCGGATATTCGTACAACAAAATATTCTGGGGGCCATGAAACTTTTGTGAAAATGATTAAAATTAGGGAGAATAGGGAGAATTAGACCCTAATCTAAAGTTTGACTGACTATTTTTTCTGACTATTCATATGTCAGGGTTAATAATGTTAAGCAGTGTGTTTTATTGGTTTGAAAATCCATGTATACTATAATGGTTTACATTATTTTCTTGGTCTGCAAAAATACTACAAATAAGGATTCTTATTCTTCCCATTATTTGATTTTCTCTAAAACAGTGGGGGTTCAGAGCAGTCGCATAGGGAGGAAGACTTCTATTACACTGAGGTCTCCTCTGAAGATGAGGAAACTGCTCCTCCAGCTCCTGCTTCTTCCTTCTCAAGCGGGGCCTGGGACGTCCTGCAGCTCCACTCAAAGGCAATCCACCCCAGGACACCAAGATATTTCAGTCCAGTCAACCCCACTCAGCCAATCAGCTCCAAGCAGCGTGTGGCAGATCCACACTGAACATCTCTATCAGGTACAGATGACTGGCTTGATGCTGTTTGGAAATTATGTATAGAAATCTTTGTGATGTTAGTGTTTTGTTGCGTTTGATTTTGTCAGTTCATTTAGTGTGTTTTTTCCATACTGTGTTGTTTTACTGCAGGCCTGCGCGCCCATTCAGGTCTCTCCAGGCTCTCCCACCTTTTGCACCTGGACCCTGCCTGGTGATGTCCAGCAGAAACCTCAGGTTGGTCTGCCTCTCCAAAAGCACTTAACATCATAAGTGATGCATTTAATACAGTTTATGCCATCTGGCCTTTTATTACTATGTTGCTCTGTAGATTCCAACATCTCGCAGCCGGTCAGTGAGTGTTGGAGAGCAGTGGCTACAGCGGAACAGCGCCCCCACCAGATCACAGACCATGAGTGCATCTCCCTCCAGAGGGCACTGTTCATTCAGGTGAACCGCTTAGTTTAATACTGCGCTCTGTAGTCAAGAAAAAGGTCTCTAATCAAAACTAAAACTCTAGTAGCACAAATAGTGCATATATATATATATATATATATATATATATATATATATATATATATATATATATATATATATATACATATATATATATATATACATATATATATACATACATATATATATATACTATTTGTGCTACTAGAGTTTTAGTTACATATATGTGTGAACAAAATATGCATACAGTACTGAATCAAAAAGTTTGGAATTCTCTTATGCTCATCAAGCCTGCATTTATTTGAACAACAATACTGAAAAAACAGTAATATTGTGAAATATTATTACAATTTAAAATAAAGGTTTTCTATTTTAATATGCTTTCAAAATATATAATTGAATAATAAATATAATAAGACTATTATTAAGTCTTTGGTGTCAAATTATCCTTCAGAATTCCTTCTAATATGCTGATGTATTATCAATGTTGGAAACAGTTGATATTTTTTTCAGGATTTTTTTGATGAATAAAAAGAAAAAAAAGAAAAAAAAAGAACAGCATTGATTTAAAATAGAAATAAATAAAATACACTACCTACACTTTTTTAACTATAAAAAAAGTTTTCTTCTTTTTTTGAAAGAAATTAATAATTTTATTTAGCAATGATGTGTTAAATTGCTAAAAAGGGATAGTAAAGATGTATTGTTAGAAAAGGATTTCTATTTTTCTATTTTATAAATGCTGTTAAAGAAAAAAACTTTTTATTCGTTGAGTGAATCCTGCAAAAGTTGAAAAATCCTTAAAATTCAGCTTTGCATCTCAGAAATAAATTATATTTTAAAGTACATTACTTACATAATATTTCACAATATAACTTTTTTCTACATTTCTGATTTAAATAATTTCAGGCATGATTTGCATATAACTTCTTTCAAAAACATTAAAATAGCAATGTTTCCAAACCTTTGACAGGTACTGTATATATTAATGTATATATATATATATATATATATATATATATAGATAGATATATGCCTTTGCAGCCTTTCAGATACATTGTAAAATGTTTAATAACTTAAAAATGTATTTTCATTTAACATTACACAACAAAAAAAGCTTTTTATAATTTAAATCAAGAATAAATAAGTGTTTACTATAATTTTATTTATAATATTTTTTCTTTAGGAAGGGCCGCGGTGAGGCCAAAAAGTGCCGGGAAGTGTACGGCGTGGAGCGCAGGGACCAATGGTGCACCGCCTGCCGCTGGAAGAAAGCCTGTCAGCGGTTCCCAGACTAAACTCAAAGACTTTAGGAGAGGAAGGAAGAATCTCCATTTTTCTTTCTTTTCTCCAACTATTTCCTGCACTGTAGAGGATCCCTCTTTTCACTTTTCTACCTTTTTTTTGTTTTCCTATTAGAGTTAAAAGTGTTTTGGCTATGATTTCCTTCAAAGTGAAAGCTGGTACTAGCTGTCGAGAATGTGGAGTAGTAGGATCCCGAGCTCTTAAGGGTGAACTCTGCCCTCTCACGAGACTGTAACCCTGTATTTGAACAAGGTTTTTTCTACCCCAGTCCTGCACTTCATCCATACCTGAGATATTTAAGTGATTGTTGATTTTTGTATACTGTGGACAATGTATTGCTCTCAGCATTGTCATGATGTTTTTTCTATTGCCGTTTTGTTAGCCTGAAAGGTGTAACAGTGTAATGTCATGTATTGTCTTTTTTTCTATGTATTTACTCAGAATTTAGTCACAACTTTTGAGTTTCGCAAGGTTTGACTATCGTTTGCCACAGCTCTTCCTAATCAATCTAAACTGCCAGATATAAAGCTAGAGTGATGCTGAGTGAATGATATTGACCACAATGGTGGTCACAGTATTGTCTGGAGATAAAAGTGCAGCTATAATCTTTTGATTGAATACCAAAGTGCTATTGCAAAGAGTTAAAGGGAGCTTGACTGAATACTGCCCGGACAATAGATCGGGCTCGTTTCCTTTTGTACGTTTTTTGAAATCCTTCCAAAAAGGTCTTGTACAACGTCGGATCATCCCCTGAAACATTTGATCGAAAGCATAACATCACATTTTAAAAAGATTTTATGTATACACAAGATAAAATATGCAAATGTCATAAGCTTGTCATTTGTGCATGACAAACATCAAGAACAATTGTAAAATTATTTTATTGGCCTTTTGTGTGCATTTCATGTACAAGTGGAAAGGATTAAAAGAAAAAACTTCCAAAAATGCTTGCAGAATGTGTTTGAAATGAAAATTATTCACAAAGCCAAAATGTCTACACAGACAAAACCATACAATTACTAGCAGAATACTGTTAAGTACGCTGAAAGACTACCTGTTGTTGTTTTTTACATGTCGGGGTGTCAGTTTTCAAAACCTATTCCGTGACATCCGATGAGTATTAATGTGAGGGAGAATCTGTCGAGTACTAAGATGATCTCATTTGTATATGTTCATGCACAAATAAATGCAGAAAGCTGTAACACATGCTACATTAATTCTCATCAGTTGGAAGGAAACAATTAAATGTGCTATTTCTGCGAGTTGCAAAAATAATGACTATGAATTGTTCTCCAACAAGTTTTCTGAACACTCCGCAGCTGCTATTGTTAGGGCAGAGAGCTGCCCCACATTTTCTGATTGGCTAACATGTACGGGCCATGGTCAGATTCTGCTTTGAGCCTATCTGTCATATTAGATGCGTTCATGCCATGTCGTAAAAACCGTAACGATTCTGAACTGGCAAAAGCTGGTAACACTTCTAGTGTTACATGAGTTACATGTAGTTTCTATAGTAATGCACGGTTACTTGCAACTAACCCAAAATCAAATGTAATCCTAATCCTAAAGTAAGTAGTACATATAGTTAATATTACTCAGTACTTAAATGTATAATTACACTGTAATATGGCCACCTTAAAGTAAGGTGTAACCAAAAAGCCTTCACTTGCTTGCTTGAGCTACGACTTGTCCCACATGGCCGATGTAGCCACTGCAGATTTAAAGGGTTAGTTAACTGAAAATAAATAAATAAATATCTGCCATTTATAACTGCTGTTGTTCCAAACCTGTAAGACTTTAATTCATCATTGGAACACAATTTATGATCTTTTTAATGAAATCTGAGAGATTTCTGTCCCTCCATTGATAGCCTACGCAACTACCACTTTCAAGCACCAGAAAGGTTATAAAAGACATAATTCAGGCAACAATGACAGAGCAGACATTGTTGCATGAACATGTGATGCAGGTTTGTTTTTTTACACAAACAAAGCACTTGCGTCTCTTCATAAAATGGGTTAAACTCCTAGAGTCATGTATAACTTTCGGTGATTTCAGTAGTAGTTGTGTAGCCTAATCTGTCAATCAAGGAACAGAAAGCTCTCAGATTTCATTTAAAAGATCTTTATTTGTGTTCCGAAGATTACCGAATGTTTTACGGGTTTGGAACGAAATGAGGGTGAGTAATCAATGACGGAATTATCCTTTTAATTTTGGGTGAACTAACCCTTGTGTGTTCAACTTGAAGCGGCGCTGTGCATACCGATCGGTGTATGACATCAAAGTAGCTACCGCAAGAGCGATCCGAAAGCATTCAGAGCTTTATTTAAAGTAGGCTAATTATGACATGGCGTGAATGCAGCTATTTTCAGAGATATCAGGATTTTTTATGTGTGGTATTCCACAAAATATGGACAATAATTTCGAGTGCAACCTCTAGGGGGCAGCATTGGCTCACAAAACCATCAAACCCTAAGGAATATTGGTGATAAAAACGATCACCTGTTGTTTTTGATTTTGAAAACCAGTCTGATTGATCCCAGATTACTCCTGATCTTGCTTCCTCAAATTGCTTCTGAGATTGTTCAATACAACACAGATGTGTGCAAACAATCAATCTTAGCACAATACAGTGTGCAAGGTAAAAATATAAAGTGCCTTTCTCTCAGTAATCCTCAAAACAGAAGAAGAAAACCCGATACTCCACTACAACCCACAGCTCTCGTTTGTAACTGATTCACGTGCTCAAGTTTCACTGCTTTGCCTTTTATTTGATTTTTTCACAATGCTTCAAGGTTAATTCTAGGAGTTCTGATTCTGAAATAAACAATCAGTTCTCATCAGCAACATTTGTCCTAACGACTTGATTGAGATGTATTTGATGTCTGGAACGCCACCATGGAAATGTCAATGATGAAAACCAACGCTAAACAAAATATTCCTCTTGTTTGATTAAACACAGATTTACCTAGTTCTGGCCTGGCTGTGGTACATGACAGACGTTCACAGTTACTGATGGCTGATGAGCAGTTGAGTTGAGGTAAGTGAAAAGACCAGGGCCTGTAGGCTACTATAAGGCCATCTAAACTTCATTCTGTCTTCGGACGGTGGTGGAGAGGTTACGCCCCGAGCGGCCCGTCAAGCTCAGGTACTGCCTCAGTAGCTGACTCACGCGCTTCTGGTTGTTCCACTTGCGGGCGATTCCTTATCCCTATGAAGCCACCGTAGCGTTTCTGCAAAGGCCTTCCAGAGCTCACCAATTTCCGGAAACCGCGACGACCTTTCATAAAACCTCCAAAACGCTTGGATAGCGCTCACGGCCGCCTCACCGCTCTTCTCCTTCTCCTGACACCATCCTGGTCTCTCCTCTGTCCCCGAGTCCAGGTCTGGGTCATATGAAATTCCAAGTTTCTCCTCCTCTGAAGGCTTTTGGCTGCGGAGTGCTTGCGCGGCGTGTCGAAACCGCTCCAAAGCCTCAGATATCTCGACACCATTGTCATTCTCTATGCTCACTGAGGCCAGAGGCTCCACTTCATCATCAGAGCGCTTTGATGTCTCCTCCTGCTGTAACGGTAGCAGAAGCTGGTTCAGACCCGCTGCTTGGTAACACAAATCCCAGGTCAATGCAGGAGAAGCCTGTGCCTCACATTCCAGGATACATACCTGCAAAATAGCAGATTTTTTTCATAATACAGATTTTTTTTCTTTAAAACAGTTATTTAAAATGCACAAATACTCATCAAAATGGACTGAACACATTTTACATGTTGAAATGATAAAACTCCAGTCTTCAGTGTCACATGATCCTTCAAAATCATTCTAATATGCTGATTTGGTGCTCAAGAAACCTTCAATATTATGAGGAATTAATATTATAAAAAAAACTTGATTTGTTTGTGTATGTTTATATTTTGTTCCATTAAAATAATGGATAGAAGAATATAAAACATTTCCCATTTAAAATGGAAATACATTTTATCCTTTGGAGATTTATGTCATATGAATTTGCCCTTTCTAATAAAAAAATCCAAAGTATAAAACATTCCTAGTGGCACAATGCTGAATGCAAACGGCTCTTACCAGTGCAATGAGATGTGAAATGATATGTAGCATTGATGCAAGAAATTGTATGATAATTGAGTGACTAGAATGGGATAAAAATTATGTATGTGATCAGCATAGCAATGCTCAGCTCTAGACAAATGTTCTTTCCCTGAAAATGTTCATGTGATGCCCTCTATAAAGACAATCATGTAGCGTGAGCCTTTTTTTATTATCTCCCATTTATATGGAAAATAGATCATAAATGGTGTACCGGCTTATACTGTAGCGGTGGCAGTGAAACTAGAAGTTGCATGCATGGAAAGTAATTGGCCATTGCGAAGATAAATGTCGATGCCATCTGAAAAACAATCAGATACAACATAAAAGACAATATATATATGGGGATAAGAAAAACAGATTTAGCATGCACTGTATGTGAGTGTGGATATACTGTCTTCATCTGCTGATGAAATGTTAAAGTCTGACACTATTGTGGTGTCACAGAGAAAAACCATGCCCAAAGGGACCCATCTGGTCAGCCCCTACCAAGTGTCAATCACTACCACATCATCAGCAGCTGACGGCACCACAGTAGCCAATTATGGCAGGCATTACCCC
The DNA here is from genome assembly GCA_030378365.1 of Hybognathus amarus. Lineage (NCBI taxonomy): Eukaryota > Metazoa > Chordata > Actinopteri > Cypriniformes > Leuciscidae > Hybognathus > Hybognathus amarus. Next base: position 608,273 of record JAQIUQ010007186.1, read on the forward strand.
AATCACCCCAGTCACAGCTGTTTGGTCTGCACAGTCATTAGCAACTTCATTACAGCCACTATTGTGACAAAGACCAACTTTTGATAAAAAGTTGATTTGTATCATCCACTCTTGCTTTATAGACATATTTGACTTATCACTTGCTTTATTACAAACACACCACACACATGTGCTTGCTGAGCATTTCATTTCAAAACCATGAACATTAACAGGGGGTTAATACTTTTCTATTAGTAGACGGGGCACTTACCAATGTATTAAAAGCTTGATGTTCAGGTAGGATGAGTCCACAGGTTAAACAGTCCCCTTGGCAGTCGCTGTGACCCATGGAGCACAAGCATAAGAGCAGCAGGGTCCATAAAGGGGACTTCATGACTTCTTCACGGAACACACACCGGATTAAACAGAAGTAACAGCCACTGGGAGCTCTGATGAAGGAAAGAGAAGAGGGGTGAGATGTTTGACTGGCAATCATTTTCTGTTCAGTTTACAACTTTTGGCTGTAAAGTCTGTCGAAGACTTTAAAGTCTGTAAAGTCTTCTACAGATACTGTAACGCACTTTATAGTGACTAAGAAAGCATAGGTACATCAAAATTGAAGTGGTTCCAAGAAAAAAAAACTCCTCAAGAAATGGCTGCAAAGCAATTTGGCCCAGGGATTGTTATTTAGTCATATTTGCCCCTTGGCTTCATCTTGCGCACTTATTTTATGTCTCCAGTTCTGTCAGGACCACTATCGTCGAATACTATTGACAATTAGCATTCAGTTTGGATGGTTCTGTTCTGGCGAGAACTCCCTGTGTGTTCATGTAACCTAACATGGATAAGAGCAGGGAGAGCAGCAATAACCCCTATAGGGTAAACAGAACAGAACCAACATAAATGTATTGCAGATATCATTAATTCAAGATTTTAAAACACAACATAATTCGAGAATTTATTCTGATTCAAGGGGAAATCAGAAATCAGGGAAATGTCAAATCCTGACTGGGCGAGAGCTGGGGATGGAGTAGGGTAATTATAGCTCCTGAGAAACTCGAGAGCTGCTGATAATACTGAAATAATGTGTATACAGTAATAGGCGTTGTATGCCTATATAGATGTGGATCTGCAAGTTTGACTAACGAGACCTGCCAGAACTTTTTTTTTACCAGGGATTTCCAGGGGTTCCTTAAAGATCACTGTTACATTATATATATATATATATATATATATATATATATATATATATATATATATATATACACACACATATATATATATATATATATATATTATATATGTATTTTTATAAATCTGTTTTTTATATTTCTATTTCTATCGTCTGAAAGTTCTGCAATCCTAAAATTCTCAACTGCATAATTCAGCATTTATAAAAATAAGATTTTTTTCTTGATATTAGAAATTGAATGATTTCTAAAGGATCATGTGATATGCGAGTAATAGGTGCTAAAAATTCAGGTAAATCACATTAAAAATATACTGAAATAGAAATATTTCTTAAAATTACTGTTTTACTGTATTTTTGATTAAATAAATGTATAGCCTTGGTAAGCATTTGAGTATACTTTCTTTTTTGGCTCAAACTTTCTTGCATTATCACACATTTTCTGACTATTTGAATAATCATTTGCTAAATATTTTGGATTCTAAAGTGGTAATATTCTTAATGAAAGCAATGAAGTGTTAGGCCTCCAATCAATTTCCGAGGCATGGAAACGTTTGAGAGGTCTAGTACATTTTACAAGGACGTTCCCATGCACATCCAAAGCCAATTTGACCTACAAGCTAATCAGCTCTGGAAACACCTTTTTTTCACCCTTGTCAATCAACTAAACGAATCCTGCTAATCCCAGATATTAGAACTGATAATCTGGCACTTTAAAGATCTGGCACTTTAAGACTTTCAGAAAGTCAAACTCGTGTCCCTCTGGAGATAAGATCAAGTCACGACAATCACAATGAAGAGCAAAGTCTCAAAGTGAATCAAACCTATTTGCAAAATTCACACATGAAAGTATAACGTAATGATGTGGATCACCACCACCACTGACACATGTCAAAATACGCACCATCTGTTTCCCCCCCACACACACACACAGGCTACTGAAGTTCATTAAGGAAACTCACTCATAGGCCCTAATTAATGTCTGAATTAGCGTGTGTGGCATAATGAGAAGGAAATGAGTGCGGGAGAGAAAGAGCGGGAATGCAGTTCCCATCAAACTCTGAGTCACACACTGCGCCAGCACACATTAGTCACGACACGCATTAGGATAGAAAACGCACACATGCGCGCTCACCTCTAAAAGCTTTCTTTGATGAAAGCCAAAAAATCTTTCGGTGGAGCTGTGATGAAAAGTTGACAATAAAGCATCTTGAGATGTCTCTGCTCAGTGAGTAAGGATAATTACAGCCCCTCATGTGGACATGGGTATCCAATGCACTCTGAGGGAAGGACCATCAAAAACAAAAGTTTTCCAACCAATTAAATCCCTTGCATCATTAATACAGTTCAATTTAGAGAGTGATTTGATGGAACTTTTTATGATCATCCCCTGGTATAATCTCTTATTAAAAGTGTTAGGCGGAGATAAATGGAAATATGAAAACAGCTGGAGGGAGAGTGCAAAGGCATCAACCTTAGCAACTTGTCATCTGCAATACTAATTCACTGCCTATTTATACTTATTATAAATACCCTGCAAATGTACTTTAGGTATCCTAAATTGATATAGCTCAAATCTGCTAAATTACAAATTTTGTACTAAATACACTTTAGTTATCCGGAAATTAGGTCCAACTAAAAATGGAACTATTGCAAATATAATTTAGGAACGTGTTAAATATCTTGCATTTAAAGACTGCTATTATACAGAGATCATACTATTCTAATAGTATTAAAATGCATTTTAGGCTTACCATTAAGAAATGGGCATTGTGCAGTAAAGGAATATATTCCAAATGAAGTTTAATTGGTAACACTTTACAATAAGGTTCATTAGTTAACATTAGTTAATGTATTTACTAACATGAACTAACCATGAGCAATACATTTGTTACTGCGTTTGTTCATATTTGTTAATGTTAGTTCATGAAAATACAGCTGTTCATTGTTTGTTCATGTTAGTTCACGGTGCATTAACTAATGTTAACAAGATTTTAATCAAGTATTAGTAAATGTTGAAAATAACATTAACAAAGATTAACAAATGCTGTATATGTGCTATTCATTATTAGTTCATATTACCTAATGTAGTTAACTAATGTTAACTAACGAACCTTATTGTAAAGTGTTACCGTTTAATTATAATTTTTATATCAGTAAGTCTCAAGCAATTTGACAATCAATGTGTTAATGGTATTTGTAGTAGCATGACAGATAATGTATTTTATATTGGTATAGGTATTTTTTCACTGAGGTTTATTTTGCTGAGAAATAGAAGCCCTGTTTGACCTAATTGACCCCAGTTTCATAGAAGAGAGAAGTCTTTACAAAATATTATGATGCATGTCGTTTTAAACCTGTGTGACAAGAGAGATAATATAGCTTAGTGTTGGTGTTGTTTTGGACCCCATTGATTTTCACTGTACTTACAAAAAAAGTTTTGGAAACGATATGTGAGTAAAGGATGACAGATATGTTATTTTTGGGTCAACTGGTGTCTATGAAAGCTGCACATTTCCTCATAGGGAAGGTGCTCCGTCCAGTCTTTGACTAATCTAAAGGGAATGCGACCTAATCTGATTTGATCAGTCTGCTCGCTCTCTCCTACAGCCACCTGATTCATATCACCTCCACGGTAAACACCAAACCCCATTCTTGATTCTGTCCCTGTGCCTTGGCTTCAACTGAGTCACCACCAGATTCTGAAAATCAAGTCTGCTGCTTTTCTTCTGCTTTGGATTTTTCCGTTTCTATTTTTGTAGGTCAACTGTGTCATGACATTTCATGCAACATGAAATTAATTTAACTTTTGTTTGGCTAACAATTACTTTTGTTTGTTTGTTCCACAGCAGACGGAAAGAACATGACCTCTTTCTCATCTCTCATCCACATTAATATCATCCGCTGAATGCACTTCATCTTCGTATCTATTACAATGCATAGCTCACCTGTTTGCTACATCTAGCAAATTTTATTTGTCTTTCGCAATAGCATCGTATCAAAATAATGTAGGTTCTCCTCTTTGTCATTACCATTTCCGTTGAGGAATGGGGATTCGCATGGTTACTTTAATTGAGAGCACAACGATAGCCAGAGGGCTCAGAGTCTGCAGTCCCGTTGCAGATGATCATGGTTCCCCTCCACACACACTGCCTCTTCACTGGCAGAACAGCAGCAATCATTGCATTATCCTCCCTTGGCCACTGACAACTGACCATAAAGAGAAGGGGGAGGGAGTGAAAAGTTTCTTTCTTTCTTTATTTTCTGAAGAACTATTTGCATGATATTTCAAATTGCGAGGAGAAAATGCAATAAATGCCACTGTCACCACCTTTCAAATCAAAGGTGAAAAGTAAATGCATAAGAATGGTTTGACTCATGGAAAGTCACAATTCCTTCTGCAGGGTTTGCAATTTCAATGTAAAATCAAAATAGGCATCAGAAGCAGTTATAATAATAATAATGCTGGTGTCTAAAATTCTAAATTCTCATTAAATTTTTTTAGTCATTTAGTCAACAGTCTTAGAGTCCAAGTTAAAGAGCAGCTTAGAATGGGATAAAATACATTTAGTTAAGTCTCATCATTATGCATAACAAGCGTAAAAGTTGATGGCTTTTGGAAATACAGTGAGGGCATTAATTGATTAAATAGATTTTATCTTGCCAATATAAAAGAGTACAACTTTAATTGATAGATGTACGTAATTATGCATGCAGTGCTTCTGCTCTAATGGATTTTAGGGTCAAAAATCAATTTAACATGGCTCAGGTAATTAATCTGAGGCAAACTAGTATCCCTAATGCATGCAGTGCAAAGTTTTAAAATAATTACATAAAATTAAGACAAGCAGCTTTCATGTTTCAATTCAGAGGATTGGTGCATGCATTTATTATGGGATGGATAATATGTGCAATTTGGACGATTTATTTAGATGCGGTGTTCGTCTTGAATTTGCTTTTGTCCTCAGATGCATTGTTTTGAAAGATACTGGTACACAGATATTGGTTTAAGATATAAATCCACTTTTTAATGACATTCATGAATGCATGAAGATATTTTGCACGCCTTAAAAGAGACATTTGATTGCTTCCTACTGAGAGAGTGCTTCTAACAGAGAATTTGCAAATAATTCATATAATAATAAAGGACAATACAGTTTAAAATGTTATGTTTATATATGATTATAATAAATACATATTGTTATATTCCTTAATTTGGGTAAAAATAACATTTACTTACCAGTAATCTAACTTAATTTCAAATAATGATTTAACTATCATTATCTTTTGTATTGTTAAATATGATATATTGTTTATAAAACACAAAATATAATAAAATTAAAATAGTTAAAAACTAAATTTACTTAAATTTTTATCAAGCTTGTATATTTAAATTCAGTAATTTCACTTAAATGACAATTAATAGGTAATCTTCATTGTCATTTAAGTGAAATTACTGAACTTAAATATACAAGCTTGATAAAAATGATCATTTTAGAAGAAAATTTCAAATGGCACTTAGAGGCTTTTGCATCTGAACTCTTCATATCTATATACATACATTATATTTTATTCATACATTAAATAAATATATATGACCCACACAAACATTTACATTTATCAATAATATATTTGTGTCTTTTCTTATTATTGATAATGTTATTTACTAGTATAAATTAAATGTTGTCTTAGAAGCTGAAAATATTAAATGAACAGCACACTTGTTGCTATTCTGCGCAAGGCTGAAGTTTCATTTTTTTTAAATGCAATGAAAAATAAGCACAAAATACTCTAGTTGATTAAAAGGGAGTCTCAGTGGACACATCATTTTAGGTTTAGTTTAATTAAGGCTTTTAAAACAGCTGTATCAGAATTGCACTGGCAAACTCAAGCGCAGACACTCAAGTGTCTGTGATTAAAGCTTTGGAATGCATTTGTTTAGTACTGTTGTCTAAGCGTTATATGTTATAAGTTCAATCAAATGTAAGTGGACATAAAATTTGTGAGAGAGCCTAACGCTACACCTCCACAAACAAACATAATCCAGGATTTTTATGTTCTATTTTTACAATAAATTCATCCTTTGTAAAAGTGGCTTATTAGCCAAAAACATATTTAAAAGAATTTAAAAAAGAAAGACAGATGTCTGCAAATGAAAAACATTTAAAAAAAGTTTACAAGCAACATCAAGAAATTCCAGCCACAAAGGTTAATGTCGGTTAATTGGTAACCATGAAGATGATTAACAGGAAAAGCCATGAGTAATGGAAAAAATATTATTTAAAGAGCAGCACTTATTAGCTCATTCACACATTAGCCGATAAGAAAACCACTGACTGTGAATGCAATTGCAGTCATTATTACAATATTAACATTAATAGACAAGCAATTAAAAAATGTGAATAATCACAAAATACTAGTCACATCTGGCAAAGACAACCAAATGACACAATAAACATGTATAATCTGCATTCTTTCACTGTGGAATTAGAATCAATACAAAAATACAGGCATCATGATGACACCTTGTTTTACCTGCTGTCTGTGATAAGGGGTTGTTGTCAGTCTCTCTGTCACTTTCAGTCTGAAGTGTGTTGGTTATGTCCAATCTTCAGCTTCTTGGTTTGTTCAACTGCTCTGCCGGCTCCCTTTCTCTCCCTCTTATAACGACACACCCCTTCCACTGAGTTCAGCCTCCCCATTGTTGGTGGATGGGGCTACACCATGGAGGGTATTACGCACAACCTGTACAGACATACAACCCTTAGTCAAGGCTGACGTATAGATCAACGTCACCACCATCCCAAAAGATAAAATTATGCATCATTCAAATTGTATATCCATTCTTGTCATGGGCCAAAACATCATTGGATTTATGTATTAACTGTATATGTCCAAACATTGTTCCCATCAATTAACTGATGATAAGAAACTTAGATAACGTTCCTTTAACAACGATAAGCGCTAACTTGGGAGTGAGAATTGCAAATTAAGCCTGAGACGCAATTTACAGTTGAGCGGTGCATACAGGGGAAAAACAAATCTCTCCAGAGGCAAATGGAAGTCTCGGTGGACGCTGACACTTCACATCCACTCCAAAAGGAAATACGGGATTGTGCACTGCAAGAATAAGAAGACAAAAAGGAAAGCAATGTTTAAAAGAGTAATGAATAATACAACTATAAAAATAGCTTGATTAATAAAGCATTACAATAAAATGTATTTGTTTTTAATATATCAGCCTTAAAACATACCTTGCAAGTTGCAATTTGAAATACAATTGAATTATATTGGCCACAACCCACAGGAAGTTGACTTGAAATTTCGAAAAGGAATGAGAGGAAGTGGAATGTACTGAACTGCAATTCAGAGAAATGCAACAGAATTTCTCACACTTTGGTCCACAAAAGCCAATTTATTAAATATGAGGAAGTTTTAATTTCTATCTGTAAGCCATATATGAAGTCAATATTCAAAGTCTTTCTCTGACAAATCTTTCTTTTATTAAATATCTAATTCCTACACTGTGAACAAGTCAACTAAAATACTGTATGCTTGTTTTCATTGTGTTTTTTTTTACTTTGTTTAGTATATTAAAGTTAATAGTGTTGTAAATTAGACTCATCTTAGCCTCACCTGCCTTCCGTCCTGGCCACCTATGTGAGAAGTGCTAAATGAAACTTAATTTAGTGTGTTTATCCAATTGATGTTTCCAATGTATTTGATTAAATAATAATAAAAAGAGTTTTCTTAACTTCAATTCAAAAAAGCCAGTGCAAAAAAAAAAATAAATAAATATATATATATATATATATATATATATATATATATATATATATATATATATATATATATATATATTTACACACACATACATATATATACATACATATCTATACACACATACCTGTATATATATAAACATACACACATATATATATATATATATATATATATATATATATATATATATATATATATATATATACATATATATATATATATATATATATATATACATATATATATATATATAAATATATATATATATATATATATATATATATATATATATATATATATATATATATAAATATATATATAATATATATATATATATATATATATATATATATATATATATATATATATATATATATATATATATATATATATATATATATATATGTATGATATGTATATGTATGTATGTATATGTATATATACATACATACATGATGCTGTGATCTTACATGATATAAGCATGCAAAGCCAACAACAAACACACAAAATTCAAAAAGCATTGGGGAAAATTGAAATACTGTAACATTGTGTTCTAGCTGATAAGTACTTGAATGAGCACATTATATTTGTAAGTGGTTCAGCATTAGAAAAAGCCTGTTGAAAAATAAACTAATTTGGGTAAGACCAGTAGCTAATGTAGGTCTGAATAAGAGCACACTTTAAGTACAATAGCTTGCTTCTATCTTCCTAATCATGTCATTTCAGAGGCTGTTAAATAACATGGATTAGATGCAAAAATAAACACAAATCCTGATTTGCAATTAATCTCTAAATGCACGTAGTGATTTTAAAAAGCATGTGCCATGCATTTGTGCCACTGATGAAATGAACCAATAAACATCACAATTATTAATTTCATGCATCCAGTACTCAGTCTTTGATAACTCGTTCCTAAATAATAGACAACCAAAATAACCCATCACCTGAGACCCTGTCCCATGCATTTGCATACTGTTCTATGCAGTGAGTCTGGAATTAGATATTATACACAGACAAACAGAAATGCGCCTTGCCGCTACAGAGAAACTCATCAGATTCTGTGCCATATCATATTACAGCAGTGGCTGAATCACAGAACCAGCACCTGAACGCATTGTGGAGAGATACCACCTCAGAGTAAGATTGAAGTCAGTTTACGCGAGATATGCAATTATACGTAGTAGGCTTATTCACCTCTGTGACGCAGAATGATTTGGGGGCCTCAATGTTGTTTTATTCCCTTCATCATTCCAGGGCAAAGTTTTATTGTTATATGAGGCGATGAAGAGCACTGAGGCTTGTCTGTCCCTGTGAGACACTACTATGTTTCATGGGAAGCTCGTGGCAATAATTTTCAATGATGACTTTTAATTCTAGACACTTAATTGATTTAAACAGAATGACCCAAAGACATTATTCAATAATTATAAAATATGGGAAATATAAAGCCAGTGGGTGAGAGAGATTGAGGCTATAGAATTTTCTCAAGGCTGTAGAAAATCAACACAAAAATAATCTGAAAGGACTAGATAACATATGGCATCGAGCCGGAATATATCTCAGGACACTGGCTGGATGAGGAACGAGTTATTCCTTGGTCATTGGTTAGACATAATGTAGGTGCTGCTATAGCAGAGAAGTAAAATTAGAAGAAAATAATTGGATGGGAATTTTCTGTAATGTGAGAATGGGAGTGACAGCGTGTTCAGACAGTCGGGGCAGGGGATGCTCTTGTGTTATCATAGAGGTTTCCTTATCTGTGTCTGACATTTTGGTAACTTTAGGCAAGCATTAAAGGGCCACCTTGTGTCAGGGATTTTTATCAAATAAAAATAAATCAGAAGAACTTAAGATTCTTATGGGGGATTTTAGTGATTTTAACACAAAATAGCTATATAATTACTGTTTAATCCCACTTTTAAAAGTTGGATAATCCTTGATTCTGATATGGTATATAGGGGAGACCATAAGGTGAAAGAAAGAAATAACAACATAAACCCCAAATTATTGGATATTTCCTCTGTTATTGCCCTTGCAAAAAAACAAAACAACCAAAAAACATTATGGGGTAAGTTGTCATAATATAAACCTACACTACCCTTTGGCTAAGTTTTTTCCCCAGCCATATCTTAACAGCAACACTGTAAAATGAAATGTTCAGACATGTCGAATAAGTGTTTTGACCAACAAATTGTATAAATGTATAACATTTAAAACACATGTGAAACTTACAACCGATATTATTTATTAGTAGAATACTCTTGACTGCATTTCAACCTACCTTCATTATGTTGCTGCGTTTTGTCCGGTCTTGTCTCAATCATGTATGCGTTGTTTTGTTGTGCTCACTAACAAGCGATAACAAAAATATGATTGATTATATTGAATTTTAAGTTTGAAAAATTATATAATTGAGTTTTAAACAGATTAGTGTGTAGCAGGTCTACTGTACTGGGCTTGTTACTCGAAATATACCTCCCGGAAATGAATTCTTGCAGGTTGGGATCATGGTTGGGATGTTGGCAACTTGCGTTGTTATGATTATCAAACAAAACCAAACCAAATTACACGAAAAACCTGACAAAGCTAATAAATGTTCCAAAACTATTAATTATTAATTACGTTTCTTGACTTTCAAACACTAATAAAGGCATTTTAAAGATTTGTATCAAGGCGAGCCTTGTTGAAAAGAGTTTGGTCACTTTGAAATGGGTGTCGACGTTCTAGTATCTTATTGGTGAACGCTGTCATCTGAAAGGGCATTGACCAATAGAAAACGCAGAACACCAACAGACGCGCGAAGATCTAAAAAATACGGAAGTTTTATTACGGAAATGAGGTGCTGTTTACATTTGATTTGTATTATGAGTACTTGCAGATCGGACACTGACAAGACGTGTTTAGATGAATTAAAAACCAACAAAAAACGTTAAAATAACTACACTTTCCATTCGACGCGATTTAATCGGTAAGTATATTCAGATTATTGACAAAAAGCAACAGGAGTGTAAATGCTAAAGTAGTGCAATAATTTGATGGCGTCCATTTCTCTGTTATTTTAAAGCAAGATAAATGTTTATATTGTAAAGACCGGTAATTTGACTTAACGTTCTTAATAGGAACTGTAAACACAATTGTGTTGTCTAGGACTTTATTTATATATATATAACTTATATATAACATATATATATATGAATCAGATTGGGGAAAACATTTTTGAAAATATATTTAATTGTAGCCTACAGCATGCAGCCGGTTTAAATGGATAGCAAGGTATGTTTCAGTTAAGTTTACGCCAATCCTGGGTTTTAAGCACCATCAACGTGGTTTAGTGTTCAACGCCATAGTACTTTACGATCTCGAGAGCTCATCCCGAAATTGGACCAATCAGCTGTGAGCAAAAAAGTGACACACGTCTGATGCGATAAAGTCACTCCCCCTGTTTCTACTCCAAATTAAAGGTCACTACATAGTAAAAGATTTTCAAAGACAAATTTGTCTGGCTTTTAGCAAAGCTTATTTATAGTAATAATTTTGTATGATTTAGGCTAGGTATTATTTATGCAATTATACCCTTAATCAATTACACATGTACAATTATAGTTTAGCAGTTATTATTAAGCACTTAGTTTAAATTATTATAAATATATAAAGGTAATATAAATAAGCTTTATAATCAAAAGATAAAACTATAAAAATGACTACATGTGAGCTTAAATGTTTACATAAACTATCATCACCACTATTACTTGCACTTATATAGAAATACTTATATACCTATACATTGTATCTAATTTGCATTTGAATGTGTTTTTGGGGCAAGATGTAATGAAAAAGGAAGTATAATATTAGGGAGTAATAATTGGCAACATTTTCATAATAATATCTAATATTTCATTGGAATACCCATTTTACTTGATGTCTCCCAAAATGGCCGATAGACATGACAAAGGACCTGGGGCCCGTTTCAGAAAGGAGGTTCAGTGAAAACTCTGAGTATGTTAACCCTGAAATGAGGCAAACTCTGGTTTTTCCGTTTCAGAATGGGAGGTATGTCAAACCTGAGAAAGCACAGCAAGTCAAGCCCGTTTCTGAAAGAGAGGTAACTTATACTCAGAGTCAGTTACCATGTAGCCAATGTTCCGTGGGCGTGACGTCTGAGGCTGAGACTAGTTACCATGTTAACTAACTCTGTGAACCTAACCTAGTCGGTAGCATGTCCATTCCACTCGAGTGAGAATGTCCATTTATACATAGATATAAACTTAGATTCTATAGGTTACTCCACATAAAAATGTGAAGAAATGTGAATGTGTAGATTGTTTGATGTCACATAATATTAACATTACCTCTGTATATCTCTCAGTGGCAGCAGAAACCGATTCTTATCCCCATTGTCCTGTAAAGATGAGCATTTGATTGAGTAAACTTTATAATACTATTTGTCATAATTTTTAGTGTATTGAGTACTTACAACTGCCTGGGGTTCTGTTGGGACAGGAGGCTCCAAAAGACAGATATTACAATCAGAATCTGTTGGAATGAAATAAAGTAAAATAAATGGAAATATACAAATTTCTTATCTCTAGAATGTATTGGTCTTCTTATTGCAAATTACTAAATCCCATATCAAGCTCAACCACTAGAAGTAGTGACCAGAAACTGCCCTTTTAATGCTTTCATATTAACAATATACAATTGCATGAATTATTCTTGAATTAAACAGTGTGTAGAGGGAGAAGGTAACATTAAAAATATACCTTTTAAAAATGTATGTTAAATCCACTATTGTTTCAGAATTGTTTTATAGTCTTATGCAGTATTTAATACAGTTAAATCAGATGATACTTTAAATTACAGAAGAATTTAGAGTAATCCCTTTAATTGTATTACAGTAGATTACTTGGTAATTAATTACACCCAACACTGTATAACAGTAATTAAAATGTAAACTTTTTGAATCCAGCAACTATTTTCTCCCAAGCTAAAACAGTTCTGCTGGTGAGAAATATGCAGACCTCTTTTTGTCTGGCGCTGTTGCCATGATGGTGACTCATAATATCTGCGCTCCATTGATTATAGCTTTTTATAGTTGTGGTGCATGTGCTTAACTTGGAGTCAGTCAACTTATAGTTGATTGAACTAACTCATTTCAGCTGTTCTGTAACCAAAAACTCAGAGTTTCCCATTTCAGGGTAACTCAACTCAAGTTTTAACTCAGAGTTGGTTGAACCTCCCTATTGAAATGGGCCCCTGGTATCCTCTACAGTGGACATGCATGAAATCAATGCCCTGTTTTGTAACTGAAAGCTATATTTTGATTAGAAACCTCGTAAAATTTCCCAGAGATGTAAATTTATGCAAACAATTTGAAAATGTGTCAGATTTACAAAATTATTATTACAAAATATTATCATATTTCTATAAGAGTGCTACATTTCATTACTAAATTAATGTCAGTCCTTTTTAAAGACCAATGAGGAGTGGTTGTCATGGTGAAACCTAAAAAAAAAGCCCTAAATGTGTTCTTTACAGGACATCCAAACTTAAAGCTGTGTATGATGTCAGAGAAATTCACTAAAATATAATGTCCACTGATACATTTATATATATATATATATATATATAATTTATATACATATATATGTGTGTGTGTGTATTTTGAATTATATATACATATAATTTGCATATTTTAATGTAACTAATTTTATTGTTTTTCCCCTCTTGTAATATTAGGACAATGGAATAAAACGCTCAACACCTGAGTACACCAGTGAATCTTGCATTTGATTCTGTGAGCAACAAAGGCTGCTGGGATGGATGATATCTACACTTTGCAACAAGAAGTGGGACGAGGCAGCTATGGAGTGGTCTTCAAGGGACGCGTGACAGTGACTGGCTGGTGGGGCGATAGGGGTGACACAGTGGCCATTAAACGTCTACCATGCTGTAGCCCAGAGAGTATAGAGCTGTATTTGCAGGAGCTCTGGGCTATGAGAATCACTGCACAGAACCACCCCAATGTCATCTCTCTATACAACTGCCTTCTAGAGACTGGACCTAGAACACTGCAGCCCCTGAGATCAGGGAGGCTGCCTTTGGATTTGGTGGGGAGTGTTCTCAAAGGGAGATTGGTGGACGAGGACTCAAAAACCCAAAAGAGGAATCCTTCCAGGTCAAAGAGGAGACTGATGTCCACAGAGGAGGTTCCCAGGCGCTGCTTTGCCTTTTGGTTGGTGATGGAGTACTGCGATGGAGGGGATTTAAACCAGTACATTCTGTCCAGGCCACCGTCTGCTGAGTGCAACCATGCAGTGCTTGAGCAGCTCAGCAGTGCCATTACATTCCTGCACGGCTGTGGAATAGTGCACCGTGATATAAAGCCAGATAATGTTCTTGTCCGTCTTACTGAAAGCAGGACCGGTCATGAAGGTACAAAAAGGATGCAGTCTAAACATACATTGACTTCTAACAATGATACTGGTTAAAATGCTCAATGCTCATAGCTTATGAAGTATTTGGAGTCAAACTAAGTGCATTTGTCATGGGCCCGATTTTCATTTTTTCCATGCTTTCATCTTGCTTTTGATATAGCCTACACTACTAATGGAGCCACATTGTCTTTTTCTCTACCGCTTTCCCTTTTTCATTTTTTTTGATTATTCTGTAGGCATGAAAATTGTTCCACTTATAGTTGGACTGGAATACATAACAAAGCAATACAAACATACTTTTGGACTATTCCCAATAGTGCCTGGAGAACATTTCATAAGATAAGAAAACAGCAGTTTATGATATAAATCATTTGGAAAATTGTCGTTTTCTCCCCACAAAATGACTTTTATGTATAGTCACAAATTGTACCTGACCACTTTTAAGCCTTTTCTGTTAATCAATATCAAAGACTGGGTATGTCAGCTTCAATGCAAAAAGGTCTAGCCAAACAGATAAAGTTAGAAATGGATTGACTTAAAATCCATTCTTCTAAAGTTTCAAATAATGAGTTTTTTACGTCTTCATTGCATGTAGAGACAATCAATGTTGTGTGCTTTGAAGCGACTGATCCGTTTTGGCCTAGACCCAGTCAAATATTAGGCATCGCACAATGTGGGCTTTTCTATAGTTTGAGTTGTCTCTGTTTTTAACTATTTGAATGAGTGCTTTTGTAGTTTACAATATTTTCCATTGCAAGTATAGTTTACTGTAGTTTAATTTTCTAACTGAAGAATTTCAATAATATTAGATTATATTTTTTGCTTTTTCCTTATTCGGTGGAACTATCCTATGCAGAGACGAATAAATTATTTGATATTTGATAATACTTTTATTATACAATTGTTTTTAAACAATAATTTTAATGGTTAATAAATGTATATAAATGTGTAAATTAATATTAATGAAAAAAATAATGCAACCACCCTAGGTCTGAAAGCTGTTTCTAGTTATTAACAACGTTACCTACCTCCCTCCTCATGTATTACAGGTGGCAGATTTTGGCCTCAGTAAGATGTGTGGACAATCCTACAGATGGCGTCCAGAATAGACTGGCTCTTTCCTCTACATGCGGCTCAGACTTCTATATGGCTCCAGAAGTTTGGGCAGGCCGTAGTTATACAGCCCAGGCTGACATCTTCTCTGTGGGTGTTCTTTTCTGGGCTGTGCTGGATAGAATCATTTTCCTAGAGGATGGCACCAATCAAGAACAACTGGGTGAGTCGAGTGAGGGAAAATACTTTGGCTCATTTAGCATTACCCATTTCATGTTTTTAAGGTCTTTGTTTACTTAATCGAGCTGAATCCATGATGCATGTATTTTTATGATTAAAATGAAATGCGAACTTGTTGGCTGATTAAAAATAAAACCCACCATCTTGTGATTGTCAGAGCTACATCACAGGAAAGGGTATAAAAATAGGAACCGGAATATCAATTCTCACCGTTTTCAGAGCCTTATTTCTCTAGCATTGGCAGACAGGTGGCGATTCATCCTCCCTCATCCGGACCACTTTATATTGGTGAGAATATAAAGCTTTGTTGTTGAGTGGTTGATATTGTAGCCCATTAACTTAATGCGTAATAGCTGAGATAATATAAAGTGGTCTGAGGATGCAGGTTGCGGATGAAGTGCATAAGCTATTCAGGCAGTCCTCAGTAATTACTCTGACCCAGCGACTTTCTGTGCTGCTAGCAGGCAAACAAAAAGGTCAAATGTTGTAGCTTATTTATATAAGGGCAATTAACATCTTTCCACTCTGTGTGGTGGGTATGCCTTGAAGTTTTGTGAATAATAATGAATTTGTGCTAGACAAAAATGCATCTGTTTGTTATAATGAACAGGACAAATTCAAATGCAGCGTTTGGGAGATCAAAGGAAACTGCTCACACAGTTTTGAATGAAGGACCTGTTTCACAAAATGCTTGAAAATTGATTAAGCATAACATTTCCTGATTAAGCATAACACGTTTCCTGTTTATTGTCGCTCTAGGTGCATATGTAATGCGAGGCCGCTGGCTCACCCCGTTAGGCGAAGCGCTGTGTCAGAATCCAGACCTGCAGTTGACCATCCCTATGAGGTCAAAACGTGCTCCACCACTGCCGCCACCTCTAAACCATGCTATGTGCGAGCTACTGCTGGACATGCTAGACTCTGACCCTGACACCCGGCCCACTGCTAACCAGCTGGAGAAGAGGGTCCGGCGAGCCATAGAGCTGCACTGACCTACTGATCTCAGAGCAGCATGCCTACTTTGTACACTGAAAAACTTGAATATAAAGCCAATAAAAGTTATCGAACAGCACTGTTCATGCAGTTGGAAAGGCTTAAAAAATAGATTTGTGTTACTTTCCTTAATGCTGTGTATCTGTTACTTGATGCTTTATGAATTATTTGTAAAGTATATAGGGCTGCACAATATATTGAAACTTTCCAACTGAGCAAATCGCAACGGCTTGAGATTAATTACACATTGTTACCTAGTCAACTGTTATCTGAGATTTGTTTTCATGATTGCCGAATGTAAATAGTTTTATCTAATACAGTTTAGCCGTATACAGTTTCGCTAGTATATTGAGTAATGACAAATAAAAATCACTTGTTATTACCACTAACAAGGCTCAAAATAGCCCCACAGTAACACGGTAGCATAATAAGGGTCCCTACATTTAAACCGAAGCATTGTCTTTGTCAGTGTCCATGCAGTTTAATAAGAAGATATTTTATCCACACAGTCAACTTCGCGAATACAGGAAGAAGTCATCTTTGAAATATAGTCTCTACCAGTCGATCTACGATCTCAAATCCAAGTGCGCTCGTGAGATGTGAATAAGGTAATAAGGTGAGCGCGAACCAGTAGGCAACATGTACATATTGAAGACAAGAAAATGGTTTGTGTTTGTGTTTCTTCCGGAAACAACGGACTATATGAGATTCTGCACAGTTCAGCGCACTTGGATCGGCGTTCGTAGATCGACTGGTAGAGACTATATTTCAAAGATGGCTTCTTCCTCTATTCCGTGAAGTTGACTCTGTGTATAAAATATCTTCTTATTAAACTGTATGGACACTGACAAAGTTCTCAATGCTTCGGTTTGAATGTAGGGACCCTTATTATGCTACCGTGTTACTGTGGGGCTATTTTGAGCCTTGTTAGTGGTAATAACAAGCGATTTTTATTTGTCATTACTCTATGCCCAATATACTGAGCGTTATACTAGCATTATAAGCTAAACTGTTTTTAGATATAAAATTATTTACATTCGGCAATCATGAAAACAAATCTCAGATAACGTTGACTGCGGCAACAATGTGTAATTAGACCAAAGGTTCTTTTTGCGCCTGGAGTTGTCCTTTAAAACCAACATGTTTTAGGTTCTTTTTTCCACACTTCTTCATGCAGCCCTATTAATATAACTGTTTTTGCTCTCTTTTGTGGTGTTTTCATTGATTAAAGTGTCATTTTATGTATTTATTTAAAGTATTTTACTAAAGAATACAAAACAAGTGCAACAATACGGTTTTGTCTGAACATCTTTTCAAATCCAAACTTGCTTTATCTGTGGAATACATAACAGCCTTCATGCTTATAAGGATAGTCAGTCATAATCAGTTTCAGTCGTGTTGTCAGATGCAGCAAGGCACGAGAAACGGCACATCAGAACGGTCACACCACAAATCGCCACCTTGAAGCGACAGTGTAATTATAGAAAGTCAAAATGACTGAATCCTTTGAAGTTTCTCAGTTGGTGGCGCATGTACAACATCTAGATAGGAGGGGAAATAATGTGCATCTGTGAAAGATGGCACACGTATCAATCATTTAGATCGCTGTTTTCCACCGACAGGGCCATCTTTGTTTCTGCCGGTTTAGTGGCCAGTCTTGTAGTTGGTTTTGCTAGCACATGGCAGGATGCATCAAATGGCTTTTTGGTTTGGGAAAGTGCTCCATCTTTTACAGGAAATTAAAGTCTCCCTTTGTGATGGATATAAATGATTTGTGGCTGGATTCAAAGTTGTGTTCTATAGTTTTCAGGTCTAGAAAATGAAAAACCCTCTGTGAGAGAGTAAATTTCTTTGACAAATCTCTGTGATCAAGACAAAAAGCAGTTAACTTCAATGTGGCGTTGATGAAAGCCAATCATAATGCCAAACCTGAATATTAATGACTTTAAAGAGTGTTAAAGGGTCACAGAGGGTTTCAAAACCTTACAGCCTCACCGGCAATAATATAATGCATCTGAGAATCCTTCTAAGTGGATCTCATCTGTGACATTTCCATCTCTAGAGACACTTTGCCCTTTTCCTCACGCATCGCTGGTTTGCAAATGAAACACTGCGATGGCTCATCCTGACCTCGGTGGCGAAATATGCACATTATCTAAACGCTGCACTCAGCCTTCTCTGAGGTCATCATCTTGGCTACATCAGTATTAATTCTGCATTGGTAAGACTTCACTCGTGAGGAATAATGACCGCAATGATCCAGCTTAATTAGCTAAATCCAGTATGGTATTGTCCAGTTAAAGATTCCTGAGATTTAGTGAAAGCTGCTGATTGGTGTGTATGATGACACTGACACAGTGCCACCGTTCATTGTTTTAACCGTGAGGTTATTATCAAGCCATTAAAGTCATAACAAAGGGTCTGTGCTGGGAAATTACAAGATCAACGATTGTTAAATCATCACTTTATCGTGGGGTGGTGGCCAAACAACATCATGCCCTTTATTGGAAGCCATTTCTCTGATGACAAACCTCTTACAAGTGTGACCTGACTGAACTTAGCTTTAAAGCGCAGTCGGTCATCATTCGCCTGACACCTTGACTCACAGGCAGAGATAGCGATATAATCGGGTATTGCGATGTCAAATGAAGCAGTAAAATCCCATCAGCAGACAGTCATGAGGTCTCCTGCGGAGGAGAGTCTCGCCACGCCAGACGGCATTTCTCAGAAATTGGTAGTGTGGTGACAGACACTAAAACGCCGCAGAATAGTTCCAATGAACTTTTCATTCTGTCAAAAATAGAGGCAATTGAATTTCAATCATTTTGGAGACAGTTTTTCATATCTGAGCCAGACAGGAGAACACCACAGATGATTTCCTTACTCATTAATTCTTTTGAATGTTCCGTGATGGCTGTATTATGTCTATTCAACTTCGTCCAAATCGCCTGCCTTCATGCCAACATGTGATTTATGACAATGTACAATCATGTGATAACTCAAATCCCGGATAAATATCTTTTATAAACAATAAAAAATGGCACTTTTCATGCAAAGCCAAGAAAACATGAAAATGCAATTAATCCAGCTCCAAAATTAACAGAACAGGAAAAATGGCGGATTAATCAAATGTGCTAAGCTGCAAGCATCCATTATTTCTCCCTCGCAAATCCACAAGAAAAATGTGGGCTTTCATAGCGGGATAGCTGAGAGCCTCCGCACTTCTTTTATGTCCAATGTTGTCAGTAGAAACCGAAAATAATGTGACGAAAAAATAATGAGTGTTAACCCAGAGAAATAAATGCACTGGCAAGTATACTGGGTGAGAAGTCTGTAAGCTGAGGCCTAGGGAGAATGGTGTAGCTTTCTAACAAGCACTGATACTTGCATCATGGTCTTCATGACAAAACATACAGAAAACTCGTTGGCTGGCATGTAGCAAAATAGTGTGGTTTGCTTTGTGCTGACCACATACACCCTCTCTAGTCCTCATGCCCAGTCCAATTATTGACAGGGGGTAAAGTGAGTGTCCTGCATGTCAGATGAAATTCTCCAGGGGATATGATGCATCTTGGTTTGAATTCCTCTCTGCTTCAGTAAAGGTTTTTCACCATATACGGCCCCTGTAGTTCATAACCCATTTTTCTGTAGTAATTCCTCCGTTCCGACACCTGAAAAACCAAAAATGTAGAATTATAGTAGAAAAGATCCTTTTTATTTCAATGTTACATCCTTTAATGGAGGCACCATGGAGAATGTTATTTGGAATAAAACATGAAAATTTGAAAAAGCAATAAACGTTGTATTAACATACACTATTATACATATATATAAATGCTTTTAGTTTTCAAGGGTGATTTGAAGTGTTTAAATTAAATTTATCTCTGAACAATCAGCAAAACAAAATTTTAAAACCACAAAATACAACACAAAATTTAACCACAAAAAAATACATTTAAAAAATAAAATAAAAGGACTAGTTCGAGAAGGAGCAGATGGAAGCAAACATCTTATTTATAACTTATTTGAATCAAACCAGAATTTTAATTTATTCATTTCAATAGTGACCATTTCCACCATCTGCTTTAAGTCACATTAAAAATATTTGTACCATCTGCAAAAATAGTAAACTTTATATTATTTAATAATTTACACATCATTTAGGTATAGGGAAAAATGGGCCTAAAACTGACCCCTGTGGAACACCACAGGAGTTACAAAGACTTTTATTTCAAATAAATGTCTTTATTTGTAAATTTTCTATTAATCTAAGAATAAAAAAAATAGATCACGATTCTTCAAAAAATATTAAGCAGCACAACAGTTTTCAACATTGATAATAATAATACATGTTTCTTGAGCACCAAATCAGCATATTAGAATGATTTTGGAAAGATCATGAGACACTGAAGACTAGAGTAATGAAGCTGAAAATTGTAAAATATATTTAAACAAAAAAGTAAAATTAATGTTGATCTTGATACTAATGAATTTGCTGTGACTGAAGCAAAAAATAACCACTCTATTAGGTCTAGTGAGAGACATAATTTGGTTTCAATGATGCCATAAAGATTCAAAATATTTAAAGCAAGAAACAGTAAAATTACAATAAAAATAAACTCTGAATGTGGTCTCAGCCTTTTGAACCCCACTGTATTTCCAATATACTCCACTGTTGATGTTTTGCTTTGTTTTGTCAGACATGCATTAAATTATCAGAGCCAGAATAATATGAATGCAGATTTTCATTTATTTTCCAATTGCTGTTATCTCCATCCTGCAGCTTATTTGGGAGGTGCATGTCAAAAATGTCTTATTCATTCTTTTCAAGCGAGGGCAAGAGAAGACCCAACAAAATGAAAGTGCCATTTCCGTTAATGCTGAGAATATTTTTGATACCTGAGATAACAGCCAATTTGCCCGAGCCGTGCTCATCCCTGGCTATCCCTCGGCCTCCTCCATCAACATCATCCCAAAACCCTACAAGTGCATCGAAGGCGAAAGAAAACATATGAGAATGCAAGTCAGTGAGACTATATACAATACACACACATATATATATATATATATATATATATATATATATATATATATATATATATACATATGCACAAGCTCATGAAGAGCTTATAAATTGTGTAAATGAGTGAAAACAGTGCCAGGAATACCTCTGTTACACACAGATGATGAGATCTGCTGCAAAGACACGTGTAGTTCTAATGCCTGTACCGAACTGTTACAGGCAACGTAGCTCATTTGACGAGAAAAAACTGGTATGCTTGAGCATTATGTCTCTTTTAGGGTCACATATTGTGACATCACGTCCTTTTTTTGGTTTGTTTTGATGTGTTTGGTCAGTGTTGCGTTCACATTTCATTCATACCGCACTAGTTTGTTTGGAAGAGGACTGGTCCACTTGTTTGGTGCACACCTGGGTTCGAAGTGCAGCATTCACACTTCAATTCAAGTTAACTATAATAAACAGAAGAATTGCACCAAAATTCGCTGTAATTGAACCAAGTCTGCCAAGTGTGAACATACACTTAACCATCAATATTATAAACCATCAATTTATAATATAAATAAAACTCAAGAAAAATACTAATGATTAACGCATACCATATTTGCAAATCTTATTTAAATTCAAGGTTTTGGTAATGAGACCTTCATGAGGTAACAGGCATCAGACATCAGTTAATGTCAAATCATGTTAACGCAGTTTCTGCTGTGTTATTGGCGTAAATAAGGGTGTCTTTACCTGGTGCTGGAACTTGCTTGGGTCTCGGCTGCTGACAGGGACCACGCTTCCGTAGACATGCAGCTCCCGAACAATGGACACGCCACCCTTCAACTCGGGCCGGAAGGACTGTGGTGAACAGTGACTAAGACGCAGGAGACCAATTAAAATGTCCTGCTCGGGGTCCTCATAAGACAGGAAGGTCTCCCAGCCCCCATTAGCCACATAGTCTCTGCGGATCAGTTCGAACCTGATATGGTCGAACTTTGTGATGAATCTCTGAATGCCCACTTCTCTGGTTCGGACGTCTCTACACTGCAGGAGTCAACAGCATGTTTTGCAATTAATGGCCTTAAATTCATACGGCAAACAAATTAAATGATTAAAGATTTTAGGTTACCTCAGTGCCCATGTCTTTCATTCTGGCCAATGCCAGCTCTCTCAGATTTCCATGTTCCACCCAGAGCTCACCAATGGCATGGGGATATCCCTGATAGCACAGATTATTAGCTTCTTCAAAGCAGTTTAAAAACGAAATAATGGTCACACTACATTGAATTTGGGCAACAGGAAATGCTTTTGTTTGGAATAAATAATGAATTAGGAATGCATAACACATTTAATATTGGCTAATAATCAGATTGAAAATTCACATTTGTGCATTTATTTCTCCTACATTTTTAAATGGAATACAAGATCTGGAGTGACCACCCTTTAACAAAGGTCAACTCTAACTTTAAAAGGTAGTATCTAGAAAACTAATGTTAAATCCGTATTACCTTTGTAAACACGATATATACGAGTCCATGGGTGGGACCAACGCTATATTCGTGCTACCAGATCCACCAAAGCACTGGGAGAGTAGCTCTTACAGCGGCCTGTTTTCCACAGCTCATATAGTCCAGTGCCTTCGAATCACCAGCTGGAGGGTAAAGTTTGAGCCCATCTGGTCTCAAACGCAGGGTTCTCAAAGAACTCCTGTGGGACAAAGACAAGAGGTATTTTAGTCTAACATGAGACTAGGACCAGTAAAGAGAAATAAATGGCATCCATAAAAAAAAAATGTGTAAAATGTGTTTTTAATTTAATAATTGTGGTACAATATACTGTATAATGTAACTTCTTATTATGCAAGTTGTATAGCGGTATTTGCCATTATAAAACTGAAATTATTTATCATATAGGCATAATATCAGTCACCTTGCACTTTATAATTAGTAGCATCTGCCAGCTCTAACCCACTCATAATAAACTTCACAAACTTCAAAACTCATTATAGCACACAATAATAAAGATATCTTTTACTAGTTATCACATATTTAATCTTTTTCCAAATGGTTGGCACTGAAAATCTCTTCGTAGAATTTTGAAACCTATATTATACAATTTCAAGTAGAATATAAGCCTTTTCAGCTTGCATGCAAAGTCTACCGATGCAAAGTCTACATACTAATTTCCAAACGTTAACTAATACAACATCATCAATAACATCATTCAACAGTTCAAGAATTGGTAAAGGGCTAAATAAAGACCTCATGACTTCCGTCACTGCTTACGTCTGCTACTTAACACGTAATAGTGTTAGGATTTTGTTTTGTCCCAGTCACTTTTGAAAACCTCAGGGTCTCACACAGCACACTCAAAAATTGAAACCATTACAATCAAAATGACAATGCCAATGGTCATTTAATTGGACTGTTCGACTTCCTGACATACTAGCAAATCATCAGACTTGACACTGGCGCATTTAAACAAAGACTGCTTGGGTCTGAACGCAAACAACAACTCTAAATAGTGCAAACAATCAAAAATAGTTGCCTTTCAAAGGCAAATTGAAATGACGCATTACTTTAGTTATCACTATCCTTGCGGTTTGCGCTTCTCCTCCTTACTCTAAGAGTCAAATGAAATGAGTCTTTGTGTGATATATTTACGCTGAGTGTTTTTTTATTATGTAGGTGGGGAGCCTGCACACAGTCAGATAAGTCAGAAGTGAGAGTTGGACGAGCCAGTAATGGGATTCCATTATCACCAAGCCACGCTCCCTTCCACCGCACACTCATCCTGAGATAGCGCCGACAGGTCCCTGTATCGAAAGGTGGGGAGAGGCGTGCACGGAGAGTGAGCGAGCGAGCAAGAAAGCACGGAAGTGGGAGGGGAAGAGGAGAGCACAAGCATCAGAGAAAGCAGGTTAGGTGAGATAAAACAGCCGAGTGGTGCCGGTGGGTGACACAGGTGAGGTTGTGTGGGCATTCAGTGGCGAGAGGAGGAGACTGATAGCGGTGGGGTCAGAGGACCACCTTCCAGAGCCATTAATCTCTCTCTGTCGCTAGAAACTCAAATTTATGCATGAAACGGATCCCAATGAAACGCTGAAAGAATTAGGAGGCAGATCAGCCAGCAATGTGCCAATTATCATCAAAAATTTGCACAAAGTGTTGCGCTTAATATAGGTGCTCGAACAATGTACAAACGTTTCCTTTTCCTTATTACAAAGCAACAACATGGCACCAGGAATATCAAAATCTACTGAGAAAAAGAAGGGGTCTCCTGTGCTTGACTGCAGAGGGTACAAAAATACAAATTTTATTAATAATATAATAACTATATATATATATATATATATATATATATATATATATATATATATATATATATATATATATAGAAGAGTTCAGATGCAAAAGCCTCTAAGTGCCATTTGAAATTTTCTTCTAAAATGATAATTTTTATCAAGCTTATATATTCAAGTCCAGTAATTTCACTTAAATGACAATTAATAGGTAATCTTCATTGCAATTTAAAGTGAAATTACTGAACTTAAATATACAAGCTTGATAAAAATGATCATTCTAGAAGAAAATTTCAAATGGCACTTAGAGGCTTTTGCATCTGAACTATATATATATATATATATAATTTAATAAACATTGCTAAATATAATCTTTAGCCAGTTTCAGAATAAATATACATTTTATACAGTTTTCATAATGTTGTGATGCTCAAATTCACTTTTAAATGATTTAGTATTTTAAATTATTTTAGTTTTAAGTAATTGTATCTTTAATTTATTTATCTAAAATAGTAATACGCTTTAATATTGTCAATTTATTGGTTAACAGCCATAACACTGAAAAATAACTCATCATCTTATCTGTATCAACCAGAATTTTATTATCAGTAATTCATTTTTGAATAAATTTTTTCATCTTATTGGTAACTTTATTATTCAGTGCATCCCTACTCTGGGAGCCACAGGTAAATAAATGTCATGGAACGGCAAATATCCGTGCACAAACCACTGTTCAGTAAAATCCTAAACCCTTTATTGGTGACTTTCCTGAGCTTGTGAGCTGTGACAAAAAGAAGCAGACACTTATTAAGAAACTTCAAAGGGCTTTAAATGACACCAGACTGAGCTGCAACAAGGGTCTAATCTAGCAGAAGCGATTGGTCATTTCAAAAATAAATAAAAAGTTTAAGTTTTTTATAAGCACAGGTGACTCGTCTTGGCTGAGCGTTTGTGACTCTCCTGTTCAAACTCGTTCAGTCAAAACGAACAAATCTTTTTTCGAGTCATGACTCGAAGGCTCCTAGATAAGACCCTTATTCATCGTCTGGGTGTCGTTTAAAGCCCATGAGTAAATTATCAGCACTTTTTTTTTTTTTAAAAGTGAACTCACACGCCCAAGAACATTTTTCTAATCAGTGTATAACCTCAGCAATCGTAAC
>JAQIUQ010007187.1:0-154120 GCA_030378365.1 Hybognathus amarus
AAATGGCATAACGCCCACTGGAAGAGGTGGGAAGCTAATCTGTGTTGCGTTGCAGCATCATAATTATGAGCACAGAGATGACACCTACATATTAACTCCAGTTATTATACATAGTTATTATACTTCTAACGAGTTCAAAATTAGCATGGCAACATTGCTTCATATTGTTTACAATGTAGACTATCATTAGACTGCTAAAATAAGATGCCATGGTGTTTTAAAACTGCTTTGACTTTAAGGTGTATTGTGAATGCTTTGCATTACGTGCGTTCTCGTCATAGAACATCCTCAGCGATACAAATGCATCTGTTTGAGGCGAATGAATCTCACAAACATGTCTCGTCATGTTTCACCCTAAAAAGTAGGTAAGTTTAAAATATTTTATTATTGTTTATTAAAATAATATTTATGCTATGTCTTTTTACGACAGGTATTATACATGTACTGTGATTATATATATATATATATATATATATATATATATATATATATATATATATATATATATATATATATATATATATGGATTGCTTAAATTGTATAGTATTTATGTATCATGGTAGAATAAGTATGTAATTCACACATCCAAGTGTATTAAAATGATATTTGTGCAGGTACTATTTGTAATCCTTTGTTTACATTCACTAGCATTGCTGTGCTGTGTTGTACTCTGAGATCAGCGTGTGCTGGAAACTGACCTGAAAGGTCCACTTTTGTAGTCTCCTTCTCCACATGTTTGTGTCCTGGCAGTGTGTCATAAAGCCAGCCATGGGCTGTTAAGCTCTAAGTGGCTCCTGCTGGTGGTCAGACTCTGGACTGTCGCACCTGTGTGTGGGCCTGACTGGACCTAGCATGACATTTACTGACTCGTTTTACACTGTCACTGTTCTAAATGAGCCCTTTCACTGCAAGTCAAGTCAAATCACCTTTAGTTACATAGTGCTTTATACAATATAGATTGTTTCAAAGCAGCATTACTGTGATAACATGAAAATGATTCAACATTTGGCTGTACAGCAGCTCTGGAAATAAAAATCATTGTTCAGCTGAAGTCAGTTCAGTGTTGCTTCAGTTCTATTTTTAGGATAATCGATTATTAAATGAGTCCTTCAATCTATAAAGCAGTTCTGCAGAAAACAGGCCTACATTGTCAGCTGTCTTCTAAGGCAGCATCCATAATGGGAACCTCATAGGCGAGTGTTTTGGAACACTACATTGGGAACAACTCAAAATTTGCATTCTGCGTGGAAGACTTGGCTCACAAATAACACCAAAACCCTGACTGAACAATACTATAGCATGACAACACAATTAATTGCACTTCTTTTCCACAAGGAAACGTATGGCAGTGCATTGTGGGATTGCCTACTCCACAGAGAATATATGCAGTGCTTCATTTAAAGGCACACTATGCAAGACTTGTACTTTAATATAACAGCTACAAAGTCATTTCGGTGGTAAACAAACTCATAGGGCAAATCATCTCGGTAGTAACGCTAATCTCGCAACAAATCTTGCAAGAATCATGACATGTTTTACAGCAACGACGTCACACACATCAACAACAACATATGAGGCATGAAGACACTTGCGCGCATTTCAGACGATGGAAAAGGCAAAGAAAATCTGACTGCGTGAGGAACCAAGAGTCCCACTCGGTCAGGCTTCACTTAGGGTGAACAGACGTCCCAAAAAATTCGTGACAGTCCCGAAATCTAAGCTGTTGTTCCGAATCTGGTCCTAATTGTCCCGAAAATTATACTAAAGCAAAATCTTGAGCAGTTATTGTCTGATAAAATATTAAAACTGTCTGTGGAGGTTGAGTCGCCCGCGCGGCTCATTGGTTGCAGCATTCCGAAGTTCTACAAAGATATAGGCGCAAATTTAGATAGGCTAAATTGATTCAAATCAATGTATTCATTCACCAAATTTTCATTCATTAGTTTCGTTGACATGGATTGTGTTTTGGAACCACAACAGTGGCAGACTAAAGTCTAATGACAGACTGTTGATCTTTGAAAAAAAAAGGTTTGGTTCAGGTTTGAAATTCATTATCTTTTATTATAGGCTATGTAGTCTAATATCATAGTAGGTCTACCAATAAACACCCTCTAGATCTCTTCTTTAAAGGCACACTATCCAAGATTTGTACCTTAATATAACAGTTTCAAAGGGGTATCAGGCCATGAGTGCAGAGACTCTCTGCGTGACTACAGTAGTATTTACGACGGCAACGTGAAATACAAGTACTCCACAGGGACTCTAGGGGTCGCTGTTTGACAAAAACAGAATTCCTGCATAGTGTGCCTTTAAATGCTGCCTCTGTAGGAGGTCAACTAAGATTTGGAAAAGAGCACATGATTTCTGTTCTTGTTTGCTCGCTCACTCATTCCCCTTAAAGCGCTTGTTTGACTCGACACGTTCATTCGGATGTTCTGGGATGATATAGACGAGATCCCTGATATCACGTACAGGAACTGCTATATCTTTATGACCATTACATCACATTATTAACACATAACAGGCCTATTCAAGTCTGGTGGTGGGGGTAGGGCTAATAGCATTTCCATTCCACTTGTCACACATGTTATTCATGATGGACATCTCCTTACACATGGTCCTCATCCAGCCTAAACTTCCTGGATGTAGTGTTTTAAAGGAGACAGATGCAACAGGCCTTTGTAACCCCCTCAGCACTCGCTCGGGGGCGGTGAAGAGACTGTCCTGGATGCGGATCTCTCTGTGGGGAGTGTGGGCCTCTTCTGAGTGCATGTGTGAGGGCCACATGATGGTTGGGACAGAGTACGAGCTTGCTGGGGAACTGTCCCGTACCGCTGAGGCAAGCTAATGAAGAACAGAGGGTAGATGAGGAGAGAAGTGCAGACTCAGTGTCATTCCTATATAAATATTACATAGAATGACTGATGAGAAGCAGAGAACGAGAGCATGTTTGATAAGATGGAATGTGCTGATAGGAACACCCACGCCCTGCTGAACATTATACACGCAGTCCTGCGTCTTCACAAACACAAGCAGGCCTAGATTCTCTAAACTCCCACATTTTGGTAATCAGCACTTTTGCTTCGTTTCGACTCATTTGGAAAGTTTAATTATTCTTAAGTTGTTGCTGCAGATGCTAATGATTACCACAGAAAATAACTTCATCCCTCAGTTTGCAAACATTAATGAAAATGCATTTGCTCGTTTTTAATGCCAACGGAATAAGTGTTAAGAACGCAAAGTTCTTAGTTACGCAAAAAATTTTTGAAATGATAACACTTACAGATTAGTTTTGGAATGTGTTTGCATACAAATTTGATTGAATCCTCAAAGCACTGTGTGCATCTAGCAAACGCCATTAAAATTACATTATGTAGTGCACAACCCAAGTTATGTGCCCTTGAAGGGCCCTTCAGGAAGGGGACGCGTTGATGTGTTGATCAATCGAAATCCATTGGCGAAGGATCCTACTACAAGTCCATTAGAAATAGGTACATGCGATAGTCATTTCAAGTAAATGTATAAAAAAACTTAAGAAGAAAATGTTTTTTGCAACAATTATTAACAGCAATCATAGTAAATTGAGTTGTTATGGATAAATTCCAGGTGAAGATAATGAGGAAATTACGTTCGCTGCGTCCGAAATGTAATACTTCCCTACTATACAGTATGTGAACAACAGGACCATGTGCAATCCTTGTGTACCAGATGTGGGCCGGATCTGGGCCAACACTATGTTGCAGTCTGGGTTCATACTACCTGGGTCATTCCTTTGGTAATATATATTTTTTAAACTACATATTGTTAATTTTCTAAATAATGCATATCATTAGGCACATATCAAACCTCCATATTTTCCCACCTCAGGCATTAAAGACCTTTTATTATTATCAGTTTTTTTGCTTCTTTTTCATATTTAAACACCTTTCATTCTAAACCCTCGACAAAATGTAGTTTTATTGAATTAAAAAGATTTTATACAAAACTTGGTATAAAACAAACATCTACAGTAGCTTATCGATGTATCCCTCAAACAACTACACTACTAACATTTATGATTATTTTCACTTTTTCATTTTCTCTCTTTAAATGTTTCAATTTACTGTTAGTTTACTTTTACTGTAATGTCTAACTCAAAATTCAATTGTATTGCGTTAGCCCATAACATGTCAGGTGTTAATCAGCAATAAATTCCTTAATTTTTAATCATCTATTTTTTCCCAAAAATATTAATGTGACAGTGTTGAGAACAGTGTGATGGGGTTGAAGACTGTAACCGGTTTGAAAGGAGACATTGCCTTCGATTTTATATTTAAAATGTAGTCTTTCTCTTGAATTTTTTAACGGACGCAAAGTAAATTCAAATTCAGATGTAGTACCTACTCAGACAATATGCAATTGCGGATGCAGCAGTTCATTATTAAGCTAAACGGCTTCATTATGACACACAAGTGACCAGTGTTGTGTACTCCAGACTCAGACTCGGTCTTGAGGCCATATTTTAATGGTCTCGGTCTTGTCATGGACTCGTGTGCATTTTGACTCGGAATTGACTCGTACTCGAACATATTAGGACTTCGGACTTATTCCCGAGTCCACTTGAGTCCTATTCAAAATATGTCAAGATTATTACTGTATATTAATATTTCTTTAAATTGTTGTTTGATTGAAACGTCCAATGATTGCTGACTTTCTTGTGCACAACTGCGCATGAATTGAGACTATAACCATCGCAGCATGGAAATGCTGCAGGACCCTGGTCAGATGTGATGTGGAGCCTCTAGCTCAACAATAGCCGTTTTCCGACCGGATGGACTTTTGCAGTTCCTAGAACCTAACGTTCCTATAACCCTTTTTTTGTCGATGTTCTGACCTGACTTAAATTGGGGATTTTTTAGTTCCTCAGACAGACCGTAGTTCCTATAACTCTTTCAGTACCTTGTCTAGAGCAAGGACTTTTTTAGTTCCCTTTCCCTAGGTCTACGTTGATTGGTTCAACTTATAAGTCATGCCCACTGTCAACACGGAACTTGTAGCGCTCTCTGCCATATGCTGTGTGTTTTTGCAAAACATTACAACGAGAATTAAGACAAACATAACGCATTCAACCAGCTAATTGCTAATGCTAGCTAAACTTACCCGTCGTTTTGTTTGCCTCCTGCGCTCTGCTCTTTTATCTTCTTCCATCATATTACTTAATATCATATTACGCTGCAGCCTTCGTCTTCTGTGTTTCTCTGTACAGAACTCAAGCATAATCTTTAAACGCCGCCGTTCGTTCTCCGTTAATAAGGTCCCGGCAAGGCAGAACAGGAACATTGCAATAGCCATGCTGGTTTGCTGTTGTTGTATGTGACCGCGCTACCATCGCCGTGCTTGCGTTACCCCTCCTACCAGTTCCTATGGCCACTTGGCCAGTGCGAACGCAAGCAGCAAAATCGAGTTTGGGTGGACAGTAGTTCTTAGAACTGTTTAGAAGTGGACAGTTCCTATAACTAAGTTCCTGTAACTACTTCGTCAGAAAGCGGCTTATGTATTGAAAATGTCTGCCTTATCATCCATAATTCAGTTTGCATATAAGAGCCACACAGAATTTGTGTCCAGTAATGTTATGTGAAAGAGCACTTACTGATTGTAATAATTGTAAGTCATAATTGTAATAAAATTACCTTTACACCACTATGTGGCCTTGTGGTTACAGTGTAGGCTACATGATTCCTTGGTATATTTGGTTTACTGTTTGAGTATGGTGCCAATTTTATTGTTACCACCAAATATTTTACATATTCTTGAAGATATCTTTAAGTCTGGTTTCAGACCCAACCTTAGGTTATCTAACCTCTCTGGTCTAGGTCTCGACTCGGACTTGAATCTCTATGGTCTCAGTCTCGAACTCGGACTCGAAGTGAGCTGGTCTCAACTACAACACTGCAAGTGACCTTCTCCCTCCAAAGTCCCCACTTCAAGGGCTCTGTTCTTCAGAGTGAGTGGAGCATAGGGATGCTCACTTCCAAATGGAATTTGATGTGTTGTCTTTTTTACAATATAGATTAATTTTGTAAAAAGTGTAAACTATGCTATCAAAACACTGGCTAAAATAAAAATATGTTGTTTCCCTGCTCCACAACTCCTTTCCTGTGGCCTCATGGGATAGTAAAGTGTCCAGTGTAGATGCTCACTTCAAAAGCACACTGGAAGTAGTAGGTCATCTGTGAATTCTGACACTTACTGCTTTTCACCCATACTCCATGCATATTTGGCTTCATATTTTGCTAAATTCAAAACAGCATACTAGCATACCACTCCTGACATAGCTGCCAAATATTGAAAATATACTTTCAGCATATGGCAGAAATATGAGGAGTAGGATGCTAGTACTGTATGGTATTCCGAAATCAATCATTGCTTTGTTAAACTACACAGCAACTCTGGCTCAACCAATAGTGTGAGTTTGGGAAGTCTGTTTAAAAACAGCTTTGTTTTGTAATTATATTTTGTGATGCTAGTAGTAGCACATGATCACTTCACTTATATATGAGTCACTTTATATATATATATATATATATATATATATATATATATATATATATATATATATATATATATATATATATATAAGATTGACAGATGTTTAGTAAATTTGTTTTTTTGTTGTTTTTTTTAGAGAAAGGGGCTAAGAGAAGGAGAGTGAGGAATGCTGGCATAGATCTGTGTTCAGGGGTGGGTCTAAGTTTGGATCTGGCTCTGTCAGGTATGTTTAACAGCGCTCTGATCTCACATCGCTTATCTATTCTCACACAGCCCTAATCCTCCCACAGAAATGTAGCAGTAAAGAGTTTCATCAATAGCAGGCCAACTCCCTGCAGCCCCACCACATAGTTACACCTGCACGTTCCTCTGCTTCCCGCACCTCAGGATTAGTAATGATATCAGAGGGGATGTGTTTCCATTCGAGATTTATGCATGCTGGGCCATCATTAACAGCAGGGTTCGCTTTACTTCTCTCATGTTGAAACATGTTGACTAGAAGCCGAACTCACGGGGAACTTCCAGATTTTCCAGCAAGTCAAAGCAAATGCCTTCAAAGGCACAGAGAACTGATCCGCTCTTAAAACAAAACGTTTTGCATCGCTCACCGAATTTATAGACGTATTGAAGAAATTGGACGACCCCATTAAAATCACGCTAACAATGGAAAAGAAAGTTTGTCCTACAAAAAAAAGTCTTGCTTTGTATGAGAGAACGTAATTAGAGTCCCACAGATAAAAGTTGGAAAGAGGCACCTGTTGAAAGGACCTTTGGCACAAGGCCACAGGTGGGCTGCAGATTGGAAGTGGCGTCAGGGTAATTAAGCAGTTCAGAAAGGAAGGTTGGGAGAGCTGGGGTGAGGATAGACCGACACAGAGTCTCCTTTGTGGCTGCCAGGGCTCCTGTCAAAGGGAGCAGAATGATATTGGACAGCTCGCCCTTGAGGAATGCAGCTGGACAGGCAGTGGAGGCTTCGCTCAACCCCGTTCCACCGTCCCTGTCCCTCTCGCCTTAGAGGACTTCTGAAAGCGCAGTCATCTCTGGTGAAGTGAAATAAAGTACAGTGAGTGTGCAACAAGGAAAAGGAAGGTATAGGTTGCTATTCTAACTATGGTACATTAGGAGGCCAAATCGTTAAGCAACAACATGGTGAAAAGTAGTCCCATAAGTAGATCATCATCTACGTCTGTGTTTCCAGTTCATCAGGTTGTAAAACAATACATTTCCAAACCACTTGTCCAATGTAGGGTCGCAAGGATGCTACACCATCTTAGGTCATAGAGAGGGAAACATCCTGGATAGTCGAATAACCAGTTCACCTGTCCTGAAGATCTTTGGATTTTGGTGGAAATCGGGGAAAACCCGCGCAAACACAGGGAGAACATGTAAACACACAGAATTGCCTCCTGGCTTAGCTTGGACACGAACCAGGGACCTTCTTGTTTTGAGTGTGATTTTCTGTAATGGGACAAGCTAATTTGCTATTTTGAGAATGTATGATTTGATTTAAAGGAGTAGTTCACTTTAAAAAAAAAAAAAAAAAACTTTTACTGATAATTTACTCACCCCATGTCATCCAAGATGTCCACGTCTTTCTTTCTTCAGTCGAAAAGAAATTAAGGTTTTAGATGAAAACATTCCAGGATTTTCTCCATATACCTGTAATGGACTTCATTGTGAAACAAACGGTTCAACGTCCAAATGAGAGTTTCAGTGCAGCTTCAAATGGCTTTAAACGACACCAGACGATGAATAAGGGTCTTACCAAGGACCCTTTGAGTCATGACCCAAAAAAAGATTTGTTCATTTTGATGAGCGAGTTTGAACAGGAGAGTCAGGAACACTCATCACAGAGCAAGGCGAGCATTTGTGCTTATAAAACTTGAACTTTTTAATTTATTTTTTAAATGGCCGATCGTTTCGCTGAGATAAGACCCTAATTCATCGTCTGGTGTCGTTTAAAGCCCTTTTGAAGCTGCATTGAAACTCTCATTTGGACCTTGAACCGTTTGGTTACTATTAAAGTCCATTATATGGAGAAAACCCAGGAATGTTTTCGTCAAAAACCTTAATTTCGTTTCAACTGAAGAAAGAAAGACATGGACATCTTGGATGACATGGGGTGAGTAAATTATCAGCAAAGGTTTGAAATTTTACAATGAATTTTAATTTTTCCTGAAATTAAAAAAAAAAACCCAGAGTTTTCCACATTGCTCATTTAATTTCACAGCCATTCATACTTGTGTCAGGGTTTGTTCAGGTGACTGAAGACGAGGACAGAATGAGCTCAATGAAGATGCTTTATTCATTAACTTAACTATCAATCCCGGGAAAATATTCCAATATTCATCGACGACAATCAATCAAGCTGAAGGAAAACACAGGGCTTAAATGAACAAGGACTAATGGGATAATTAATAGAACACAGGTGAAGGGAATTGCTAATTGCTACCAGACCGGGAAACAGTAACAGGGCTAAACCAAAATCACAAAGACAGGGGAAACAAGATCACAAAACGTGACAACTTGCTTTGGAAACTATAGGGCCATGACTCTTTTTACTGGGACAGGAGCCCCAATGAAATACTGCTGTGACTTACTAAATTATTACTGATAAATCATTGTCTATCAATTGAGAATACTGTACAGAATATACCTGAGAATGATTTTTCCTGATAATTTTTTTAGCAATCAAGTCAGACCTAGCGATGTCCGATTTACAACTGAATGTCCCGAATCGTTTGTTCGAGATTCAGTTTGATATATTTGTTCAGTTTACTCACACACTGAATCATTTGCAGTGGTTTCTCACAGCAAAAAAATAACGGCAATAGTTGTAGCCGATACTAAACGGGAAAAAATAGCACAAAATTAGGTGGATGCAATCTGTTATAGCAAACAAAACTGCCATATGTCTTTTATTATTTGCCGTTGACAAAGCAGGCCTTTATTGGACAGCAGCTTGTAAACGACTCTTTACTGCAGGCAAAGACAATTTAAATCCATATATTTAAAACAGTATAAATAAGGTGTCTCTGCCCATGTAGCCTACAAATGAAACACTAGAAATGCATCTGCATGAAATAATATGTTGGGACCTTTTATGGAAAGGGAAGACTCCAGTACTAGTATACAGTATGTAACAAAGACCTAATAAACACTGTGC
The DNA here is from genome assembly GCA_030378365.1 of Hybognathus amarus. NCBI lineage: Eukaryota > Metazoa > Chordata > Actinopteri > Cypriniformes > Leuciscidae > Hybognathus > Hybognathus amarus. The sequence goes on from JAQIUQ010007187.1 coordinate 9,695, forward strand.
ATTACAGAAACATCTAGTCAAACATCAACATAACTCATGATACAAATTACAAAGAGCAGCTGACACCACTGCAGAACATCAGGGTTGGGAAGTGGGAACAAGTCAAACCTGAATACAAGCATTACATTGTATGCATTCGAGCTTGGCATTTCAATATGTGGCCCCTAGGAGTTTACACATACTGTATGAAGATTGTTGGTGCTTGGAGACTTGCTTTTTTGAGTATTTCTGGAACTGCTCTGTCCAGAAATATACTGGCAGGGAATCGCATGAGCCTAATCTGATTTCTTTCCCTCGTCCTTGTGTTTCTGCTGTTGATATTGTTTTCTGAAACAGAATGGCGTAAAGCCAGTGTCGTAGAGAGGAGCCAAACAGTCCATACGTTTCATAGTCTCAGGGGCCTTTAGCTTGTGCAATTAATTAGCTAAGGTTGGCTATCTTCCTTCGGTAGAATCGAATTACATCAGATTGGCGGACTCATTTGTTTTCCCTGCCATCAGCCAAATTTGGGCTCCACTCAATGAAATCAGAAAGGCCTTCACAACAAAAGTAGGGGATGGTCTGGGAGTGACATCAACCCACTTTGGGAGCAGTTTCTGAATCCTGGGATGTTCATTTTGGGAGCGCTCTAATGCGGTGGATGTTTGTTCTTCTGGGTGGAGCGGAGGGGGAACTGCAGAGTACCCATTATTGTGGTGAGGCTGGGCCACATCAACCCTTTGTTTATGCCTACAGCTCTGTATTCTGAGACATTATGCCTCCTTTTTCTGCAGTCTCCTCACACGCACATCACTGCTCCGGCAAGAAAACCTCACACACTCACGCTCAAATTACAGCAAGTGGACCAGAACTTTCCTATTGACTTCCTGTTGAGTTCACCCAAAAATAAAAAATAAAATCAGTCATCATTTACTCACCCCCATGTTAAACCTGTATTCAATATTGAGTTTAGTTCATTAACTTTCATAAACTTTAAATAAAAAGTTGTTGTTTTTTCAGAAATGAAACAAAAGTTGTGACAAAGCTGTCGCAATCGTTACCGCTGAGGGAGCAGCACTGGCACGCACACACAAATACACTTCGCATACATACTCCATTCACTCTTCATTCCCCATACTGACCTGTTGTTTTTGCCATCGACACCGCGGGTGCACACGCCGGTCCGATGGTTCACGGTCATTTCTCCATGCCACATCTCCCTTCAGTCCACTCGCTTACATAATCATTTCACACACACACACATTGTTCGTGTCTTTGTGTTTTGTTTGCGTGTCGTTGTTTGTTTGTTGAATGGGAGTAGTCGGACTTTCGGTGGGTAAACGCTGCGTCGGCCAAACAACGTTGTGCGTTCAAACAATGTACTGTAGCGCCTTGGCTACAGCAGTTCATTGGAATGAATGCGTCAATAGAGCCGCCATCATGGAACAAGGGAGCCCCTCCTCTTTAATGCATAAGCGTTAATGTAGGCAAAGGTCTAACGGAAATAAAATCCCCATAAATTGCTTTTGCAACAGGACGCGGCATGCGCGGCGCTGCGCTATGAAACCCATTCATTTCAATAGCTTGTGCCTCGCGAGGACGTTTTGTTGCTTCGTCAACTTTCTGGCATAACATTGAATCTGAAATTTCTCATTAAACTCAGATACGGAAATCCTTAGACAACAATAGTTAACGTAGCATAACTTGAGTCATAGTCACACATCAAAAAGAATGGGATGTAACAGACACTTCAGGACATATTTGAACTTGTCTATCCTAATTAAACACCTCTCATTAGTTCCTCTTCTATAGGTTTTCGATCTAAAGGACAAGGGTAAGCAAAGAGAAGCACAGGCTTACTCAGCACAAGGTTTAATTGAATGTGAAGGACCACCACACTTGTGTTTGCTTACGTCTGTTCCTCTCCTGTGATGCACTAATACCATCAGAGGCTTAACTAATACAGCAGTGCACCCCTCCTTCAAGATCCAGTGACACCGCACTGCAGTAATCTATACTTCATTTCCTATCATGACTTTCAAAAGCCGGGCATTTGCCGGTCAAGTGGTCAGTCGTCGAGCCAAAGTGTCCACAGCTCCTCCTCTTTGATGTCTTTCATGATCAGTGAAGTAACAAAGAACATGGTAGCCATGACCACCGGCAGAGAAAGAAAAAGAATGACCCTGGTTGCCATGGATGTAGTCTTGGTTCATTTGGAGGTCACTGGAACTTCTCACTGTTCCGCAAATGCACAACTTGGCACATTCAATTTATACAATCAAGCTGTAGGAAAAGACACTTAGACCATTAGCATTTCAAAGCTTGATAATAAGCAAGATAGACCTTTATCGTATAATAATTTAGACAAATAAACCAAGAGAATTAGTTCCAGGGCTAAATGAATAAATTATTTCAAATTTGCCATTGAGCTGATGGTTCTACACCATTACAGACTTGGTTTACTCATTACAGAGAGAGCTTCTCACTGAAGCTTATTGTCTTGCTCAAGGGCACAGTGGATGAACTTCTGTTCAATCATTCACACTGATTATCAGACTTGGCCTTGTGCTACTGAAAGTACAACAACTGAATACCTATTGTTAAGTGAAGCCTTGGGGCAGTGAAACAACTGAACAAGGACATGTGGTTCATCATGACATGTGACTCAGTTGGTGGCAATATTCTGCATAATGGCTTTGAACTTCTTATCCGACCTGTTGTGAACTAAAATACACAACACAATAACGGTTCTAATGAACTTGTTCAGGTTCTGAAGAGTCATAGAGGCTTATGTTTATGAGGTCTGATGCAATTAAACAACACAAAAGTTCCATAATGTTAATGATAATTGCAGAAACGGAATTTCACACATTTTAAGAAATAAGCCAATATTTCAATACACTGACAGGTAAAAAAGATCTCTTTTTGAATCTTTTTTGTGTATGCTTTGTATATATATATATATATATATATATATATATATATATGTATGCTTTGTGTATATATATATATATATATATATATATATATATATATATATATATATATATATATATATATATATATATATATATAGTGCTATTTGTGACCCAAATACCAAGAGTTCAAATGTGATATTGATTTTATACAACAGTTCAATAAATAAAAAGTTAATATTTCCATGTTAATAAAAAACTATTAGGAGAACTAAACTATTAAAAAAAACTATTACTATTACTAACTACTAAACTATTTTAAAAAAAAATATATATAAAAACTGATTTTTGTAATGTCTATTTGATGCTTTTCTTATTTAACACAATGATGACTTTAAATTATCTTTTGGGGTAATTTCTCAGACAAATTTGATGTGCTATTAATTTGCGATTAAGTAGATTAATTATCGCCACATTGTGTAATTAATTAGATTGAAATTTTGAATTGTTTGACAACCCTCATTAATTCATTTGTTGAATATTTTATTATTTTTTAAGATTATTTATTAAATTAATAAACTAATGAATGTATAGTTATCATGCATAATAATAATAATAAAATAAACATTTATTACCTGGAAAAGAGGTAGCTGTATGTGAGTGACATCACACCTTATCTATCCATTCCCCAAACCACTTGTGCTTTTTAGGGTCCCAGGCCAAGGCAAGAAAACACCCTGGATGGGTGGCCAGAGCTAACACACACATTCAAAGTGATTTCACATTCAGTGAAAAAACACAGCACAATGCGTATTGACCAGTCTAGGCAGAATGTCTCTTGTAAATCAAACTGCTAAAGCTGTGTTTATTGGGATATTGTTAAAGCACACACAAAATAACAGGTCTGAATAATTTAAGGTGAAATTACTGTCAAACGACTTCATTAAAAGTGCCATAAAATGTCCCCTGGTGTGAGCCGCAGGCTAAAAAAGAAGCCATCTTTCTTCTTTCCCTCTGACCTCTACAGCTCCTGGTCAGCCAGTTGCTGAGGAACTGTGGGAATGCTTGTAGGGAGACTTCCCACTTGACATTAGAGTGTGAGAAACACAAATTCCTCAAGGGTTGCTGGTCATGAGTGCTTGTGGGTACAGTGTTCTTGTATACTAAACTCTCTCAGGCCCCGTGTGTCAGAACCGCACAGAAAGAGTCCATGTTACCCTCACCACCACTCAAAAATACAATAGCCCCTAAACCACCCACTGCCATCGGCTGCAAACAGCCTGAGGCAGGCAACGTGGCCTATACACTCCACTACAGGAGGTGAGCAAGTGGAGTGTTTTGATGGGTGCTGAGCAGCTGTTAAACTGTTATCCCATTTTTTTTTTTTTTTTTCAAAATGCACAGAAACAATGTTTCAACAACATGCAGTGCTGTCACAGCTGTTCCTCCTGTCCTGTGAACTTGACTGAACATTTTTTCTGTTTAACTCTAATGTCTTTATTGTTCCTTCTTAGGTATGGCATATCATGGATGAAATTATTTTGTAGTGGTGTTTGTTAAATCAAGCATTGCTATTTATATTTGATTTTCTAAAACCCCTAATCCTAAATATTAAAGGTCCCCTGACAGGAAATTTTCACTTTCTGAGTTTTTAAAAATCTTGAATCTCCTCATTATTACGTCATAACGAGGAATGGTTACCTCCCCTTTCTCTGCTTTGCCCGCACTGAGAATTTGGCTCGCCCATGAGAAAACGAGCTAGCAAGTACCGAGCTGCGAGCACGGTTTGAGTTTTTCCTAGAGAGATCATGGCTTGCAAACGAGCGAAGCATGACAGTTGATCAGTGTTCGGATTTACAAATTAAACACAAAAGTATTTTTTAGTTCCTTCATCTAAGCCCACGAAGAAACAATGGGTTAATTTTCTTTTCTCTGGAAATGTGCCGACAAAGTTCCCTTTCAAGGGAACTTCGAGCTGTGTTGTCAAACGCGATGCGTGATTGCGTCGTGAAGCGTCTGTACAATCAGTCCAATGAGAGAGTAGGACGTCAGGTGACGTCATTGACCAGGAAACTATAAAGCACCCTTGAGATCAGACCGCGACAGCTTCTGTAGCCTTCAGCAAGCGATTTCTGTACTCTGTCCTTGTCTATTTATTGTTGTTTGTCAAAGCCCAATATATATCACTATCTATATTTATGGCAAGATTATAGACGGTGTGTGGTTCCCTGCCCTCGTTACATCACGGGTGGGGACACACATCAGCCATTGTTGCAATGTGTGGGAGTGGAGCATGCCAGCAGTCAGTTCTCGAGGGAGCTGACTGGGCATTGCGAGAAGCGGTCCGCGAGGACGCTCCGCTCCCGCCGGGCGTTCTCCGAGGAGGACGGTTCGGCTCGCGGTCCCCGCGCGGGTCTCTCTGTTGCCGAGGCACGGAGACGACTCGCATTTCGGGGTTCGCAAATGGATCTGACAGCGGGGGTTGGGACGGGCTCAGCTCTGTCTCAGCTTTCACATGCCAGATCTAGTGTGACAGCGATTTCCAGTTCCGATGAATTGATATCGTTAGTGTTTTGTTTAAAAAGAAAAGAGTACAAAACAAATACAAATGTTAAGAGAAAGGCGGATGTTTGAGTTTTAAATGAATAAATAAATAAGTCAGCTCATATCTCTGCTGAATAAAGAGGAGCTTTTAAAAGGAGGTTTTATTTGTGCTTTTGCCAGTTAAAAATTTTACTGGCTAGCTGAACATTATGAGATTGAAAATAAAGAAGAGTTTTTAGATAAAATGTATCTTAAAACAAGAAAACTCTGTATCTCAGCCTTCTCGTTGGGGTTTGTATTTTATGTGTTTAATTCCCAGATGTCTAGTAATGTTTGGGTATTAAGTATTATTGTATTTCAGTGGCTCGGGTTAAAGAGACGTTTTCAAGCTTTCTCTCCCGAGTCGGTGTCATCGTTATGTAACCCTGACGTTACCCACCAGCCATCTTAAATAATGAATACATTTTTATTAGGCAGCCCTGGTGGGTATGGAATAAGTGTGAGGAGCGACTCTCTGAGGAGGGTCGCAGCGCTGCCAGTTCGGTTGTTCCCGCTGGTGGCCACAGTATTATATATATATATTTTTCCGATATTGTCAGATTTTTCCGATATAAAGATAATGGGAAAATAAAGATATAAATATGTCTGTTCTTCTGGACGCTCCGCTTTCAAGAAAACTATGAAATAATCCATTCAGCAGTGTTCCAGAGGTTTCTTCCTCACCAATGTTCCTGAGACTGCTGGACGAGAGCAGTCTCGGCTTATTAAGCTCCTCGCAGCACAAGATGCAAAACAGAACAGTCTAGCCAGTTAGCAAGATCTGAGGACTGTTTTATCTCTAAAAAAGCTTGGGCAAAGGAGAAGCCCTGACGCAGAGGCGGTCAGGCTTCTAAGGGAGGGTCGTACTGTAGGAACTAAGCTAGTTAAGAGGTAGTAAGCTAGTTACCCAAGCAGGCTTTGGTTATGGAGCAGGAAGTATTGACACTTCTGTAAAAGGAGCTGTAGAAGGGATTCCTCCTCCCAGCAGACATACTTCATTGTGAAAGAGGATGAGATGTTGCATCCTACTCTAGACCTGTGTCAATTGAACAGCGGGTTTCAGAATATTAAGTTCAATATGCTTACGCTAAATATGATTGAGTCACAGATTCAGTCTGAGGACTGGTTTCTCTCAATAACTTAAGGGATGCTTACTTATTTTTCCATCCTCATCACAGGAGGTTCCTGAGGTTTGTTTTCGGGGGCGAAGCATACCAATATCGTGTTCTCCCATTCAGGGAATGGAGACTCACCCCGAGGTGGTGGAGCTTCTTAGGGAGAACTTTGGTCAAACTAAAGTCAGTCGACATTTCACATTGTTGGTACAACGCATTGCTCAATTTGGTTCTCCCTCACACATCCAGCTCTGCTTGGACTGGATGTGATGTATTAGGTGTGGTTAACACTACACCGTTACGCATTTCCTGATATCTTTGCTCCCGGGAGTTCTCATTCATTTGGAGTTTGGATACTGTGGCTTGGCCTCTGAGGGGGCCCGACTCATAGAATCCTGTCTCTCGACTGAGGTTGTTGAGACCATTCTCTCAATCCAGAGCTCCTTCCAACGAGAGAAACTATATGCATGAAATGCAAATTATTCTCCATCTGGTGTGGTGAACGTCACCAAGATCCTGTTAACTGCCCTGTTGGTACAGTCTCTTGACCGTTTCTCTGCCTGGATTATCTCCTTCTACCTTAAAGGTTTACATGGCGGCTATATCGGCCTACCACACCCCTCTGGGGTGCTTCTATCGGGAGAGATCCTCTAATTACTAGTTTTTCTCGGTGGTACATGAGGTTGAGACCTGCACTGCACTCAGAGCACCGGCTTGGGATTTGGCCATTGTACTTGAGGGTCTGACTTTGGCTCCCTTTGAGCCCATTGAAGAGGTTTCAGGAAAATTCCTCACTTTAAAACATTTCTCCTTGCTGTTTCATTTATCGGAGATTAGGAGATTTGCATGCCCTGTCGGTTGCTCCTTTATGCCTGGAATCTGCACCGGGTATGGTGAAAGCATTTCTATACCCTAGACCGGGTTATACTCCTTAGGTCCCATTTAATGTTGGGGGCCTTATAGTGCTGCAGGCCTTTTATCCTCCAACTTTTAATATCCCAGATCAGGAACGACTGAACCTGTTATGTCCAGTTTGGGCATTAGATGCCTACGTTCACAGAGCTGCCCTGTGGCGTAAGTCTGAACAATTATTTGTCTGCTTTGGGTCACTCAAGAAAGAGTCCCCTGCATCTAAACAGGTTATGAGCAAATAGATAGTCGAGGCTATATCATTGGCTTTTGAAGCGGCTGAACAGCTTTCACATATGGCTTTTCGGGGCCCATTCTACTAGAAGTATGGCGGCCTCTACGGCCTTTATTCCAAGTGTTTCCCTTCTTGATATTTGTAATGCGGCAGGATGTCCTCTCTGCATACATTTGTCAGATTTTATGACCTTGACCTCTCCACTCCTGGGGCTAGGTTGCTTGCTACTTAGTGTGCGCAAGGACTTCACACAGAACGGGCATTTCTCAGCATGGCGTAGTCGGTATGGGGTTCCCATTGCATTTGACAACGCAGCTCGAAGTTCCCTTGAAAGGGAACGTCTCAAGTTACGTATGTAACCCTGGTTCCCTGAGCGGGAACGAGAGCTGCGTTCGCCTGCCATACTTCCTGCATGCCCTGATCGACTTGCTTCAGGCCTTTCACAGAAGCTGTCGCGGTCTGATCTCAAGGGTGCTTTATAGTTTCCTGGTCAATGACGTCACCTGACGTCCTACTCTCTCATTGGACTGATTGTACAGACGCTTCACGACGCAATCACGCAAGAGCGTTCCCATCGCGTTTGACAACGCAGCTCTTGTTCCCTCTCAGGGAACCAGGGTTACATACGTAACCTGAGACGTTTTCTATGGTCCAAACATTTCACTGACGACTGTTTCCTTAACTCAATGAACGTCCTGAAAATAAATCGTTCGAGCTACCAAGCAACAATTTCTGATGTGTAGCCTAATTGTTCAAGTTCAGACAGGTAAGTTAATCTTTCTCTCAAAATCGTTCAATACTGTTTCTCCAAGTCAAACCAGTGAGTAAAATAGTTCACATCATTTCTTTTTGTAGGATGAAAATAATCTTATTTGAGTTCTGAACAAATTATACAGAAAGCAATCAAAGAACAATCTTTCCACACAGCGCAAGTTTATCTGGACAACTTGTTATGAAATCAATGATGCACACTGCACAACGAAGCTCTTACTGTATGTACATTATCGTGTTTGCATTGGTGAAAGCATTAGAGAGAGTGCAGAAACTGCGTTACAATGATAAGATCTTTATTCTCGCGATCAACAGACTGTCATCTGCTTGCTCAATGCTCATCACAGCAACACTTTATGTGATGGGGAATAGATCTAAATACTTTAAAAACTTCTCACGATTCGTTAATCTCAATAGCTGTAATAGTGAAAACAATTAATAGCTGTAGTAAAAGTATTCAAGAAAGTTTCGCATGTAACTATTTTCATATGCAAGCATGTCAGCCAATCACAGCAGTGGGCGGTTCCACTGAATCCCACAGCAGACACGCCCCTTCAAACAGAGTGTTCAAATCAGAGGCTAAAATCAGGCTAGGAAAAATGCCTTTTATTTCTAAATTATGACTATTTTTGATCTAAAAAACATACTAACATTATAAGGGCAACCCAGAAAACATTATAAAATAATAAAATAACCCCATGTCAGGGGACCTTTGGCATGTAGTTAATTCCATATTAAAACTGACTCCTCAAACAGTGCAGCTTCTTAAAGGAGTCATCGGATGCCAATTTTCCATAAGTTGAAATGATTCTTTAGGGTCTTCGTGTAAAGTTTGTAACATGCTTTGGTTAAAATTCCTCAATGGTTGTGTAAAACAACACCCTTTTACCTCCTCAAAAACAGCTCTGTTCACAGCGACCCGTTTCGGTGCATGTCTCTATAAATGATAATGAGCAACTGCTCACCCCACCCCTCTCTTCCATGGGGTGTGTTGACACAAGAGACATAAAGTCCTGCCTTGGTGGACAGTATACAAATGGCTGAGGGCGGAAATATGCTATTACGGGACAGTCCGTCAGTGGTTGTGGGCGGAGCATGAGCAATATGACATCATATCCTGAATATCACGGAGGCTTGAGGCTGGGTTCCTTTGACTAACCTCTTAAAAGACATCCAGAACCCCCTAGCAAATGAATGTGCTCAACCATCTTGACCATGAGTTTTGGAGGAAACAGCACTCACATTTTCATTTTCTCTTCCCCAATCCACTTCTAATGCTCCTCCCATCACTCAGAAAATGATGGGTACATGCTCTTATTCAAGACTCAAGGCCTCATTTACACTGCAGGTCTTGATGTCCAGTTCTGATTTGTTGACTATATCCGATTCTTTTTGATCGACCAGCTTACATTTTCTTTTAAAAAACACCCATGTATGATATCTGCATTTATACACTTGGCGAAACAACCCAGGGTAGCACGTACTGACCCAGAAAAGTATAAGGCACAAAGGAAGTAAAAGGACGATTTGCAATTAATGCAGATTTAATGATAATACAAGCTTTTGCTTTCCACACCATCTTAAAACTATATCGAATAATTTTACATTTTCTCATATTTGGCAGCCGGTATATTAGGCTGCTGTCACTTTAAGACCTGACACACCATTATACTGTGACTAAATGTAATTATGACCGTTATACTGTTTTATACAGCCAATAGATTTGTCTCTTTGGGTGTGAGGACAAAATCTGCGTGAATTAATAAAAAGTTGCTCAATACACACAATCCCTCACCAAAATTCAAGCCCTGTCACACCAACAATATTCATCCAGAGAAAATGAAACACGTGAGTAAAAAGACGCGGGTTTGTGTGTCAACTCGCTGTCGGAGAGATTAGTGAGTGAGAACTCGCAGCTGGTATTGTGTATCCTACTTTCAGATATTTTGGTATCATTATGTATACAAAAAAATCAATAGTATCACACTAATATTGCACTTAGTTTATTTTTTTCAGATGCCCTTTTAAAAGACTACAATTGTAAAATGTATAGACCTATTATATAAAATTCAACCCGCCAAAGTGGCTAGTAGGAGTGACTGGGCTACACTCCACCACTGAAATCCACCCGCATTGGAAGGGTGTAAATGTCAAGCCCTGGTGACAGATCCAGAAATGAGCCCCCTCGCCTTCACAAAGCACGCCCCCTTTCTGGCACTGCTTTGGTATGGAAATGCTCTACAACTGGAGAGAAAATTATGACTCATTCAACTCTCAAAGCTCTGTCATTTACTTTCATTGCATGCTTAAAGGGATCTTGTTTCGCTCCTGTAATTTGCCCTTGCTGACAAACAGGAGCTTTAGCAAACAGTTTTCTTTAATAGACCTGTTTACACACCGCCATCTATCAAAAGCAGGAGCCTTGTCAAAAAGGCAGCTCTCTGTGAAATTAACACAAGAACTTCAAGCAATCTACCATTAATAGCAAACACAGATCAGGTACATTTCACTGGGCAAGATTATTCAAATACATTTCTTCTACATTGACACTCCATCCATCATGTTCAGACACACTCAAGGTTATGCTAACAATGTTCTCATGTCTTTCTAGTGTCCAGGAACCACAGAGCTGAGGTTATAATCTACAACCCTGGGTCCTATCAGTATCCATTATCCTGCAGAGTTGAGCTACAACACTATATCAAACACACCTGAAACAGTTTGTCTGACATATAAAGTGACCAATGGTAGTTTTGTTTGTTCAACGTCATGTTTAGAGGCGTGATAAGTCGGACAGGAAAATGCCATGATGTTTCCTTCTCAGTAAATGACACACTACTAATATAATGGGACAACACATTCTCATCTTTTGGCGTTATCTAGGTGACACCATATGACATTTCGTCGAAATACTACCCACATGGCACCCTTTAGCGTCAATATTACACACACTGTTATGGGTAGGTTTAGGTCTGGGTAGGGTCTGCATCTCATATTGACACTAACGCCGCCTTCACACTGGTGGTTGAAATCAGCTCTGTAATACGCAAGATGTCCCCAATGGATGTCGTACTACACAGTGAAAAGCGTCGGATGTGGGTAGAACAAAATGAGGGTTATAGAGATATTAATAGGAAGGCTGCTGCGTGAAGAAAGTTGCTTAGGACGTTGACATGTCAGGTCGGCTAAAATAAATATATAGTAGTGGTCAATAGTTCAATGTCTGCCTACAATTTAATTGTATTAACTACCCTAACAACATTAGAAAGTCATGAAAATAAAAAATGACATGACAAATTGTTATAAAATCATTATTTATTTTATTAAAAGTTAAGAATTCAGGTTTGTTTATCAGTACCATAGCAACGCTCAACTTCCGCTGGAATTGTCGAATAGGAACCGTCCGTAGATTTCAGCAAGAGTTAAATTTTTTGAACGCATCCGGATGACCAACGGACACGATTTTTTTCGCATGCGGTCTGCAAATCTTCATAGGAAATGAATGACTTCCAGTCGTTTCGGATTCGTATCGGAGAGGATTTCAACTGCCAGTGTAAAGGCGACGTAAAGGATGCCAGTCACTTGTATGACGCCTTGGGTTCTGTGTGTTAAATTGACGCTAAAGGGTGCCATGTGCATAGTAATTCGACAAAATGTCATATGGCGTCACCTATATGACATCAAAGATGAGAACGGGCTCAATGGGATCACTTGGAAATCCAAAAGGTTGTCCAAGCTAGGAAAATAGCATTTTTCCCATATCCCGTTGGTAAACATGCAAACACATCTCTTTAAAATTCAACTAAATGGGACAAACCAAATATTTTATGTCTTTAAGTTTCTATGCTAGGGACCTCACTGACTGGTTTTGTTTTTAATATTTAACGTTCATTGCTGCAGTCTCTGAACTTTTAAACACTGCTTTGTTTCCTGGCGGACCGTTGAAGATCGCTGCACACTATGGTTCCTGGAAAACCTGTAGAAGTCAGCCAGTCAGATTCAGACTTTTGCCTTCGTGAAATTGTTTCCAGTTTTGTGTGCCAAAATGCATCAGACGTTCAGCGAACGGAGTGTGGGCGGTTTCTGGGCGTGACTTATGAGGCTGAGACGTTTCACTAACGGGAGAAAGTCTCAATGCAAACCACTTAAAGAGGAATCTATCAACTTCATCTGAGGCTACTCCTGATGTAACCTTTGTTAAACCTGGGATCCTGACATGCACACATGAAATTAGCGTGTATGTGTGCGGGTTTGGTTCTAATCAAAAGGGAGATGTTTGTTTGGTGAGCACCGCCTGCAGAAGACGAAGCCCAGCCGGGAGAGCAAGTAGATCCAGATGCCTGTTAATTGATAACACCAGCCTGCACTGTCCCGTTGCTCTTCTATAGCTGTCAGGAGGCACATCAACATCTGGATACAACCGCCAAGTGGTCTCTTTTGTTTTTTTTTCCCCTTTTTTTTATCCTGCTCTGGTCCTCCGGGTTCCATTCCTTTCTTTCATTACTGCACATTTTGTAAACAGCAATTAATGATCCAGACACACTTTTCGATGCAGCTGGAGGAGCAAATAATGTTTGGAAAAGTCTGACATCAGTACAAATTTAGAAATTAATTTTTTTTCCAATTTTATTCTTTAGAAATATGCCCATTCATATATACTACAGATATGCATTTACAGTAGCACTACTGCTTTTGCATAAACAGTAAAATACTGCAAATACCCATATACAGTAAGTTACTGTAAATTTCATTAAAATACCCACAGTGCAGTGCATATTACAGTAGTTAACCGTAAATAATATAAACAGTATTTTACTGTTTTTTTTGTTTTGTTTGTTTTTTTATTTGTTTTTTTTTGTTTTGTTTTTTTGCGGTAAGTTACTGTAAAATTACGGCAAAGTCTAACAGTGTATATATATTTTTATTTATTTTTTATCTTACTTTATTTATCTTGCATTTATTAATGTGTCCCCCATTTTGCATTAATGACTGCAACACTAGTGGAACAATGATGATATATGAAATGAACAATTCATTATAATATATATGGTTTTATTTTATTATAAAAATTATATATATATATATATATATATATATATATATATATATATATATATATATAATTTTTTAGTTTATTAAAAAATAGGCTTTTATTTAGCCTATTTTTATTATTATTATTATTATTTTTATTTTTATTTTTTCAGTATTGGTTGTGAGCTGACATGGTTTTCAAAGTGGTCTCATACTTTTAGTCCCCACTGTAAATTTGAATGACACACAACTTCATATCAAATAATTAAATCTAAAAATATATGGAAAATAAAGTGTGTAATTAACTGTTTTCATTTCTCAATGGGGGACTTTTAGATGAGGAAGTCCCAGCAGAGCTGATTCACCTAATGGGAAACGCTACGGAAAAACACATTAGATTCTCTGGAATCACTCCATGAAAAAGCAGGCCGCAGGCTAAAAGCTTTCCAGGGAAGGAAAAAAAGTGCCAAGGTCTGCCTCCATGGTTTATTTGCTTTCCCTGAAGCAGAGGTGCTACGACATCTCTAACATACTTTACAGCCGATTACAACCACAAACTGTCTCATTCGCACACAAATGCACATAAGCAGATGACTTCACTGACGCACAGTATTGCTCATTAATCAGTTCTGCTTCGGCAAAGTAAAACTCACCAGTGGCTGATGTCTGCCAACAGCACAAAGAGAAAGCAAAAGCAAAAATTCGGCTTTTTGGAACTGCACAACCCTGTCTGCTTATTTTTAATTGTCCTAAACATGCAGCCATTTTTGTGGCGAGCCATTAAGGAAGATTATGATCATAATACTTCATGTTCATAGTGCACATAAATATGACAACACTTTCTCTGAAAACTGGGGGTTTGTACTAAAACGACTTTGCCTCAAACAATACGCAGACTGGTATTGCACGAGAAGCGGATAATATTCAATAAACAGGGGTCATACATGACTCAGAGCTGCTATAAGACTGTATTCATTACATGTAATCATGCAGTTATTGTGTGAACTCTGGCTGCGTTCCAGCAGTAAGCGCTGCCAAAACCTTATGCATCACTTGGCGAGGAATCTTTCAACAAAATGATTTAATTTTCCCCCGCTTGCCATAAACAATAATGATGTCCACATTCGGATTATGTTCACAATGCAGAGAGACAAAACAAAAAAAACAAAACAAAAAAAACAAAAAAGAATGCTTTCAGCACAATGGAGAAAATTAATTTGCTGAGACTTCAAAATGTCTTTGAAGGTTTGTCGTCCGTTATTCATTGTAGGGAAAGCTGTGTCAGAACATTATGTTCCACATTCCATGCGACACTCATATGAGCGGTGTCAAAGCACACCATATTTAGTATGATAGGAACAGAAATGGTGCAATTGTTCAAATCGATACTTAAGTTATTGTGTACTTGGATGTCAATCATGCAGCCCACAAAACATTTTCAAGGAATTTCCAGAGGGGGAAACAAATTGTACATTCAATGTTTCATTGGGGGAAAGATTAAATCTGAATAATTGAAGTAACAGTTCTTACATCCCTCACAGCTTTCCTTTTGTTCACATTTAATTAAAAAAGGGTGTTTATTCTACTCTGAAGGCTTATGAAGAAAACATTGTTTCAAAGAGAGATTAAAAAATACAAATATGAACCCTAAGAGTTAACAAAGTCATCGGAAGATTGCGCACAGGTATGATTCAACTCAGGCTTTAATGCGACTGGTTATCAAGGAACACTATATCCAAGTTAGCCATATGCTTTTTCCAATGGTAGAGCCACAGACTTTTGTATTTCCCAATTTATCTCTGCTGCAGTTGTCCCAATCGGCTGACGACACAGCTGTTTCACCATTGGCCGGATTTCACCAAAGACAACAATCACGTGTGCTTCAAGTTCATTTTGACACATTCAGCTCAACTGATGCTCAAAAATTAATGTAGGTTTATGTTGAACTTTATGACAAACACTGCACACACTCACACCACAAAATATCTCTTCTAGTTTCACTCAAAAACAGTGTAATTTGCATTGTAGAACAAAACCTCGACACACATACATTGAAAAACTCAAAAAAATTGGAAAATTTGTAAGGAACCAATGGCGAATTAGTCTGACATTGTACTTGCACCACTCTATAATTAGGCCATCCGCAGACCCTCCTGATGACGAAGATTACGTCACATGGATAGAGCAGTTGCACGTGCAAGTGATTTTGAGCTTTGAAAACAAAAGTCCACTATAGACATTTGTTTGTGAGTCTCCATCCTTCTTTAACTCTGAGTCATGGGGAGGAACGTGGAAAATGAAGTTTACTTGGGCTTGACATTGAGCAACTATTAAAAAACGAATTCACTTGACAACTTTGTAATTGGTTATAGAGAAAAACTGGGTGTCGTACACTAAACTGAGGATTAGAGGTTGACCGATTATGGCCGGCGATTATCGACGCCGATATTAAGCATTTTTATGGTTATCGGTATCGGCCATTTTCATAACCGATTTGCCGATAAAATCATTTAATTTTGAAACGGCGATCTGGCTTTGATCCAGCCACCTCTATCAGAGCGCACCGCTCTGTGGCCTAGAGTAGACTAATGCCCGCCATCATCCATCTGATTTGTTGGGAGTCACGAGTCTGGCCAATCAACAAAAGGCTGAATTCATTGAAAATGTTGCGCTCACACACACCGAGACCGAGAGCACTTAGGAGCTGCGTCAGTGATCATCACGCATCAGTTGTCTCAAAGGTAAGCAGTAGACATTCCTGAAGTTGCATTAAATCACTACAGTGAAGTTGCAAAACACCTCATTATCTATTTATGATGAAAAACACCCCTGTTCCCACTAGTTTGACCAGGAATTCAATTCACAGTATGTCCGTCATTGCAGTGATATGCTTTAACGGAACCTCACGTCGGATGTAACCTAACTAAAACCTATTTTAGCGTCTCCCTGAAACGTTATACTGTGAATAGATAATCAACACGAATGAATTCACTCGATCACTGTCTGTTGCGGTTTTGTGTTCACATAGCTTCACCGAATACGTCCTTTACAGGGCTCCTAATCAAAAATTGCGCATATTTGGAGAAATGTTGCTTTATTCTCTCATGATTGTAAAATATTTCGTCATACAGAATACCATTTCTATTAATTTCTCACAGAATTACCGTATGCGATCTGAAAGAGCGTTTAGCGCGAGCTCTGTCTGTCTCCCCATTTGCGATCTGCCAGCTCTCTCATTCAGAGCTGTACAATCCACTTCCTAGTTTTTATCTCCGTGATAAACAGTCAAACAGACGTTTCTACGAAAATGTAGGCTGTGTAATAGCTTAACCTCTCATAATTATTTTGTGATGACTAAAACATAGCCTAAAATAATAAAGGTGATTATTCAATTTGTCTAATGCACATCAATGGATTAACTAAACACACATATATATGAAGATTTCAGATGCAAAAGCCTCTTAGTGCCATCTGAAAATTTCTTCTAAAATGATCATTTTTACCAAGCTCCGTCTATATATTCACTTAAATGGCAATGATAATAACCTATTAAGTGTCATATAAGTGAAATTACTGAACTTAAATATACGAGCTTGATAAAAATGATCATCCTAGAAGAAAATTTCAGATGGCACTTGGAGGCTTTTGCATCTGAAATCTTCATATATATGTGTGTTTAGTTAATCCATTGATGTGCATTAGACAAATTGAATAATCACCTTTATTATTTTAGGCTATGTTTTAGTCATCACAAAATAGTTATAGAGGTTAAGCTATTACACAGCCTACATTTCTAACACATTATTGAAGCCAATAGTTCATTTTCCCCAAGCTGTTTAGCTATAGTAGTACAGTATCCATAGGCCTAATCATGAACTATACAGTTGCCCAACTTTTAACTCTCTCTTTATCTTACCCTCATTGTAGATGGATACAAGGAAGACAAAATGTAGAAGTGCACTGTGGGAGTACTACACTCAACCAACACCAGGACAGGCAGTGTGCAATACATGTAAAGATGTTGTCAGAATTTAAAGAGACTAAGAGAGTCTTTGTCTGAGGCCTTTTTTATTCTTAATTTTTGACATAAATATACATTTTTACACTAGACATATATCGGTTCAAATATTTCGGTTATCGGGCTACTCTGATTAATCGGTTTCGATATTGGTCCTGAAAAGCACATATCGGTTTGACCCTACTGAGGATCACACACTATAAGACTTTAAAGGGATAGTTCACTTTGAAATTATTTTTGGTATGTTTTATCTTACCTCAAGGGCATCCAAGATGTAGGTGTCTTTGTTTCCACAGTATTTTCAATTTTGATATTTTTAGGTCAAACCGTTCTTGTCTGTCAGTCATGTAATGGTGGTATATGGGGTCCACCTCAAAGAGCATGCACAGAGAAGTCCAAATTAAACATGATTGAATGACTTGTAAATGTAAGTACACATTGATGGCCTAAAACATGAAACGAATGGTTTGTGTGAGAAAACAAACCCCAGCCACGTCCAAGTGATCTGAAATCACGGGCGTTTCAGTCTGCGCATGTGCTGGAAATGATTCTCGTCGGAAGTGATCTCTCACGTGGTTGCAGAAAAAAAAATCAATGTTGTCCGTTGATATATCGAAATATGTTTAGATCTTCACAGTGAAGGGTAACACTTCTTTTTTTTTCTCTTTTTTTTTGGCCCGAGTAACTATTCAAGTAACTATTACTATTATAGTGACCATGAATAGTGTAACTATTCACCCCGTTTATTGAAACCCCAGTACATAAGTGAAGGGGGGATTGAAGCACCATGCACAAAGTGTAACATATAACATAGAACACGACAAGAAGACAGAAAAACAACAATTTACAAACAACAGCCACTTTCCCTGTTAATCTGTGATATATATTAGTTGATCATGGTTCAAATGTTTGGAGAAGAAAATTTTTTTTAAAACATATTATACATAAATGTGGATAGTGTATGCCTTTATGTATGTATGTAATGATAGCTGCAGTATCCAAAGGGGAGAGATGTGTGTCTGGTAATATACATGGCTTATAGTTATGTTTATACGATATTGAGAAAAATCAAGTTGTCAAAAATGTAAGAAAAGGGTAACAGAAGGGTAACACTTCTGAAATCTCTGTGTAAACACTGAGTGACGTACACGCACGAGAGATCACTTCTGGGGCTTTACGGCACTTGCGCAGACCAAAGCGCCCGCGCCGTCAGATCACTTGGACATGACTGTGGTTACAAGAGGTAAAAGCGATATAAATACTGTTCGTTTTGTTACACAAATCGCTCGTTTTGCGTCTTAGGCCATCAATGTGTACTTACATTTACGAGTCATTAAATCATGTTTAATTTGGACTTCTCTGTGCATGCTCTTTGAGGTGGACCCCATATACCTCCATTATATGACTGACAGACAAGAACAGTTTGACCTAAAAATATCTAAATTGAAAATACTGTGGAAACAAAGACACCTACATCTTGGATGCCGTTGAGGTAAGCTAAAACACATCAAAAATGAATTTCAAAGTGAATAATCCCTTTAAAGTTGTTCCAAACTCATGGAGATGACAAATGAAAACAGTATGTGTTCTAAAATTGGCTCAAAAAGTATAAACATGTTTAAGACCCTTTAACTAGATAGAATCGAAATCTGAAGCTAAAAAAAAATCAAAGTCTGTGCCTATCAAACGCTATGCAGTTTTCAGTGCCGTATCATCAGCTCATCCAGACTGGGCAAAAGCCATGTGGTGTATCCCGGCCTTTATTTTGGTAAGTGTGAGCCAGTTTTTCTTTGGCATAAACTCTCCCAAGATTAACCTGGGAAAATAGTTCAGCTTCACTCTAGCTGTCTTAATAAGTTGACCAAGATAATGTTTGACTCATGTGAATACTTCTTCAACCACTCAACCTCTTTTATGAACGTCTTTAAATTTCGCCTGTGGCCTATGTAGAGATTGTGGGAAAGGCAGCTATGCCGATGCTTGCCAGAACACCGTTCAAGTGCGTCCCTGGTGGGTGGTCCTCCCTGCCCAAGGGGAAAACTCCTATTAATGACCGAATATGTGGCCTTTAATCAAATCCCCTTCCTGAGAGGATCCAATTAGGTGCAGGAGATCACTGCCTTCTGCAATCTAATAAACAGTATGCATCATGCACTCTGGCATCGCTGCAATGCTGTCCCATGTAGGCCACAAATATGGCAGGGCGCACAAAGAGCTCCTTGTGTGGGGCCGAGAGGAATGCTCAACTTTCTCTGTGTCTGTTTTCAGAGCTTGTTCTTATCTGATGCGGTGTGAGAAGAGGTTCAGGCCGTGCCATTGTTCAAGCTCTGAAACAGGCTGACGCTGCAGGGTTGAAAGGGGACAGTTTGGCTCCAGGGATGAGTGCGCTCTGCTGCCTCACTGTACAGTGATAAAGTATCACACACAGCCAGACTGATGGCAAGTCTCAAAAAAAGACAAAAAAAAAAAAACTTCACTTCACTTTTAACTAAATCACTGAGGGGTTGTGCAAGGAAGTAAACACTTGTATATAAAGTGTATAAAATAAACTGCACTTTACAGTATAATATAGATATCATACACATCAGTTTTTTTAAGAAATAAATAATTTTAATCAGCAAGGACACGTTAAATTGACGGGTGACAGTAAAGACATTTATAATGTGAAAAAAAGTTAAATAAATGTTGATTGTCTTTTTATTAATCAAAGAATCCTGAAATGAAATATTTCAAGTTTTCATAAAAAACTTAAGTAGCAATGTTTTCTACATTAATAAGAAATGTTTCCTGAGCACCAAATCAGCATGCTAGAATGATTTATGAATAATAAATGATATAAAAAATAGAAAGTATATTTAAAATTGTAATAATACTTCACAATATTGATATTTCTTCTGTATTTGTATCAAATAAATGAGCCTTGGTGAGGAAAAGAAACTTTTGAAAGGTAGAGGTAGGGTGTATGCATGTATAGTACACCTGTGTATATATATATATATATATATATATATATATGTGTGTGTGTGTGTGTGTGTGTGTGTGTGTGTGTGTGTGTGTGTGTGTGTTATATATGTATGTGTGTATGTAAATGTCAAATATATTTACAAATGGTAAACAAATTATAAATAGAAAAAATAATAGGCCTATATTATAAAATGTACAATATTAAAATTTTTGGTCACATGCAATCCGACAAAACAACTAATGACGCTGTGTAATTTATGCCAGGCCAGTAGTTTGGCGATGTCACTTTGTAAAGAAACAATATTCCGCGCCTATAGACTTTTTTCTTTTGTCAAATTAAAATAATTTTTATTTTGACCATTCATGACGTCTCTTAGCCCCGCCTCTTCAAAACCTCTGATACGTGCTAATGGCCATTCAACGTATTTTATTTATTTATTTATTAGAACCCATTTCTCAATACTTTTACAAAACTCTTCACAGTTCTCATTGTCCTCTTTCAGCTTGACAATTCAGAACATTTCACTTTCAAAAACAGTAAAATTATACCAAAACACACATACATCTCCAAATAAACGCTTCCATGACACTAGCAAAGGTTTTCACCCAACATGTTACTTTCACCCATGTGTTTGCCCCTTTATAGACTGAGAAACTAACACCGCTATCTAATTGCTTTGATAATAGATTTAGAATATATATCAATATGATTTTACATAGAAAATTATTGTTGAAAATTACTGTCTTATTCCATTTTTTATTATGTTTATTGTATTTTTTATTATGTGACTAGCAGCACTAATGAACTTCTGTCAGTCATGAAATATTGTGGCTAATACCAATACAGAGGAAGTAAAGGTCTGATTGGGCATTAGTCCAATTTCAAAAAGCTCTGAGTAGAGCTTCAACCGTCCTTTTATAAAACATGCCATGCACATGGACTGCAGCCAATTCTGCAAACTCATCATCATCATCATGGTTTTGGACTAATACAGAGAGTGAACAGCGTACTGCTAACACAACTCTTTTAATGGACTGAGGGTTATGCCATCTGCTAGTTTGTTTGTTCCTGAGGGACAAGCCGAGTGGATAATCCAGCTGTAGGGAGAATGATGCACATGTGTGTGTTTGTGTGTGTAGAATAGTACCCAGAAGTGATCCAAATCTGACAGGAAAATTTTTTTTTGTGAACACAATTTTTACTCAAAATTACTTGTAAATTTCACAATTCATTACAAAGAAACGACAAGTAACAAATCAAATTAAACGTGAAATTTTGAAGTAGAAAGCATACTCCAACTCCATTTGTATTATTCACAACTATGAAAACTAACTTACGAATAGAAAGCATTTATTTGAAATAGAAATCTACTATGTAAAGCTCTTTCATTATCATTTCTGAAAAGTAAACCAGTTTAAGTTTTAGGGTTAATCTGTACTAATTATTTTGTGCTTTATATTTAGACAATGGAAGTCTAGTATGTCTGTAAGTAGCTAAGTAAATGTGTGTAGGTGTGTGTGAGGGTTTGGGGTAAATCCAAGCTCTACTGATATTGACAGCTCTCTTTGAACACACCCACCAACATAACAAAAGAGATTAGCAGGACTTCAGTCTAGAAGAGGCCCAAGCAAGGGATTCAACACATTCAGACACACAGCAGGAAGACAACCTGATCACAAAACAAACGTCTGACCAAACTGTCAAACTTCTACAGGATTATGTTAGATAATGGCAAGATCTTAGGTGTGACCCCTCTTTGTACAACAGGTTGAAAATCAAACTACTATATTTGAAAAGTGCCTCTTTGAAAATATTGTAGAAATTTGATACTAGTTTAGTTCCAGATTCACAGGATGTTCGAAGCACAGCCCCAATAGAGGTTGGTGCATGAACAGTATCAGCAAAGTTGCAGCGCTGATAGTTCAGTGTGAGCAGAGATATCGTCTTTTAAAAATCGGGAAGTATAATTGCCTACAAAAACGACTCGATTGGGACTACAGCTGGGTTATGGTACGTCACTAACCCACACATTTGCATCAACCCCTCCCTCAGAATATGCAGAAAATGGCATGCGCATATTTCTGAGGCACGTCGACTCGTCGAGTGTGTTGTTCACACAGCTGTCAGGTCTTCTGTGTTCGGGCTCCCATGGACGCTATTCTTCCTCATCAATGGATACAATTTATGTTTGATTATATTCCTGAAAATGACGATCGTAATCTAGCGAGTTTCAACACCGGATTCAACAAGAAACTGTTACTAAAACATGAAGCAGTTCTGACTTTAAATCCAGAGGCAGCAGTTGTTGGGCCACAATCTGTTAAGTAGGCTAAGACTTAATCATTTTAAATGTATTTGCATGTATAATTCGAGACGTAGCCTTGTGTTTTATTTTTTTCAAATGCCAGCTCTGGCTTTAGCCACTACTAGTTAGACTATGCTATTTTATGTCTACGACAAATGCGTACAAACATTATGGACCTGAATTTTCTATAAGTACTAATGTTTTAAACGTATTTTTCATGTATATATGCTTTATGATGTTATTTTCGATTTGATCAAGAATGTAAACATGCCAACGTTAATTGAGTATAACATTAGTAGCCAGTCAGTTGCTATTGATGCCAGTCAGATGCTATTGTGTAAAATAAACGTGTACAAATTAAAAAATGTAGCAAATTATCATTCAGAAACATTTAGTAAGAGCCGTGTGTGGCGAGGGTTTGACTCTCTTCATTGCGGCTTTCTCTGTCTGATTCTGCCTCAGCAGTTCGACACATATTTACATCTGGACCGGAGCTCATGACATATCCGTAAAGGTAATGGGCGTTAATCTTCGGACAACGTGAGCGACAGTTTAGACAATCACAACACACCGGGCCAAACTAACCAATCTGAGCCCACTACGTGTTTCTGAGAGAGTGTTTTCATAGAATCAGGAAGTGAACCGCTCGTTCAGGGGACAGAGGAGAGCGCGGCTGACAATAAAGGTGAAGTTTATGAAAAATAAGACTTTTAAAAAAAAGAAAAAACATGAATATATGTTATATTGCACCCCATAAATACAATCATGCAAAAAAAAAAGCAGTCAACCCCCCCCCCCCTTTAATGAATTGTGAATTGAATTGATGGATTATATCAGAAAGTGGTAATGAAATAAGTCTGACAATCTTTTTTTTTCCAGAGATCAGTGCCCTCAATTATCTACTGACTCAATGATTGTAAAGTGCTTCTTTTTCACTCTTCACCAACTCAGCTTACTGTCATGTTAGCATTTGCATCAGCTTACTGAACTAAATGAGTTTTTTTTTCTTTTTTTTTTCAAAAATGATGAATGAAATTTATATTATCAACTTATTTCATTACCACTTTCTGATACAATTCATCAATTCAATTACAATTCATCAATTCACTTTCTGATACAATTCAAATTGTATCATGGCCTTTATTGTCAATGAAATACAGCAATACAGCATGTTTTATATACTGTTTTAACATGTATAGGCTATAAAATATTGTCTACTGGAGCAGTAGATCCCCCATTGTTTGTCTGAGATAGCAACAGTAACTAAGGAGGGCGGGGCTTACCGAAGGTCAATTAAATATAAATGTCATACCCGCAAGAATGATTTATGTTATCACACACAATCAAAGACAGTACAGAACATAACAATGTGTTTATTTTCTGTGCTATACAGTGCTACTGACAGGGGCGTTTGTTTCAAAAACACCAGGCTGGGTAATTAGATAACTTAGGGGGGTGCGGGGCGTACTCCCCTAAGAAATATAACATATGTGGAGTTTAAGGTGTTTGAAGGGCAAAAAATTGGATAATAATAGCTTTAAAAGCATGTTAGTGCAAGGGCAGCAGTAGCATTAATGATTGGTCAAGCAGATAACAGAGTCTTAAGGAGAACTCCGGCGCAAAATTAACCTTTGGTCTAATAAAACTTTGGTACCTAGTCAATCGTTCTCTGAGATTTGTTTTCATGATAATCGAATGAAAGAGTTTAATCTCTAAAAACTGTTTCAGCGTATAATGCTAGTAATGGGGGCATTTAATAAGTAAAAAGAAATTGCTAGTTAATACCACTAACAAGGCTCAAAATAGCCCCACACTATGTAACACAGTTATATAACGAGGGTCCCTACATGCAAAACGAAGCATTGAGAACTTTGTAAGTGTACAGACCATATATTTTATAAAGATCTTTCTCACTTTTTAATATCTACTGAAGAATGCCATCTGACCACAAAGTTTAGTTATACAAAAAGTATAAAGTACAGGTCAATCCAACAAAGTCAGAGCAGCCTTGAGCAAGCAACAGAGCGGATGCCAGAAGACAGCCACTGAATTTATGATGAGGCTTTTTCCTCCAGTTCTGCCTGGATTCCTCAAAGCGGCGGCTGCCAAACAGAGAGTGTCTTGTGTTCTGATGTGTACCTGGTCTACAGAACCACAGAAAACCCTGATCGCGGCACCAAAAAATATTTATAGCCACAGTATTTTCAAAGTCTCCCTGTCCCCCCTTTTTAATCTCAGATTCATGTGTAAGTACTTAAAATAATGTATTATTTATATCCATACATCTGCAGGAAAACAAAAATTCAACATGCAAAAGTCCAGACGAGGCTGTATCAAAGGTGTCTTGTTAACAGTTTTTCCTGCATGTCTACTTCCTCTGAGTTTTGCATTGACCCACATCACACTAATGGCATTGAGCTAGACTATGTAAACACATTTTGTATAGCCAAACATGATATTTGAGAAGACTGAAGCATATGAAAGTTCCCCTGATTTCAGGTACCATGAGGTTAATAAATGTTGGGGTAACACTTTACAATAAGGTTCATTAGTTACTACATTAGTTAACATTAACAAAGAATGAACAATACTTCTTCAGGATTTGTTAATATTTGGTAATGTTAATTTCAACATTTACTAATACTTTATTAAAATCTTGTTAACATAGTTAATGCACTGTGAACTAACATGAACAACAATGAACAGCTAGATTTGTATTAACTAACGTTAACAAAGAATAACAAATACAGTAACAAATGGTTAGTTAATGTTAGTTAATGCATGAACTAATGTTTAATAAATGAACCTTATTGTAAAGTGTTACCAATGTTGGTTATTTCACTGCACTCTTTTTGGTGCACCGCAATCTGCAAGCAAGTTAAAGGAGTAGTTCACTTTTAAAAAACTTTGCTGATAATTTACTTACCCCCATGTCATCCAAGATGTCCATGTCTTTCTTTCTTCAGTCGAAAAGAAATTAAGGTTTTTGATGAAAACATTTTAGGATTTTTTCTCCATAATATGGACTTCAATGGGTCCAAAAGAGACTTTCAGTGCAAACTGTTCAAAGGGCTTTAAACGATTCCAGACGATGAATAAGGGTCTTATCAAGCGAAACAATCGCTAAACAAAGTTAAACAAAGTTTAAGTTTTATAAGCTCAAATGCTCTGTTCTGTGATGCGTGTTCGTGATTCTCATGTTCGAACTCGTTTATCAAAATGAACAAATCTTTTTTCGTGTCATTTGGTTCATTCAACGAACAAAATTAAAGAGTTGACTCTGGAAAAGATTCTAAAATTTTGATGAACGAGTTCGAACAGGAGAGTCACGAACGTGCATTTCAGAACAGAGCAAGGCGACCATTTGAGCTTATAAAACTTAAACTTGAGCTTTTAAATGAGTGATCGTTTCGCTTGAAATTTCGCTTATTCATCGTCTGGAATCGTTTAAAGCCCTCTGAACAGTTTGCAGTTTGCACTGAAACTGTCTTTTGGACCTTGAACCATTTGGTTCCCATTGAAGTCCATTATATGGAGAAAAATCCTGGAATGTTTTCATCAAAAACCTTAATTTATTTTCGACTGAAGAAAGAAAGACATGGACATCTTGGATGACATCCAAGTAAATTATCAGCAAAAGTTTTTTTTTTTTTTTTTTTTTTAAAGTGAACTACTCCTTCAATAGTAGTAATAATAATACTGAAGCAAGTCCCACATAAAAAAACAACAACCAAAAACACTGATGCATTAGATCTGGTGAGACGCAGGGAAAGTTGATGGCAGTAATGATGACAATCTGTGTTTAAATACAGTATGGTAAACGATCTAAGTGACGTGTGTTTCTGTAATGAGGTGGAATCTAATCTAGAGAAAATGTGTTGCGTTGACATTTCAGAAAGCAACATCTTTGAATGGATGACCAGGTGTGGCCAGGAAGCGTTTTTGTGTGCAGACATGCACATAACCATGGCAGGAAAAACAATGTGTGTCAGAGACATGTAATACAGTCTTATCTGAGAGATGCCGAGGGTGGAATATTACTAAGATAAACGTCACGCCTTAAAATCTGAGACGGTGTACAGCACACAGATGCTCAAACGCCTGTGTGGCGCGCTGGAGCCAAAGGTTGCCTTCAATGCGGTTTGGGCCAGTGAGCAGAACAGTGTTAGTGTTATCTGATCGAGGGGCCCCATGCCAGCTCGGGGCCGGTTTAGCTTGTGGAGCCGGGGCGGGAAGGAGGGGGTTCAGTTTCTGCTCCACTAAGATTGCACGCAGGAGGCCCAATGCCACTCCGCAGTGAGGGGGCTTCACTTCCAAACAGCTTTTAAGAGCCTTTCATCTCGGATCACCCAGTGCAACACAAACACGCTTGAGACTCGGATACCCAGTGCACTTAGATGGCGGTTCAGATCAATGACAAACTAAAACAATGACAATCTATAATATCTTTATACTGGATGCAGACTAAAGGTATGATAGCAGCAGGAGTGAACACAAATGGGGCAGTGTCACAAAGGAAAGTGATTCAGTCCGGGGAAAAGGGGCGAGAGCAAAGTTACCGATGTCTTTTATACCATGCCAGGGTGGCTCTTCCATTACCGGTGGATGAGTTCAGGCCTAACAGAGACATGCATTTAAAGCTAATGGCGGCTAAAACTGGATATGTACAGTGGTAGGGCTTGGAAATGAAATCCATTTCTACCTAAAGCCAGAACACAAGCACTCTAAAGCCTAAAGTCTTTTGGGGTTATGCAATGAACCTTCTCAGGCAAAAGAACAAAGGAGCATGCGAATGTTTTCACAGTGTTGGTTCACTTGAGCCCTAAGAACCCCGTGACATCGTATACCACTGATCTGTCTGTGAACACACTCCAGAGAATGAGCAAATGCACAGCAGAGACCATAACCAGTAAATTTATGTTCCCATTACAGCTGACAAAGCCAGTTGCACATGACCGGCGCACCACTCCTTTCCTCCATATGTGCTAAATGAATCAACATTTGAATATATACATGCAGAATTGTGCTTTTATCCCTTACAAATTGGAACTGTATAGTGAAATGATAATGTCATGTTGCAATGGTATTGAATATTGAATCAAGTCACTTAAAAAATATATTATATTATATCCATTTAGCATGTTTAAAAATCAACCAAAACATGGCAATACCATGGTAGAAGGGCATATGCATCACGATACGATATGTATATTTCAATAGCTTGCAATAATTGCATGATTTTAATACTCGAAAAGAATACAGACAGCAGAGAAGAGACTAGACACATGACTGTTACACGTGTGACATGCTTAATGTTGTTTAAAGGTACAATATGCAAGATTGTTTCGCCACCAGGGGTCGCTAACCTAACAAAGGCTTATATTAATGATGTATATTCCGCATTAAGCGGAATTATGGATCGTGTCGTCAAGCTGATGGATCTGTTATGGATGAGTGAATATATTGATGTTTTTAACAGTTTCACTATCACAGTAAACAGCATTTGTGGGTGTTGAATGTTGTTTGTTTGGTTGTCTGTTGGCTCCACGGATGTGGAGCTCTCAGCATCTCGAAAGATGTTGATCTTCGTTTTAGTCCTCTTTTTGTCTCAAAGTCTGCTAGCCATGGTCCATAATGTTTGAACAAAACCCTGCTAGGGACGCTCACACTGTTGAGCACGAATAACCATAACCAACCCAGTTGTCCACGAGGTCAAAGCTGGGGATAACGCGGAAATGACGTCATTGACTGGCGACTCATCACCCCTGCTCACACACCCCGTTTCCTTGGTTAAAAATCACAAATTTCTCACGATTTACAAATAGTTGGAAACATTTGGGATATTGTAACTAATCAACTAAACAAAATATCTAACATTGGCCTAGTGGTTTTTGGATATTTTACTGCAAAAATCCTGCATATTGTACCTTTAATGCAATAATTGAAATATTCACACACACATAAAGATGCCACCCTGACAGCACTTGATCACAAATTCAGTTCTCTTCAGCAGCTTAAAAGGCCAAATACACACAAATTTATCTAAGTGAGTATTAACATTAACACAGTCAGGTATGTCGTAGAACGTAGAGTAAACAGTTGAGAAAGAAAGTGAGTGTGTATCAATATATTGGATTGGAAGTGACAGCAGCCTGGTATACCTTCCAATCTGTATGCTTAATTTACTCACTGCTCTTGACTGATAAGGTTTAAAATGTGTGTCCCACACTTTTCAGATTGTTTCTTCCCCTGGTTAAAAACATTTACAATGTAGATTAGATCATGCTCCATAAAAAGTTACTCATATTCCTGTAATCCATGTTTAGGTAAAAATAAGCTGTGAGGACTATGCTTTGAGTTTATTTTATATTTTTCTCCCTGATTATGTTTGCCCTCTTGTTGCTCATGTTTTTAGATTTCAAAGTACCATGATTTCAGAGGCTGCTGAGAAAATCAATATGGAGTACCTGTTGAGATACTCCTGTTAAGAGTCCCCTTTCTCACAGCAACCAACCAAGCCTCCAATTTACCAAGATAAATCACCACAAGCACACAAGTAAATGGCCCTCTAGTCAAAGCTCATGGATCGAATTCACTTAACTTCACTAGTTTTTTTTCCTTTTTTTAAAGGCAGCCAAAGGCATCGACTTTTTCAGTGTCTCATATGCCTTACCAAGGAGTCTTTGTTTGATAAAAAAAGACCTTCAAGGCTGTTTTCAAGGTACCAACTATAATTTGCAAAGTTTCTTTTTTCCATGCAACAATTCTGTAACGGCTTCTTAAATGGGTGATGAACTGAGAAATCAAATTTTCCTTGAGCTTTTGACATCTAAGAGGTCATCATATTATAAGAATATCCTGTAAGTTTCAGAACTGAAAATGTCCTTGTTAGTCCAATAAAAGCTTTTATTGACACCAGCCTCAGCAAACGACTCTTTTTTCAAAGTGGGGAACTATGACATCAAAGAGGATAAAACACCACCCCGCAGATGCAGATCAACGCCTGATGAACGAGAATGAACCTCATTGGTTCTTGCAGACACTCAAAAGTGCTGCGTAGTTTATTATGCGAATTTGCCGCATTGACCAACAGAAAGCCGTTTAGTTCTGTGTGAGTTGTGCTTCATACATCAGTAGACTATTGACAATAGACAATGGATGTTTTTTGCTTGTGAAATTTTGCCAAAATCTTCCTTATGTGACCGCATCTTTAGAAGGCAGCATAATTTAGTAGCATCCTTCATTGTTCGAAACTTCTGTATCTGATTATCTAAAGATAATCTTTAAAGATTATATTCGCAGTTCTCAGGCATGGTGGCGCATTTAAAGTACATTTTGACATGTGATATCAATGCCCACAAGCCATCAATAAAACAAACAATAGACACGTTCAGTACAGTACATACAGCTTCCTGAGGTGAGCCTACCATCACAGGACAGTCTTGTGAGGAGTTCACCGGCATGATCATGCATTTAGAAAATCACTGTTCTGCTTGGCTTTAGCACGCCTGCACTCCTATCAGCTGACTGGACTGAGCCTAGACAGTGTCCTATATCTAGATGCACTGAAAACATTTCAGAAAGCCACAACAGATTATAAACTTTAAACTTTGATTATGAAATCTGAAGCTTATAACTTTTATTTTCTCCAGCTCTATGCACATTATAGATACAAACACAAGCGCACACACCCTTTGGCAAACTCTTCTGTGGATAGCGGGCCACAGGGAGTGGGCCGCATGCCAGAGTAACCGCACAATACTGAGTATCTTTAATGAGACCCAGACCAGAGCACAACACACCAGAATATAGGCCTAGCTATGCAATAACAGCTGAGTGGCATTTAACATTAAAAAATACCTTCCATAATCTTTAAACTATAGAAGATAGAACATATAGTACACTGTAGAAGTATAATTGTTTGGTTCAAACATAACATTGCACGTTACTTGCAGACAAAAAAGTCTACCATTAGGCATACCATTGTGACTTTGGGTCACAATGGTAAGTCTAACCATAGCTCAAGAGTAGATGTACAGGCTAAGCATTGAACATATCAAATAAATAAACCAAACACCTTGTAATCACTGTTGACTTTGCATACATAATGGAATATCATACATCTCAGAAATAAGTTTTAACAAAAACAACATGTAACCAAATTCAAGGTTATTTTGGCTAGAAGTGTTTTGGCTCATAGCCGTACTATATGGTTAAGATGTAGGTGAAATGACTGCTATTGCTTGGGTTCGGGTCAGTGTGTAAAAAATGGTGGACGGGTTGAATAAAAATGCGAATTCACTCTCTGACAATAGGTGATGCTTTTAGAAAAGCAAAAATACCCTAGATGCTTTGGTACTCAAAGCGCTGTGCTATTTTCAGCTGTTCAGTCGCTTATCAAAATAATTGTTCTTGAGCAACACACTAAAGTCAGGTCAAACTGTACAATTTTGGCCACGATTTGGCCGTCTGGACGGTTTGCAGCTGAGTGTGAAGCGGCTGGGGTGAAAATCAGCACCTCCAAATCCGAGGCCATGGTCCTCAGTTGGAAAAGGGTGGCTTGCACACTTCAGGTTGGTGGAGAGATCTTTCCTCAAGTGGAGGAGTTTAAGTATCTTGGGGTTTTGTTCACGAGTGAGGGAAGGATGGAACGGGAGATTGACAGATGGATCGGTGCAGCTTCTGCAGTAATGCCGTCGATGTACCGGTCTGTTGTGGAGAAGAAGGAGCTGAGCCATAAGGCAAAATCTACGTTCCTACTCTCGCCTATGGTCATAAGCTTTGGGTCATGACCAAAAGGACAAGATCACGGATACAGGCTGCTGAAATGAGCTTTCTCCGCAGGGTGGCTGGGCGATCCCTTAGAGATAGGGTGAGAAGCTCGGTCACACGGGAGGAGCTCAGAGTAGAGCCACTGCTCCTCCACATCGAGAGGGGTCAGCTGAGGTGGCTTGGGCATCTGTTTCAGATGCCTCCTGGACACCTTCCAGGGAATGTGCCACTGGGTGGAGGCCCTGGGGAAGACCTAGGACACGCTGGAGAGCACTATGTCTCCCGGCTGGCCTTGGAACGCCTTGGAAAAGATGGATGGATGGATTTGGCCATCTGACTGAGACCAATTTTGCCAATCCTAAAAGATTCCTCTGATTCTAGGCTAAAATCGGAAGTCTTTGATTGCTAGTTTTTACATTTGCCAATTAATGACTGTTTCCATAATTTTACCTCCAACCAAATTCTGGCAGCGTCAGAAGATTTGACTCACAGCCCTAGTGTGACTTCAAATTGTCTTAGTTTTACAAGAAGACATCATGACAAAAAATAACGTTAGGTATATCTTTGTTGCCACTATTTCAATCCCACTGTCACCGAACGTATAATTGATTGATTAGTTAAAACTCCAGATAAGTTTTCTTGTGTTCATCAGTTTTTAATGCGTCTTAGAGTCTGATATTAATGACAACTGAGATAAAAGTACGGCTCTGTATGTTTTTTAATCTTGCGTTACTTTGATCTCATTCACCATTTGGTCTGTGCAGCGCTTCATGTCGTTTTATGTATCGGCAGTGCATCGTAGTGTGATGGAAAAGAGATCCAGTACGTTACACCTCTTCACAAAAATTATGTCACTTTGGCGGCATGCAAATGTTCACATATGTATGAACAGACCAATAAAATGTTTATTGCACCAAATTTTCTCAACGAAATTCAATCTTGGCGTGAACAGACCTTATACGATATAAAAGCCTGACATGACATTAGATCTCACCTTCTGACGGTGCCAGAACAAGGGTTGCTTGTTCAGCCATGCTAATAACCGCAACCGTCATACTCAGATATATGTTATTAGTTTCAATTTGGACACTATAATTGTAAAAACAAAGTAGGATGTAACACTTGTAACATCACCGCAGAGCTCAGATTGTGAGTGACGTTCTAAATTCTCCACATCCACTCAGACCTCTTTGATTTTGAGGTTGGTTGCGTCATGAATTAATTAACAAACATGCCACAAACAGATGCCCCATCGTCTTGGATGGCCTGGTGCGCAATCCAGAACATCTGCTTCCAGGCATTTCATTAGAGCCTCATTTCTCTGCAGGGAGAGCACCACCAAGAGTACTTCAGGGAGAGTCAGATTTCCTCAAAAGGCTTGGTTTAGGGTGGGGTTAGGAGAGGAGAACTGGACGTTATGAAACATGGAGACACACAGCTGTTTCTGGACAGTATCCCACTGCCGTGTCACGGCAACCCGCTAATCCCCTTACAAACTTGCCGCCCAGGCCAGACGGAACCCATCCGTGGCGCTGCTACATCTGGTGGAACCAAACAGCAGAATAATTTTGGCTAACGCTACAAGAGGCACGGGTCAGGGGCCCAGATGCGGGTCTGACGGCCGCCTCTGTCTCGCTGCAGGGAGAAAGGGGGGAGGAGCGGAGGCGGGATGAGATGATCAATTCAAACCTGGTGGGGGGAATTAAACAATGGTCTATCCAGCCATCCCTTTACACCTCACAGGAGCTCATGCACACTAATGGGATTACTCTTGCTGAGGGACATAGAGTCTTTCCCAGGTGCATGCTGCTTTATTAGTGTACGAGTGGGCCATGGTCTCATTTTTGGCACTCTTGGAGTTATGCGCTCAGGAAAGATTAAAATTTGAACGTGCAAACCTCACTTTGAGACAGCTGTATGCAATCAGCAGCTCTGCAGAGCATGATATGAATAACAAATCATTTGATATCCAAGGACACATGGACTTAGTGAAAATCTCAATTCTATTCCAGGAAGTTGATTCTTACCTGCATCCAGAACATGCATACCAGACACGCATATGCAAGACAAACACACATCTTTGGTTTTGTGATACTGATCTCTCCTTCTCACCTATGTGGTGATGTTGATCTCTCTCACCCTTTCTTTTTACATGCGCATAAAACATATGGCAGCTATTTTCATCACGTACAGAGACTTTCTTCCACTCCTGCTTTATATTTGCTTTGGATAATCTCCAAAGATTCTTGTTCTTCTCTGTACTTTTATAACAATGCTTGAAGTTTTGGACCTGCATTCAGACCATGAATTCAGCATATCAAAGCACTTATGTGTACATTTATGCATTAGGTAGATCCTTTTCCCATACAGTGCATTCAAATTGCACACAGTACATTGCAAAACGAATGCATTTATATGGAAGCACAATGAGAAGCTAATGTGAAGTTTAGGCTATTGTTCTGTGAACTCAGATTTTAGATTATTGCATTAAACCATTTTAAGGCTGACATTCGCTGTGTCGTTCTATGTTAATCAAATGTTCAGCGGGAAGGATTTTAGCTCTGTCAGTTGAAACACGGTTGGATCTCCCTGGTCTTTTAATATGTCAAACACTGACAGTCCAAACACTGACCTTTTAATCAGGACATGTGGTTATGGTCTCCCTGGCAACTGTATTTTCTGTTATATCCAATTCAGTTTGAAGACCTTTTATCTCAGAGGGAACATGAAATGTTTCTAATATAATGTTTTGAAGGAGATTTCTCTTAAAGGTGACGAGTGTATATTTGGAATTCCATTTGGTGGGCCAAAATCAATTATTTTTTTTCAACTTCCTAAAGCTTGAGCTTGCACAGCTAGCAGGGTCTGTATGCCATTCAGCCTCATATTTAGAATGCATTTTCATATTCAAATGGATGGTTTGGGATTGGATGGAATCAATGGATGGAGAGAGAGAGGGAGGGGAGAGAGGGGGGTGTATGGATGGTATGGGATGGATCGATTAGTATGGGATGAAGAGAGTGAGGGAAGGAATGATAGATATGTATGGGTCTGATGGGGTGAGATGGAATGGTTTGGGATGGATGGAGGGATGAATAGATAGAGAGAGGAATGGAGGGAATGAAGGATTGATGGGATGGTTTTGGATGGATGGAGAGTGAAGGAGGGAGGGAGAGAGAGTATGGGTATGGGATGAGATGGTTTGGGATGGATGGAGAGAAGGATGGAGGGACGGGAGGATTGGATGGGATGGTTTGGGGTGGATGGATGGATGGATGGATGGAGGGAGGGAGGGAGGTATGGGATCAATAGATGCAATGCCACCTATTTGTATTTATGTTGTATATTCCACCATATTTAAAGAGCCAGTCCACTTCTGGAAAGATGAATGTGTGTTTAAAATGAGTAATTTAGAAGAAATGTGAAATTATTTTTGAATTTGGAGCTTTCCAAACTTAGAAAAGACAGAAAAAATTGTTTTGGCTTATGTGGATGAAAGACAACAACTCCCAGAATGCACTTGCTTCACTGCCCTAAGAGGCCACACCTACCAGTAACAGAGCGCAGTAGTTAAACAACTAGTCTAGGCTACTAGTGAGTCTCTGTGATGAGTCTGCCTGAAAATGTGTTTCAAGATCGCCCAAAATGTCCGGGATTCGGCTTTTGCGTTCTACAGTCGCCATTCATTATGTTTACTGTGGCGAGCAGGACGAGTGAGGGTCGTGGGAGAACGACGCGAAGGCCGGTGGTGTGATTACCGATTTTCTTAGCAATGTTCAAAAGCACATCAACCGATCACTTGTTTAGCGTTCATGTAAACACTACATTCAGATTCACAAATCAGAATGAATTCAGTTAGATTGAAACAAAAGCTGTAACTTGCATGTAAACAATGCATAGCGACTGCAGAAAGCAAAAGCTGAATCCCTCAGCTTTCTCCACAGAACAAGAGCCTGCTAGCTTAGCTTCCAAAAAAGATGGCTGACACTATGTGTAATCCCAATCCTCCATAATGCATCCGTCTGTGTGTTCAGCTTCGTCCATATTTTCAAAACGTTTCTGCCGGTGAAATCAGACGCACTGGCACTGATCTTTGATTGGTCAGTTAGCGCATTAGGCCCAACCCCCTATGGGCGGGTTTGAAAGGGTGAGATCTAGTTCTTGTAGTCTTTACAGAAATCCCCCTCTTACACTTCCTCCTACAATGACGTAAAATGACGATTTTTGCTTTATTGTAGGAGGAAGTGAAAAAGGTAAATAGCCGATTTCTCTCGTCTCAGGGGAAAATGAGAGATTGTTGCTCTACCATTCAATAGTATAACTGGGTTTCTAACAATGGAGAGCTTAATGCAAATGGATGGAGTGACCCTTTTAATTAAGTAACATTTACAGAAGGACTTTTTTTTCCCTAGAATGCATAATGTGTGTTGAATTCATTTTAATTAATTAATTAGTAAATATCTCTTTCCGTCAATTTGATATACATTTCAATTCAACTTCATGTGGGGTGTGGTCATGTAAGTTCTTAGTGCTTAACTGAAATGGAGTCATTTATTTTATTTTGTTTCATATTTGCACAGTGTTTTAGGCATTTTAGTCATCTCTTTATACTTTATACTTTTGTACTTTATACTTTATTAGCCCCATTGCTGGGAAATTTGTCTTGGACAATGTGCAAAGTCCATACATACAAACAACATACATACAAAACGAATAGAAACAAGTGTAATTAAAAACGTCAGTACATACAATATCACTTACATTAAAACAAAATAAAGAGTAAGTAAAATTAGTACATGTAAGGCACCCTGGCAATTCACAGTATTTTATCTCTATTTAACACTTTAATTGCAGTAGGAACAAAGGAAGTCTATTAGACCTACACATCAGGACCCTGTACCTCCTTCCTAATGGTAATAATTTAAAATAGGCATTCAAGCTATGGGTATCATCTCCAACAATTTTCTTGGTGTGGTTTAAAATTGAAGCCATGAACATTGAATTTTATACTACACTGGGTTTTTAAATGCTGGGTTGTTTAACCCAAATTTGGGTCAAATACGGACAAACCCAAACTTTGGGTTTAAAATGTAACCCTATGGCTGGGTTTGTCCATATTTGACCCAAAGTTGGGTGAAACAACCCAGCATTTTTTAGAGTGAAGCCATTTTAATTGAAGAGTGAAGCCACTTTCTTCAAAGGAACATAAAAGGTGAACTGCGAAAAGAAAGTTCTGTGCAATCTTTTTCACATGTGATAGGAGAAAATATAAACATCCAAAAAACACAAACTTCACGTTTTACCATACAGTAAATAATAAATGGTGATTTATAGGCTAATTCCTTCTCTCAACCAAAAAAGTGACCATTCTCAACTAGCGAGAATAATAATGAGCATGTGACATAATACTATGTGAACAGCAGGGATCAGCATACCAAGAGGTTTTCACTTATACAATAAAACAGCCTTAAACCCAATATATATTTAAGTGGATTGGCTGAGAGCGGATTATAGTGGTAGCCTATGCACTGCTCTAGTGGCGCTCACAAAAACTGCAAACGTTGACCAGCTGAAAAAAAGAGCTTTTGAATTGATTTATGTGCGTGAAACCCATGATGATGATGATGGTGCAGGGAAAGGTTCACGCCGGCCGCTGCAGATCAGCAGACTGGGAGTGGACCAGAGAACAATGCGTTCCCGTCTGGTGTTTTTATCAGACAGGAAGCGCTCTGGCCGAATGGTGGCCACAACAAAGGAGTGACAGGAATCCCTCGCACTTAAAAACAGGATGTTATTCTTAGACCACGGCGCTGGAACTCCACCTATTTTATGATGGAAGGGAATGTGCACCAGAAACCCTCATGGGGCAATATAGGAAAATATAATGTGGCCCATAAAAAAACACAGTTAAAGAATGATGGCAGAAGGGGATGTTATTGAAATGGCTATATTACGGGGTTGATTTCAGGTCAGCCTTCTACACTTCTACACATAATACACGGCAGGCCTATGAGAGGTTGTGCAGAGACAGCAGAGATACACACAGCTGCCAAAATGTGTGTGTGGCTTAATTCTTCTGAGTCAAAAGATACCGCAACCCCTGGATCTCAATTTGGATACGCGTGCCAGGGTCGGTCAGGTTCACTAACATGAGGAATGTCTCCGAGCGTTGCAAGACTCTGAGGGACACGGTTGTGTGACGCACATGTGGAATGGAGCCATTTATGGAAATTTGTTTTTGTGTGTTAATATAAAGTGTTGTATACGTGCTTTCACTCGAGTGTCTCTGTGAATGAAAACCTCTTGATGAATTACAAAATCCACGTTTTGGCTAAGCTGGATGTTTTTTACACAAGAGTAATCCGGCAATTACAGCTTTTATCTTTGTGCTTGAGTTCCATCTGACAAACAGCGGCTGTTCTGTCCCTTCTAGTTTGTTTAGATCTCAGAGCCAAGAAGACTGAATGCGAGGATACACCCTCCAAGAGAGGAGATTATTCATTCGGCGCGGGAGGCACAGATGCTTATCAGGAGACTTCTGGCTCGCCACACACCTCATCTGAGGGTAAATAACGTACCGACGGCAATCGCCACCGGTGACTATGTCATTTACAGGGAATCAAAGGTTTGCTGGCTCATTGGGGTAGACCCTGATGGTTGGGTAAAATGTACCATGAAAAAAGCTTTATGTAGCTTTCCAATCAGGCTTAAATTTTGATTTCCACTGCCAAAAATGTTCTCGCCCATTTACACACCCTTATATTGTTCCAAACATATCCTTCCTTTCATGGAACTCATAAGGAGACATTTTGAATAACTGCATAGTGTCTCCATTCGATTTGAATATAGCCCAGAAACTGTAGCTGAATTGAAAATTGTGATTGTGATTGAAAATTGAAGATGTGATTTTACATCTTTGTTTATCCTGAAACAACATTCCAATCAACCAATCAGATTTGAGGGACAAGTTTAAAGTTGATGTCAAGTTTAGGCTTACGACCAGGATTAGGCTTCTATTAGTGTTATTCACCATCATTTCCCTGTGATTTTATGAGTTATGGATAGGGTTAGGTTTAGGGATAGGGTTAGGACTAAATTTTCAGGCAGGAATGTTGTTCCAGGATCAACAAAATATGTCTCGCAAATCACTTTCATTAAAAAAATTAATTAATAAAATAAATAAATGAATAGGTTTATTCAGCAGGGATGCACTAAATAAAATGACAGTTAAGACATTTAGACTGTAAAAAGGTTGCTGTAAATTTTGCAGTAACTTACTGGCAGCTGGATCCCAGTAAGTTACTGTAAAGTGTTTACAGTATCAGTACTGTAATTTAATTACAATTGTATACTGTATTAATATTTATAATATGAGTACTGTATTTTTCTAGCCTGCATGCCAGCCCGAACTCCACCCACAACATTTTTTGGATGGAAAGTTTGGTCTGGACTCGAATCCATTGAGGAGTAATTATGATCGGTTCAGAAATCATCGGGCCAATCAAATTGCCAGGGCGGGCTTTATACGATGATGAACAGGTTGATATGCAGGGACGTAATCATCACGTTATCAAAGAGCGCTAACTATCTTCCCTCAGAGATGACTAGATTCCGCTGTCGCGTCTGTTTTGAAATAAATCTACAGCGCATTCATTTTAATAGACAAACAGAAAACTGCAATCAAGGCATTTGTCGATCGGAAAGATATTTTTGCCGTCCTTTTCTACATGATTCGACAAAAGTGTAACTTATCAGCTGGCTCTGACGGTCGTTAAGAAGATGGGACGTAATGAAAAGCCTGTGGTCGTTGTGGTTTCTCCTTTGGTTCGCACTCATGGAGGAGTAAGTAAAAGAAGCAACACTCGTTATTTTACTTCTAAAATAAGTAAAGTTAGGCTACGTTCTGTAGTTGACAACTGTATGCAAAGTAGCTGACTTACTGCGTTGCTCTGATTGGTTGTAGGTTTACCGACTATCCAATTGAGTGCAGAGTTGTTGTTTTTTCCTGCTTCGGTTAAGACACGCCTCATAATCAAATCCAGACGGAGGGGTTTCAGACTCATCTTCCCATAGGAAAATGAGTATGACGAAGTCAGGCTAGTATTTTTCAGCTACATTACAAGTTCCATATTTTAATTTACAGGAACAATACTGTTTATTGTATTCATTTAACTACTGTATTTTTACAATTTACAGTAGAAAATAATTACAGTAGTAAACACATATTTTCCCATAATCCCTTGGCTATTTACAGTATTATACTATTTGCCCATTTAACAGTATTATACTGTACATTACAGTAAAATAGTGTTCAAATTACAGTAAAATACTGTTCAAATTACAAAAATCTATTACAGTGGATTGATTAGGATTCTTTAAAGAAATTTGAATGTTATATTCTTTAAAGAATCCTGAAAATGTTGAAAATAATGGTTTCTGAAACATTAAACTGTTTTTAACGTCATATTCATCAAATGTAAACATCACACAGCAAATCTGCATACGAGAAATATTTGTGAGTATACAAGATGCATACAAGAAATATACTAAAATATTTGCATAAGCATCATGTGACACTGAAGACTGATGTGATGATGTGAAATCATTTTTAAAAAGGCTTACAGGAATTCCCACTGCAACATCCATTTTAAATAAGGTTAAAAGTTAATGTTGATCATTATCTTTAGTTATTTGTAGTTTATTTTTTTCTAAAGGTGGTTGCTTAAAGCTACACTGTGTAACTCTTTTAGTTTATTCTTAGCTAAAAACACTTCTTTCAAAACATATGTGCTCACTATTGTACATTTACTTCGTTCAAGTAATAAAGTATTCTCATGAGTGTATAATATCCCATTGAAAATACATACGGGTAAGGGTTTCTAATGTCGGTTCGCCATGTTGCCCCTCCATCTTGAAAGTACATTAGCCAAAGAGGGACATACCCGTTAATTCAAGCTTCGCCTTTCGCGCTTACGTTTGAGTTAACACTCATGAACAAGGTCGAACTGGAAGCCATGTTAATCTTGGACTACATTGGCCACCGTAGGAGTTAAAACAAAATCGGAATTGAGAGGAACAGAAATTAATATTCACTGGATGGTCATAGACCTTTTCACCGCTAGATGGGGTAAAAATCACACAGTGTGGCTTTAAGAACAATCGTGTCTTTGTTTGATATAGACTACGAGATGTGAGCCTTTTTCCTCAAGACACATTTCTATCACTAGTTGTTGTTGATAGACAATAAAGTTTTTGAATTAAAAATTCCCCATCAGTTGTCTCAGACGCAGGCAGAAATAGACGCAGACACAGAGGATCAGGACACACCTGCAGCCTGAGACGGGGAGACGGGACCTGCTTCATGTGGGTCCCTCAGGCTGATGGTTACCAGAATGATCTGACAGGATGACAGGCCTCAGCACGACGCCAGCCTAAAATAACCACACAATGTCTCCACATGTGTGCTTTATAGTGTGATTCTCATTAGAGGTGTTTGCTAAGGCAAGCGTCACTTTCACTGTCACTTATAATTAGTGTTCGAGATCTGAACAAACCCCTATTCTACGCGTTTTTTGCTACATAAATGATTCCTCAAATCATATATAAATCTTGGACTGACAGTGTACAGTATATCCGACTAAAGCCTGATAAAATCCAGAAGAGAGGGGAGGGCGGTTCATCGTGTGTCGGGGTGAGGAAGAGTCAAGCTGTCCGTGAACCTAATCTGTACCACAGCATAATGGGTTTACAGAGGAATACACAGCCTAAGAGCTTAAAGGCATGTTAGGAGCGATCAGATGGTGCCTTGTTGCTGGGTGTGGACAGAAGTGTTTGTGGAGCAACAGGGGTAACTTCCATCCCAGAAAAGACATTGTAAAAGATGGACTTGATGATTTTAATCTACACCCTTTCTCACAAATATAGCATACAAAGACCATGGCAACTTCGTCCAAACCGGACAACAAGCCGAGAGCATCAAAGACACAGTTATGTTTGATCTCTCTCCTCAGGAAATACCAAGGAAACATCGGTGGGAGTGTGCAGTGCACCCTACGCAGTGTCCACTGTTCCCTATCCACTTCACTTGACAGAATGAGTTTGTCTGCTTTGAATGTTGTGGAACGTCACAATGAAATTTACTGTGAATAAATAAATGTGATAGAAGCTACTGAAAATTTTTGGGGTCAGCTATATTTTTACTTTTATACAGCAAGGACGCGTTCAATTTATCAAAAAGACTGTAATTTATAGTGTTACAAAAGATTTATATTTCAAATAAACGCTGTTATTTTGAACTTTCTGTTTAAATAACCCTAAAATAGCAGCACAACTGCTTTCCACATTGTTTCTTTTGGATCAAATCTGCGTATAGCTGGGTTTCAGTCACGTGATTATGATGACGCACGAAATTCAGATGGAGGGCAGGGAGTGAAGAGCGCAATGGACGAGATGGAGAAAAGTCCGCACTGTACTACTTTACACGCTATTACAAAAGAAAGATATAAACAAAAAATCGAACATATGTTGGACGCGATACTTGCGTTATGAAGAGGAGCGATTTTTCAACTGAACTGAAAGATTATCCAGCCATCGAGGTGGTATATATCAGCAACTACCTCGTCTTGCAGACATACTTTGACTTTACAAAGTTCAGAAACATTACTCGTTACACAAACTTAAGTTGTATTAACTCACCTTTGACGAAGCGATCACTACACACATGGGCATTTTCCCATTCGGCTCCTCCTGACCGCAGACTAGGTTTGCAAGCCGTTTTTCGGTCAATTTCTAGCATTTCCCCCCTTATGAACAACTTTTGGTACAACTTTTGCTAAAAACTCCTCATGGTTTGATCGATTTAAGTAACCATAAACGACACAAAACATAGGCTTTTTGAGTTTGTTATAGTGCTTTCTAAATACAGCAAATCACTTCCTGCCCTCCATTTGCATTTCGCGCCATGGCAACGCAGTGGCGTGACATCATATGAAAACAAGGATCATGTGACACTGAAGACTGGAGTAATCATAGAAATATAAAGGCTAGATGTGTTATGGCGGGGTTTCCATCGTCATCACCGCGGCCATCTTGTCACAGGTAAGCTGATGTAAGATGAGTGGTCAACACGAACACAAATACTCTTATCTCGTTGAAATCTTGATGGATTTACAAATGGTTGGGTTTCTTACAAACGTTATTAACGAGGCTATAATTATCTGGACGATTATTTATTTATACACTTATTATTCATAAGTATGCTGTGTCATAGCTACATCTCTGACGTTTATAACAAACCAAACCGTTTGAAAATCGGTATAAAATTATATATATATATTATAAAAAAAAATATATATATATATATATGTAAGCAATAAGGTACGAGAGGCTGTGCTGTATCGTGAATAAGTAACGGCTCAAGGGCGTTGTCAGGCACGACACGAAGCGGAGTGCCTGCAACCCCTTAAGCCGTTACTTATTCACGATACAGCACTTGCCTCAAAGTATATTATTGCTTTTATAAAACGGTTGCCACACAATATTTAAGTAAAAAACAATGTTAGTGCAACTTTCTTGAAGTAAAATCACTAAAAGCCTACCTTCCGCTGGAAAAAATAGTCCATGAGTGTGAACAGCAACAACGTTCCAATGTGTAAAATGCATGAAAGCTCAAATAAAAACAACATAGAACCGCAGTGTTGCGCAGCGATCAATAGAACCGTTGGGTGAAGCGGTCGTAGCCGTGTTTTATCGTGAATAAAGCACAACAGCTCTTGGCCAATCAGAATCAAGGATTCGAACTAACCGTTTTATAAATATATATATATATATATATATATATATATATATATATATATATATATATATATATATATATATATAATTTGCCCTACTTAAAAAAAACACACACACATTTAGTTAAAGTCGACTGTTGCAATGTTTAATATGAAATGTTTGAATTTTTTCACAACACTTTATTTCCAAATGCTCAATTCCCTTTCACACCAATTAAATTATTTTAGCAAAAATGTATTTAGCACAGAGGTTGTGTCCAATGAACGAACGGTGGATAAATTTCCCTGTGCATGAATTGGAATAATGACACTTGTTTTCTACACTGCAAGAAGAAAGAATCTAGTAAAATATGGAGCTTGCAGTAAAAATATCCGTACATCCTTAAAACAAGATTTTACTTGACAAGCAATGTAAGATTGGTATCTCTTTTGCATATAAATATATCTTGAAAATACATATGTTCTGTTTGCTCTATTTTTTTATCTGTCTATAATGTTGCTTCTCACTTCTAAGAATCAGACACACACACACAATTACTTTAACATGAACAAGTGAGGGTCTGTTGTTGTGATAACAGGGACTTTCATTAATGAATCTGGTCTTGGTGAAGTCTAATTCCTTTAAAAGAAGGTGACGGCAGGTCAAAACTTCAAATGCACTGTCCTGCCACTTCTAAGAAGGGGAGAGATTTGAGAGCTTGGGGATAAAAAGTGATTTAGTCTTGTCCCAGTATTCTCTATATCCTTTTCTCTCATTAGTGTCTGTGGTATAAAAAAAGATTTAGGTCTCGGCATTTACAAAGTCCTACCTGCATGACTCCTGCAGAGCACACATGCACCGACTAACCCACATCCCACATCAGATGTGACTGTGACTATCACTGATCTGTATAATCACATGATAGCAAACAGGAAACAGACAATGACCTCACTCTCTCAAACATACATTCCATAGCAGG
This sequence comes from Hybognathus amarus, assembly GCA_030378365.1. Taxonomy (NCBI): domain Eukaryota; kingdom Metazoa; phylum Chordata; class Actinopteri; order Cypriniformes; family Leuciscidae; genus Hybognathus; species Hybognathus amarus. Next base: position 54,044 of record JAQIUQ010007187.1, read on the forward strand.
AGTTACTGTAAAGTTACTCAACTTTGGTATAATCCAATATATCGACAGCACATTTGCAGGCCAGAGTAACATCAAAAGATTTACATACAGTATCTATATGCTTCCACACTTATTTGCTAAACATATCCCTTACAGTTAATAACAGTCAAACAATTATTTTATTCTCGCTTATTATTGGTCATTCATACAAACGTCTAAGTATTAAACTTTTTGTGTAACTCAATTATTTGTTTTACAGATATGAATGATACATCAAATTGTGTTGCAGATAATTTTCTTATCTATAGTGAACAAAAAAAACTAAACTAAAACGAATACACTGAAAACTGACGATAGGGAGCATCAAATCAGCATATCAGAATGATTTCTGAATCACCTTGACACTGGAGTAACAGTGCTGAAAATTCATCTTTGACGTCAAAGGAATAAATGACATTTTAAAATATATTACAACAGAATACTGTTTTTAAAACGCAATCATATTTCAAAATGTTACATTATAAAATATTCATATTTTTACCAAATTCCTGATCAAATAGCAGGCCTTCATAAGCATTAGAGACTTCTTTCATACAGGAATCACTGACTGATAAGGCTTTTAGTCCATGCATTTAGCTATCCACATCCACCATCTCAGATCAGATAAAATCATCATGTCCTTATAAGGTAAAGCAAAATGCAGAATACCAGTAAACATATGAGTCAGTTTCCCAGAAATGAACTGATGCCTGATGAAAAAATATAATTAGAAGTGTGGTTCAGTTCATGAACATTAGAAAAACATAGGCCTATTTCTTTTCTGCAAGTCTCTTTTTTTGCAGTCTTCAAATGTATATTATTGAATGAAAAAAGAGAGAGATCTAGAGACTTTCAGAAAAGAAATATTTTTCTAATGTCAATTTTCATGGTTTTCAGTGAATGTCAATGTCAAGTGGAACTGTTGGTTTAATTCAGCCATTTATGTTTAAACCAGAAATCATTCAGAAGAATATATCAGAATGGTAATAAGTTTAATGAATCGCTCTTTACTGTGTCGGACAGTGATATGATTAGCCTTTGGCTTGACTATGTTATCAAACAGCTAATAATGTGTTGCTAATGTCACACAAACATGTTTTCCGTTCGCTATCCCAGTCACTGCCTTCTAATAATCCGCCACTGTTCTGCTCTCCAGAGTAAATACAGAGCGGTGACTTCTCGATGAATGCTCGGTCGACATAAAAACAATGGGCGCCAACGGATTTCGTTTCTGACGCGCGTAAATTTCGCTTCAAACTTTTGTTTTACGCGCGTTAGTTTCACTCTTGACACGCGAATTTGACGTGCTATCGCATTGTGTGACGCACAGTTAGGCCCCGTCCACACTACTGCGTTTCGTTTAAAAACGGAGAATTAAAACGAATACGATACACCGTCCACACCAGCGTTTTATCTGCGTATTAGAATTGATCTCCGTCCACATTGAAACGACTGAAAATGCTGATCACGTGACCATTCACCAACATTGGGCAAGCGCGTGCCGTGTAAACAGGAAACGGATCGACTATTCCTCAGATTTGACGAAGAAGAAAGTAACGTTAGCTACCTGATGGGTGGCTGACAAATCAGGAAAGGACACATTATGACTGATGACACCCAATCATAGAGCCGAGCGTGAGCCTCTGCCTCATTGTTTCTTAACTCCTTCGTTTTGATCTGTCTTCACTAAAACGCCCTCCAGAGATTCAAAACGCAAAACAGAGCTGCAGCGTTTCTAAATTTCTCCGTTTCAGGTCTTCGTTTTCCGTTTTAGTCTGGACGGGAGGTGCAAACGTATACCAAAAGCTCTCAGTTTTTAAACGAAAACGCAGTAGTATGGACGGGGCCTTAAAACACTTTGAACATCATAGAAAGCCAGTGGAGAAAAGCTCCGCCCCCACATTTACAGGATTGGTTACATGGTTGTGATGTAGCAAACAGGGGCGTTTTCAAACCGCATTTTTAACTCTTTGATTCACTGCACTTTTAAGGAGAAAATTCACAGCAATGGTGTTGCCTTACGAATTTGTCTTAAAGCACATTAAAAACAACACATGGACATATAAACAACATTAAAAAACGTGATTTTCACCACAAAAGGGTCTTTAAAACAAGCATGTTTAGTTATTTCTAATTTAAAAAGTGATTTCTACAGTGTTAGGCTAACTTTCGCCAACACTGCTCAATTCAAAGTCGCCCATTGTCTTTTTAAAGACATGTGCTGTTCATCATCTTCCTCTCCGCATAATGGCCTACTGATTCTCATCACACGTGCTGCAGTCCCTGTCCCGCCAGTACGCACCCACTGAGGATTAATCATAAAATACTAATTCTTTAATACCTCACCGGCAGCTCGAATGAAACTACGGGTTTCATCTATTACTTTGGATAAGCGTGAATTCAGCACAGTTCAGCAAAGGCAGCCAGGATTACGACCCATGTGATTTGCAAATCACTATTGTAAAAATCCACATCAAAATGTATTGAACCAAATTCAGGTCATATTAAAAGAGATTAGGCCAATTGTTTGGAGGAAACAGGGACACAGACCTCTAATAGGTCTGCTGCTCAAGGGTTTGAAGTGGAAGGCTAAACTGCAAACAAAAATGTAGGCATGTCTCTACACATTTTTTTTTTTTAAATTGAATAGGATTACACAGCCATGCTTCATTCTTTATCTGCATTCCTGATGCCGCAAATACTACTACTCTGATAGCAACAAGGGGAGGAACCAGAGGTCCACGTGGTTTCGAGAAAAGGATAAAGTGGTTGCCATTAGTGGACACGGACATAGTTAACAGTGGTCGCATAACCACAACGCTCAGCTCGAAGGATAATCTCTTCCCAGAGGCTCTGTGGAGTCCAAGGATTGGTCGTTTAAGAGGTTTCCTCCATACAACCAAATAAAAAAGCAATACAAAATGCACTTAAAGGGATAGTTCACTTTGAAATTAATTTTTGGTATGTTTTAGCTTACCTCAAGGGCATCCAAGATCCTCAGAGTATTTGGACGTGGCGGTGCTTACAAGAGGTAAAAACTATATAAATACTGTTTGTTTTCTCACACAAACCGCTCGTTTCGTCTTAGGCCATCATTGTGTACTTATATTTATGAGTCATTAAAACATGTTTAATTTGGACTTCTGTGCATGCTCTTTGAGGTGGACCCCCTATACCTCCATATGACTGACAGACAAGAATGGTTTGACCTAAAAATATCAAAACTGAAAATATTGTGGAAACAAAGACACCTACATCTTAGATGCCCTTGAGGTAGGCTAAAACATATCAAACATGTATTAGAAAAGTGAACTATCCCTTTAACTTGTAGATGTCTCCTTATTCTGCAGTGTCTTATCTTGTTATAAATGTAAAGAAAAGTCTCAAATTTAAAACTGGGCATTACTATGCTTTCAGTGTTGGTTGATAAGTAAATGCTATAAACATGGAAGTTTTTCTTATAAAAATAAAGTAGCTGTGTCGCAACTAGAACAATCATTAGGTAATTACAGGCTGTTATAACACGTGTTTCTGGCGCTCTGTGGGTCAGGATTTTAAAATGTGGGTCATGAACAGGGATGTACTTAGAGTGGGTCTTGCTTTTCACAGGTACAAATTAGTCGTATTATGAGAAAGACTAACAACGAAATGCCCTGGGAAAACAGAATTGCGAAAGACTTCCCTTCAGTTTCTTAAAAATGAGGTGCAAGAGGAAACAGATCTACCACATGATAATGAATAACTATGCTGATTAGGGGCATGCCTTGGTTGCCATTGTCAAAGGTTAAATCTTTAAAGATACACTCAATAAGTTATGTTTGTGTTTGTCCTCAAGCTGTGGGTCACTGTGTTTTATACTAATATGCTAATTTGGACATGGACTTGCAAACGGTTGAACAGACACATGCTGTACTATCACTCTGGATTATTGAGTCAAGTTCTGTTGTTGAGTCTGGTAAAAATAAGTTATAAGCGATTTGAGCAATAGTAAACTATACTTCCCTATCCATCGTATTTTGCAAAGCAGAAGTAAGCAATTTTCTTTGAATATGCAAGACGTCCCTTTCATTAGCAGCTATAGGGAAATAACTAAGATTAACAAAGATTTTTACACTACAAACAGTTTTATTTTATGATAAATATATTTATTAAAATAGAATGATAGCATATACCAGTTTGCATAATCTGACAGACTGTTTTTGTACAGTTAAAATAATTGGAAGCGAATAACAGTATAAGCCTTTGCACATTCAAGTAACATCCGTATCCTCTCTTATGTTAAAAATAAGGTGGACAACAGGCAAAAAAAAACTGTACATGAAAAAAGCATAATGTTAACCGTAGCCGAAAGGATGACCTATACTTCTGGTGTGATTCTGAAGTGTGTATCCAGTGTGAACATTTTACTATCACAAGAAGCCACAGCAGAGGATTGGTGAATGGCAGTGTGACATGACAATGAAATCATGACAAATACAGTATGACCGAATTGCATACATTTATATACCAGACGTACTACATTTGTCATGTTGTCATTATCATGTGACCTACCAACACCATATCCTCTCCATGGCCTCATGGGATAGTAAAGTGCCCATCGCACTTCAGAATCTCACCAGGTCATTATGGGACTTTTTGCCTATACTCTTTTATGAGTGCTGTGAATTCGGATATACTACTTTTGTCACATACTGTTTTTTGCCTAGTATATTGTTGGGAAGTATGTGATTTCGGAAGCAGCCATAATTTTTTAAACAACCATGACGTTTATATTCTTAAAATATGCGGTTGTAAAAAATCAAATACGTTCCCACTATATAGTATGGAAAAACAGTAGGCGAAAAGTACCTGGATGACCTACTACTTCATGCGAGATAGGTGAGATTTTACTATCCCATGAGGCCACAGGAGAGGATTTGTGAATGGCAGTGAAGCTAAGCAGCTGACACTGGCAATGTGATGAAATGAAATGAATATGAAGTAAGATTAAATTCAAATGTACTCAGACAGTACTATGCAGTTTTGGACACATTGAGAATAAAATTGCTTTCCTTTTCTCTACATTTTTGTTAGTTTGCAAAACATTTTGCACCAGAGTACACCTTTAATAATCAGTTATTCAAATATCAATATCTAATCAATATTCGGAATATTGCAGGATTATAAAACGTAACTAAACTAAATACATTTAAAATCATATTCAAATATTTGCTAAATATAACCAAAATGTCTTTTATTTGCATTTTACACCACGTTTTGGGTTGTATGTGTTTGGTTTTGGAAAGAGTAGCACATGTTGAGGTTTTCAAACATGAATCCCATTAATTTAGTGTTGAGGAGAGAAGAAAAAGTGGAAAACCATGTTTTTTTGTGTTTGACACATTAGTTTATTTTGCACAAATGATGATGCTGCATGGGAAGTGACATTGACTTCTTGTATTGCCTAAACTTAACTAAACTAAATTTAAAATCATATTCTAGTTTGTTTGTTACTAATCATACTCTGTCACTATATTTTCTTCGGGCATTTTTATCAAACAAAAAAGACCTGAGTTTGTTGTCTATAAAAAGGACATCAAATTAAATGCAAGTAGGTTGACGTTAGTTTCCTCATCCAGACTACCGGTGTAAAATGGTCTAGCAACTCTGAATAATGCTGCGGGATCGGTAATCCTCTGACCTGCAGACTCAAAGCCGCTTCTCTGGCAGGTTTTAAACGCGATAGTGAGTGAGTGTGCAGTTGAAAGTTGCTGTATGTCTCCCTCCCTCCACTGCACTCGTCCATTGACTGCGAGCTAAGCGAAATTACAAATGCTACTACGGTTAAGGCTACGCTCATGAATATTAAGAAGCTCGCGCTAACGTTGCCTGGTAACCTTCCAATGGCAAAGTCTAGATTCATACATATTAATTACCCTACGCAGGCGTTGTTCGGTAAACCTTCCAATAGCGAAACGCCTGCCTAATACATATTAATGAGCTACGAGGGCCAGTCCAATAGCGACAGTTTGTGTTATGAATATTAACAGCTAAGGTTTACCGTAGTAGATTTGATAACTTTTGCAGTCGGGCCTCTTGAAGAGGACTGTGGGGGAGGGTCACGTGACGTGTGTACACACACAGTAGAGTTCAGCACCACTCGATTCGTAGTAAGATCATCAGCGTCCTCCCCTTTCCAGAACAAGCTTTGACGCACCAGAGACGAATGTACCATATGCAACTGTGTTTACGCCACATATTGGCGACTTAATCGATCGCCTTTTTTTTACATACTTTATTTTATACGAAGTCCTGGAAGTCTAGCTACCGATTTGGGAGCTTTTGCCAAAGTATCCGAGGAGAAATGTCAATGGAAATACAGCAGAACCCGATGCCTCCGTAGAGAGCTGTCTCTCAGTGCCAAGAACTGGTCCTCTGGTGAGTAGGTTAGCCAATACCTCCCTGTATTGAGTTAAAAGTTGTTTTTAAAGTAGCATTTATTTAGTCAGCAGGGATGAGAGAGCTCGCTAAATCAGTCACATGCATGTTAGACACTTTATTACAGTTTACCGCTCGAAGTGTGGCATATATGTGACAGTTAACAGCAACATCAGACAGGTTAAACTTAAACGTGGAATGCCCGGATGAAAAACAAACCAATGATATTCACTGCTCAGTCAAACATAGGCTACGCATCTTTTTAGTCATTGTAAAGATTTTGTTCCCGCGGTAAGTTTACAAAAAGACAAATCCATGGTTTTATTACAAAAAAATAAGTAATAAACATGGTTACCGCAAATTAACCATGGTTTTGCTACACTGAACATAGTTAAACATGGTATTTACTATTTATAGTAAAACTGTGGTTATACAAATGGTAATCCATCTGCCAAAAAACACGGTTACTACACTTTTACTACAATAAAACCATGGTTAATTTAAGTACGGGTTGTTTTTGAGATTCTGCGCAAAAAAAAAATGTTTTCGGTTATATTTATATGTTATATACAACATGTTCCTGGATCAACATTCAACGTCTTTATTTATCCTGAAACAACGATTTAATCAACCAATCAGATTCAAGGGACACATTTTTAATGTCAAGTTTAGGCTTACAACCAGGGTTAGGTGCTTTTACATTAGTGTAATTCACTATCATTTCCCTCTGATTTAGGTTTAGGATTAGTATAATGAGACAGGAATTGAATGCAGGATCAGCAAAATATTTTGATCCAGGAACATGTCTTGGCAAAATAATGGTGACTGTAAATTAAAAGTGACTTATTAATGACCTTTGAGAAGAAAAACACTGTTGTAGTGTAATATTTAGCCTACTAAATATAGTCAAAATATCTTTTATTTGCATTTTACACCACATTTCGTGCTGTATGTGTTTGGTTTTGGAAGAGGAGCACATGTTGAGGTTTGCAAACAATAATCCCATTAATTTTGTGTTGAGGAGTAAAAAAATAATAATATGGAAAAACATTACCATGTTGTTTTTATTTGCCTGAAACTTAGTTTCGCACTGACACACTAGTTTATTTCGCAATGTACATGTGTACAAATGATGCTGCTGCATGGGAAGTGACACTGACTTCTTTTTAGTGCCTAAACAACCAAAAACCCCAGAGGGGCTACGTTACTGTTGGATCAGGTCCATGTAGGACTTGTAAGAGGATGGCAATGTGCCTATGAGTTCTGTTGAAGATCGCAGACGTCATATGAGACAGCTGAGAGAAGCATGCCTCTTTGCCTAAAGACATTGGTGTGCGCTTTTATTCTCCAACATGGTCTGGACTGTCCAGCTGGACATGAGAGGATTACATAACCTGTTATCCAGTTTTCTCATAGTTGTCAAATTTGATCCCTCATATTCTCTTCAGTCCATATATTTCATTCCAAATGTGGAGATATTTTTAAAGTTGACCCCAACAACCCACAATGCTAATTAAGACATGATGTACACACCAAAATACAATGTTCACCAGTAAACAAATGATGCTATGCAAATCGATTTGAATAACTAGGAACGATCCTGCAGTGAATTTGTTTTTCTTGGTTCAAGACTGCGATTAAACCATGCATGCGGTACTCAAACACCCAGTGATCTCTCCTGCTGATAACTTAACAAAGAAGCGCTGAGAGAACATGCCGTCCCAGGGGTCAGCACAGCTGAGGCGGTGTCAGGACGACTAACACAGACATGTGCAGGAGGTTTAATTGAGACGTTTGTTTGTTTCACAGCTTCAGAAAAGTATTGTAAGGCTTAGAGAAAAATGTCCTGGTCTTCAGAGCCCCGGCTGCATGTAGGTGATGAAAAGCATGTAAGAATGAATTGCGCTGTTGGAGGACGAGAGATTGAAACGGTCTAGTCGGTTTTGAATAAACTTACTTATAGATGCAAAAGATCCCTCAGGCTCTCCAACACCCATACTTTCAAACCAGACACATTTTAACTTTGAGCTTATTTTACATTTCCAGCTGAATATTAAATATTTTAATATTTATGAGGCACACTTTGATCTCTATACCAAGATGCCCACTACTACTATTTCTGCCTGTTGCAAGGTTGGTTTTGGAAGAGGGCTGCTGGGAAAAAACACCATACGTTGACACCATACATAGTATACTGACCTTCGTGTTGTTTCACAGTAAACAACATTTTGTTAAATTTACAGTAAAAAACGGCAGCTGTGGTTGCCAAATAGCCTCCTTGATTTTCCAGCAGAATTGGGCTACTTTTAAAGTCGGCGTGAAACGGAAGTTGAGATTGTAATTTTTTCCTTGTCGTGACGTATATCCAAGTGAAACGGCTTCTGAAATTACTAGAATAAAATGTAGGGCAGGACTTGATTTCATCCTTTGGTAATTGATTGGATCGTTGGAGGTTGGGCGTTCCAAACAATTTGAATGCGATTCTCTGAGAGGCGGTGCACCGACAGCCGCACCCTCATCGGATCTGGCCACACCCTTTTGCCATTCCACGTGACCAAAAGAGAGAGAGGTCGTTTCGATGGGGGAGGGAAGGGTAATGTATTTGATTAAAGATTTCAAGGGTACATGAATTTTTAAAAAATATTGAAGTGCATGGATAAATCATTTATAATAAACACTACAATATTACATATAAAAAGATTTGTCAAATTTGATTTTATGCCGACTTTAAATTGTTGGCGCCGGTTAAAGGTTTGGTATATTGCATAAATTGCATTGAACTGTTGAATATTTTGGTTATTTTATATTCTACTAATGTGCTATGATGAGTTTTGTTAGCCTGACTTCGTCATACTCATATTCTATTGAGAATATGAGTCTGAGACCGCTCCATTAAGCTTTGATTATGAGGCGTGTCGTAACCGAACCAGGAAAAAACAACAACTCTGCACTCAATTGGATAGTCGGTAGACCTAGTACAACCAATTAGAGCAACGCAGTAAGTCAACTCCTTTGCATAGCGCAGTTTTCAACTACAGAACTTACTTATTTTAGAAGTTAAATAACGAGTGTTGCTTCTTTTACTTACTTCTCAATGAGTGCGACCAAAGCAGAAACCACAACGACCACAGGCTTTTCATTACACATCTTCTTAGTGACCATCGGACCCAGCTGATAAGTTACACTTTTCCCGAATCATGTGGGAAGGACGGCAAAATATCTTTCCGATCGACAAATGCCTTGATTGCAGTTCTCTGTTTGTCTATTAAAATTAATGCGCTGTCGATTTATTTTACAACAGACGCGACAGCGGAACGTTGATAACGTGATGATTACTTGCAGATCAATCTGTCCATCATCGTATAAAGCCCGCCCTGGCAATTTGATTGGCGCGAACATTGTTTGCCTGATCATAATTACTCCTCAATGGATTCAGTCCAGACCGAACTTCCCGTCCAAAAAAATGTTGTGGGCGGAGTTCGGGCTGGCATCCAGGCTAGAGTTTTGTGGGTGAGGGCCCTATAAAATCCGTTTTATTTTTTCCCAAATTCCATTTTATTTTTTCCCAAATTCCGTTTTTCCGTTTTAATTTTTTCAAATTCCGTTTTTTCCGTTTTAATTTTTGGGAATTCATTTTCTTTTTACCCTTTACTGTTATTTTAGCTGTACAAAGAGTGCACTTTTTATTCCGTGATCGCAGAAATTATAGGGCCCTAGAGGGGAACTTTGTTTGAGCTCATGTGTGCAGCAACATGACATCATGACTTTGTGTAAACATACACGCCACTTTCAAGTCAAGTGACGTGTTATCTATACGCATTTTGAGCTATCCACGTGTATGTCCACGGCGAAACGAACCGTCATCTTTTTTGTGTATGTCTACGTCGTTAAATGTCCGAAGTGATTCGCGTGTTTGTACACGCCGTTAAATGTCCGAGCTAAACGAAGCAAAATGTAGCTCTACATCCGGGTAGCGATACTTTTTTCCTAGGATGGTAGTGGAAGACTCATACATGCTATTAACCCCAGTGATGGGGGTGAAGTGTTGATTTTTCCAATAAGTTTGGTTTTAGTTAGTTATTAGATGCTATGTATCGCCAGCTGTGCGGGACCTTGATACCTCATGATCACTACTGTGCATGTGCAGACTCAGGCTACATTTTTTTTTACATTTTTTAGCAGAAGTGGAGACTTCCATTGTTCTTACTGAAATGTTTAAACATGCAGTACATATTCAGATTTCTAGACATTTTTTTGTCATTTTTGTTTATGTCGCTTTTGCGTGCCATCTCATTTGAGATGAAATGCGTCTTCTTCCTCAAAGTCTGCTTTCTATTTCCGAAATCCCTGAAGCTGAAACACAGAAGTGAAAAATGTATTGTAGCAAGCACAACATGATTTGACTGCAGAGCGCCTAGTCCTCATCTTTGTTCCCTATTCATTACCTAAAGCCTTGCAGCATGCACACACACACACACAAAGCTCAGTAAATGCAATCATGTGACATCACTCAGCCGATTCTGAGAATTTGCTGTACATTCCAGTGTGGATATGAGGGGTGTGGAGCAGCCCTCTTTTATCTGCCGGGCGGAGGGTTGACTACTTCTCTGAAAGTGTCAAGTGCATTTAGTTCGACTCCCACAACACTCTTCATCCAGATGCATGGTCATTCAGGATTTCCTGTTTGTTTGTTTGAGGGAGGAACAGTTGATAACAGGGGTCACTGAGAGGTACACACAGTGGATGGACACTTAACCATTGCAGGCGTGCTCGGTCATGTATGTGAGCCGTGAGCTGAAGTCGTTAGAGAAGAGCTATTCTCTAAATGACTGTAAGCAGTGATGTCAGCTACCTTTGGCACCCACTCAGGAATGCTTCAGTCTTCCAGCATAGACAGTGTTTGGTCATGGTCTCTTGAGGCAGACAAGATGCTGGTTGCAAGTTTAAAAAATCAAGGAAGTACAGTAAGGATGGGCAGGATGGTTGAATAGTCGTCTGTGTACAAAAATGTACAATGCCGTTAAAAAGATTTTACTTATATACAGCCAGAATGCATTGTCAAAAAATGACAGGAAGGCATTTATAATGTTGCTAAAGATTTCTATTCAACGTTGATCATTATAAGAAAATGATTCTTACACACCAAATCAGCGCATTAGAATGATTTCTGAAGGATCATGTGACTGCTGCTGTGGGCCCTAATTATGCAGGCCTCGCTCAAGAATGAGTTACATATTTCAGACTGCAATGGGTTGCTGATTTTGAAAAGATCTGGGGTTTCATTTATAAAACTGTGCATAGGAGCCTTACTAAAAGTGTACGTGCGCCCGAAAGCCAAAAAATTATTTAAAATTAATTAATAAAACCGTTCGTACGCCAGAACCTGCGCAAAATTTACTTTATAAATCCCAGTCAGTCGAAGATTGTGCGCACATCCCTGAAATAACCATATATGGAGCTTCCAACGCCTAGTTGAAATATGCATTTCCTCATCTGCATATCATTTGCATATGATTATTCATCCATGTGATACCATGTTAAGGTACAAGACGTTAGGAAAATATGAAAGATGATGTGCCGTGTCACAATAAATAATAATAATTTTTTTAGTTGCCTGTATCCTTGCCTTGTTTTCAAATGAATAAATCAAATAGTGCAGGGCTTGACAATAACTTTTTGAGGCACTTGTCCTTTGGACAAGTAAATTTATGTTTCACTTGTCCATGCACAAAAGTCACTTGTCCGGGTAAAGATTTATAATTTTATCTAGGGCTGCTCGATTTGGGGAAAATGTCATATTGCGATTATTGAGGTCAATATTGCAGTTGTGATATGCGATTGCGATATAATAAACAAATGGTTTCATGAGTCAACTTGTTTGGTTCTAAACCAAATGCACACACAGATTAGTGATAATTCTGAAATTAGCAATAACAACTAAATGATTGATAACACCTATAATAATCAATAAGCCATTGATGTCTGGATGAAAATTAACTGTCTAACAGGTAGGACATATACAGAAACTGAATAAAGTTATCAAACAGTCTGCGCTGCATAAATTATATATAGACTACTACTTATTGAAGCTACACAAGTTCTTTAGTCAAGAGCAGTGAGTAATTTTCTCTGTTCCCTTTGTTCTTTCATTACCTTTACTGACAGAACGCTTTATTGGTAGCTGGCCCTTTAAGAGCAGCCGCTGTGGACAGAGACGCGGATCTCACACGCGCCTCATTCTCTCACGAGTCACAACTCTTTATGTCCATCATAAGACTGCTCTTATGTTATGAAGATACTTGACAAATGACATTTTGGCTTAATTGTGTGTGTTGTTGATGTTCGTTCAAGCGCGACAGAGAACTTCAGGTGCGCGGTCTGTGCATGCGCATTATACTGGCGCACGTCTTTCTGTGAGTCACATTCAGGACATTCACAGGCAGCGCGAAAATGTGTTCGTTTCAAGCCGGTAAAATTACATTTGTAAAATAGACGTAACGAGTGGCACATAACGTGAAGTAACATGGCATTTTATTTTGTTTGAAATTTAACTTGTCCGGTTCGGACAACTAATTTTCTTTTCTACTTGTCCTACAAAAAATACACTTGTCCCGGACAAGCGGACAAGCCTTAATGTCGAGCCCTGTAGTGTAAAATAAATTTCAGTCTGAAGACCTATCCTCCTCAGATTAAACCGGTTCAGTGTAAAAAGTAAACTGTTTGCAACTAAATCTCAGCAGTACTGCCCTTATTTGCACAATAGGTTGCCATGGTCACAGGAAGAGGAGGAAGGGAACAGGATGATGACTGTTTTTAAGTGAGAGATAGGGACACAGGTAGTGACTAGTCTTGGCTGTTCTATTGTGTTTGCTAGCAGCAAAGTCCATTTGCAAGATGTTTTGTTTCTTTGAAAGTAATTCATGCAGAAAAGCCGACATGGCCATTGTGGAATCAGACTTTTACACCTGCCCTTTAAAAACCATGTCATCACATTTTGTTTTCCCACGGTAACCCTTTTCTCCTGTTCCCACTTCCCAACAGGATTCTCATGCCAGTGAAGAAAACTATTTAGTCTTTACAAGTAGAGATGCACCGATATGAACATTTAGGCCAATACCGATAATTCTTTATATTTGAAAGCCAATAACTGATAAATTGGTCGATAAATCTAAATACAAATTTTTATTTACTTTTTTTGAGAGCCTGATTACAAAAACAAAAAGCCTCACCATTACAAGCCATCTCCCAAGCACACAATTATAATGTTCTCATTTTAATTTTATGTAGCCTATATGACAGACTTGTGCTTCACATGTTGCACTTAACTGAATAATTGATCATTTTTTTAAGTTATTCCAATCATATTTCAAGCAATTCAAAACCATCATGATGAACAGTGCACATCTGAAGTGCCTCAGCTGAAGTAAATAATCCATTATTTATGATTTCACTTTTCTAACTTTAGTTAGTGTGTAATGTTGCTGTTTGAGCATAAACAACATCTGCAAAGGGCAACCCGTCTTCTAGTGTCTGTGGCGTGAGAAATCTGAATCATTCCCTTACGAAACTTGCAGAGGCGGAGAGTGTGAGTAGGAGCTGTCCATGAGCTAGGAGCAGGAGAAACTTTTGCTAAGTATTCTGATTAATTATTTTGTCATTTTGCCTCCACGTTTCCCCAATTGACCACGAGCTTCTTTCTCCTGTCCATACGTAATCTCTCTACTGTGCGACAGAGTATAGTCGCATGGTTATGACGTAATTCTTAGCCTACTTGTACAAAAAAAGCTGCTTCTACGAGGCCATAACATAAGCTATGAGGTATTTTATGCATTGTCGAGTTTCTTTAGAAATAAATAATGGGCAAATGGTGTCTTCAAATGCCTCAGATGTAAAGTTATTCGCTGTCAGAGTGGCGCCAAAATGAAAGGGAGTCAATGGAAATGCTAACGCACGTGAAGTTCTGCTACAAGATGGTGGCCCCTGCGAGACTTCAACTTCTGTTCGATGGATTACCACCTTGGGTAAAAGGACACAAGCTCTTGTAGCTCCACCCCTGTGCTGAGAGCAGCAGCAGCTCATTTGCATTTAAAGGGACAGGCACAAAAACAGCGCGTTATTGCTCACCCAAAGAAATTACAACTTATACATGCTATATAAAAATATCAATTTTTTTATTTATTTTTTGCTAAAACTTCACATACACACTCTGGGGACATCAAAGACTTATTGTACATCTTTTGAGAAAGTCATTTTACCACCCCTTTAATATATCGGCCAAATTTTCTTATCAGGCCGATGACGGTAACATTACAAATACACATATCGGCCAATACCGATATGGTGGCCGATATATCGTACACCCCTATTTACAAGTTTTTCCTCTCAGACCAGAGTTTGATCCCTTTTAAGTGTTGCCATGAAGATATGTACTGGTAGTTACATACCGGTTAGACCGCAAAATAAAGTGCTGCAAACAGAGCTGTTCATGCAGAAAACATGCTGGTTCACCATAGGTGTGTGACTACAAGGTGAAAAGGGCAAATTAGTTTCCCCACCCTCTGGCGAGAGTCATAGTGGAGCAATCCACGGCTGCCTGTCTCCAGGCCAAAACAGCCGATCTGTGATGTAAGCAGACATAGGGACATGCACTCAACATTCATTATATCTGCTCAGATGTGCTGCTCCAACTTTCAAGACCAAATACATGCTGACATGCACAAAAATGCCAGAACCCTTGTGTCAGAATGTTTGATCTGCAAAATATGTTCTTAAGACATGAAATATATAATGACTTGGGCTGTCACAATTTTTTTTTTCCTGACTATTGTCATGCAAAACATTTTGAGTAATGATTTCATTAAATTGTTGTTGGTTTTTATGTTTTTATTATGAATGTAGGCTATATTCACTTAACATGTATTCTATACTCACTTTAAATTAATTAGGATTGGAGTATGTAAACATAGCATATCTAAACATAGTAGGGACAAATTATTTGGCTAGGACATGTTCATCACAGGGGAAACCAGGTTCAAATTTGGCCTCCTTAACTTTGCTCCCTTTACCAATTGTTTACATAAAACAAGCCAGGAAGCTAATTAAATAAAATAAAGCAATAATGTAGCGGCAGCCTGTGTGTAATCATACAAAAGTGTTGTTCACATTGTGAGAGCTCACTCAGAGCGTTATGTCATTATGTTTTAATGAGTGGACTGCAGAGCAGCTCTCTGCATGTGCCCGCGCTGTGACCTCATCCTGAACTCAAACTTCACACTGTGTGCATCCACTGCTCCCCTGACATGTCACTTCTCATGCCATAAATCTGCCTGCCTCACAGCCTTAGAGCTGAATTATGCCATCCTTTGGTCACAGCACGTGTATTGTCACCGCCCAACGAGCCAAGGTGCCGAGCTGGAGAGGTGGAACCTATTGTTATGGAAAGAAACATCTGATGTCATATAATGTTTGTATGTTTTTTGTACAACATGATCCTTAATGGCACGTGGTGACTGGAATCAAGTCCTTGTGTTTAGGGTTTTGCTCTCCAGTGCCAGACTGATCTCATGAAATTGCGTGTGTATGACACGCCAATTCGTATTTCCATTTTTAGCGTGCTATGAACACGCACAATCGCTTTTCAGCGTGTTTATGAACGCCGTTGACTTAATGTTACATTACAGTATATAGAAATATATGAACCCCATCCTTAAACTTAACCGTCACTGGGGTTAATGGCATTTATGAGTCTTCCCCTACCATCCTTGGAAAAAAAGATCGCTCCCCAGATGTAGATCTACATTTTACTTCGCTTCGCTCAGACATTTAACTGCGTGTACATACACATGGAATCACTCGGACATTTAACAGCGTAGACGTACGCATACAGGCAGATACACACGCGGATAGCTGAAAATGCGTATAGATAACACGCCACTTGAGTTGAAAGTGGCGTGTATGTTTGCGCAAAAGTCGTGATGTGATGTTGCCAGTGCAACATATTGTGCCGAGTTGAATTCAGTCTGAAGTGGAAATAATGGTGTTTCTCCAAATCTAATGCTTGTACATTGACTGTGCTGTTTATGTATGGTTTCAGTTTTCTTCACTATGTGGTGGTAAGAAGGTTTTTGCAAGCCATTGATCAGGGAACACCTAGAAAGTATGAAAAATTCAACAACAAAGTTGTAAACTTAGAGAAATGATCAGTGCATTTGTACATCTATCATTTTGTCCAATCC
Organism: Hybognathus amarus; assembly: GCA_030378365.1. NCBI lineage: Eukaryota > Metazoa > Chordata > Actinopteri > Cypriniformes > Leuciscidae > Hybognathus > Hybognathus amarus. Next base: position 70,714 of record JAQIUQ010007187.1, read on the forward strand.
TGCTCTTGGAGTTCAAACTTCCAGCAGATTTTAGCTTTATCATTGAATTAAACACTCATGAATAAGCCAATCAAGGATTTCAGGAGCATACTAAAAAATTGCTCAACTCTTAAGGAAAGTGGCACTCAAAGAGCAGGATTGGACACCCCGGATCTTGTCTGGTAATAAAACCATTGCATAATTTTGAAAACAGACCAATGCATTAACATTCTGCTCATGTTCTTTCTTACAGCTGATTCAGAAAGACGGAGCAGACACCTTTGGAAAGACTAGCAATGTGGAGTTGCATGGTTTACAATGAGACGGACGACAACGCGGACCTCCGGCTCTGCCAGGACTTCGGACTCATTCTGTCCGTCTTCTCTCTAGTGTACCTCATTGTCTGCTTTCCATTGGGGCTTTGCTACAATGCCCTGTTGGTGGTGGTCAACCTCTCTAACAAGGTCACCATGACCATGCCTGATGTCTACTTTGTGAACATAGCCATTGCTGGTCTGGTGCTCAACTTGGTGGCTCCAGTTGAGTTGCTGGGCCCCAGTTTTACACGCTGGCCAATGTGGGAATACAACAACGAAATCTACATCACCCTCCTCATTCTCTTCAACATCTCCTCTCTGGTCATCATGTACTCCACTACCTTGCTCAGTCTGGACTATTATATCGAGCGAGCTCTTCCTCGCACCTGACATGTCTAGCGTCTACAACACCAAGCATGTTTGCGGCTTCATCTGGGGCGGTGCCGTACTCACCAGCTTCTCTTCGCTGCTCTTCTATGTGTGCAATCACGTCTCCACTAAGATCATCGAGTGCTCCAAGATGCAAAACAAAGAGGCGGCTGATGCCATCATGATGTTCATTGGGTTCTGTAGTGCCGGCGGTTGCCGTGCTTTACGCGCTCGTGCTACATCCTCCGAATCAGGAAGGAGTCCACGCCTTTGGACCAGGACTCTGGGAGGCTCAATCCTTCCATCCACAGGTTGCTGCTGGCCTCTGTGTGCATGCAGTTTCTTCTATGGACTCCATATTACACGACCTTACTGGTGCACACAGTGGCTGGAGCTCCTGGGAGCTATTCCAACAGGCAGCACCTCACCACATACTTCTTCCTGAGATGTTTATCCGTGCTGCTCGCCTTCTGCAGCAGCCTTTGCCATTCCCCTCATGTACAGGCAAATGAACAAGAACTTTTCGCATAAACTTCAGCGGCTCTTAAAGAGGCTGCACTGCGGGGACCAATCGTGTCCTCACGAACGCTCGACAGTACAGCAGGTGGTCACATGAGGGCTTGTGTCCATCGGACCTGCTTCTCCCTCACTAGCACTTACTCCGATTCCACAGAAGTAGAGCCAGCACATGAACCTGGATATATTGTGTGCAGAAAGGAAGCTCACCACAAGGTGTGTCTCTGTGAATTTTTGTAACCTCTGTGACACTTAACTTTATTTGTCCATCTCTGTGGTGAGTGGGCGACCAAGAAGAAACCACTAAGTGCTGTTTTGTGTAAGCTATGTCTGTTCTTTGGGTTTTTGGGCCTGGGGAAACTCAACCCATCCCAGATGGTCCGTTCGGTGGAGGGGAAAGGTTGAACGTGTGTAATCCTGTTACAGGATATGTGGCATAGCCTTCTAATGTGATGCTTTTAGACCAACCCATTCCCTTTTAGCTCAAGGCCACTCTCTGTGTTGTGATCCACAACAGCATAAGCTCTTCAGTCTCAATTGAGTTTTCTGGTCAAACTCTCTATAAAACCTCTCTGGTAGACGCTAGTATACACGATATAATTACCTCAATTTCACACACCATTACATTACAACTTTTACAGGATTACACTTTTACACCATTGCATTACAACTTTTACAGCACCCAGAATTAACTCAGTGAGACTGATATCAGGGAGCGGGAAAGATGTGTTTGTGTGTGTCGTTGTGTGCGGGTGGTTGTGTGTTCTCAGTGCTCGCTGCTAAGGTGATGTGCATCATAACTGCTCATATTAAATCCAGTCAAGCTTATTGAGATGAAGCTAGACATTATCTACTAGACAATGCATCACAGTTTTATGGTCAACTCGTTAGAAATTTAATCTTCTTTGTTAAATACTTGTTCAATCATTAGCCTGTTACTACTGTAATTATTATCCATGCGACAGAAGGAAGTGGTTAACAATTCACACGTTTGAGATGTGAATTCATGCTGCACATGCTCTATCAATACAATCAAACATTTGATTTCGTTCAACAGGTTTACTTTCAAGAAGAAACCCGCTCAGATACAGTTGATGAGTATTGATCTGACTTTATTGCTTCTAAATCATTAATCAGATTGGGAAACCTTTTCCCTGTCTGATGTGTATATCCAAAAAGAAGTAGCTTTTATTGAGATTAGTTGCATGAATAATTGAATTGTATGCATATATAGAGAAATATGCAGCAATGCTCTCAAGACTGGGAGAAAATCGTAAGACGTTCCCAGAAAATAATACTGGCAGGATGAGAAATAGCACAGTTTAAGCTAGTGAATGGTATATTGTTATCAAAAATGTCTTTACTCTTGTTTTTTTCTTGAGTCAGTGGATGCAAATTGCAAAATTAGTATATTTTGAAGAGAAAGCACTGTATGTGAATGGAAGAGTGGAGATGTGTCATTTAAATCCACTTTTGTATGCAAGGGAAAGAATGTATGTAAAGTCATGGAGGGGATTCAAACCAGTTAACCCTCAATCATAAACGAATAAATAGTATCAAATCTCAATGTTATGGCTGTTGTTAGTTTGCTAATGCCAGTATGTATCATATTAAGAATGTGTATATATTGTACTTCAGAGATTTACTGGGGAAAAAAAAAACAGACATGCCATTTTAGAGTACAGTATTATTTTCTCAGAGATTTATTTAGATACTAAAGTGTCAGTCATCCTCTGTCCCATTCTGAGTCAAAGACTTGTTCAATAAACTAACATGAATATAATCCTGCTCGGCTTTTCATTGACTCGCAACATCAAAGAACATCACAGCGTTCCAAATGACAAATGATGGAGCTTGTTTTGGTTTGCATCAACAAAACAGGTATGGATGACTACACTCGCACATACCAAAGAAAATAAAATAAATATGGTTTATGTAACAGATGCCAAAACATATTTTTCTTGCTTGGTGCGAGCTTCAGAATAGTGCCAGGCCCCAGGAGCACAAACCACACTGAAATGTTCTTTGGCAGACTGATTTAGTTTCAAAGATGCGTTCAGCTTGTTCTTCATTTGGCAACTCTTCATTTCTTAAAAACTCATTTTTGATGCATATTAAACGCTTCACTAATGCCTCGTTCAGATTACATGATTTTAGCACGATCCGTTTGACGTAGGGTGTCGTGGGGATTCGTAAACGACAATGGGCGTCGGGACGCAAGATTCGATCGTATCATCTCGTATAGAGTGTCATAGTTGGCGACAACCTACGTCGCGTCTGCGATGCTTCACGACAAAAAGACTAGCATGTTTAATTTTTTTAACGGCCGTCCACGACGGTTCCGTCACATGTATGAGTTTGACCAATAGGAGCACAGAAGCTTTTCCGTACACAACTTTAAAAAATGGTGAAACGAAAGAGAGACTATGGTGCTAACGTTAAAACTAAAATGGTAAAAATATATAAGAAAACAATATTTTACCTCAAGTTCTCTTTGGAGGATTGACAGCCCATACTGTCCTCTTCGAGCAATCTAGGAACGTGTCTGTTGTCGGGTTTTTTTCTTTTTTTACTTTTTTTCTGAACACAGGACAGCCAATACAACACTCACCGCTTCATCCATTGTTTGTTTACATTCATTTCCAGAAGTCACTCGCTACTAGTTTCGCCTTCTCGATGACATCATGCGTGCTGTTAAAGATGGCATGCGTTGACTGGTCAGGAAGCAACGTGTAGTCTGGTATGTGTCTTGTCCACGACACGAACAAGATTCAAAATCTCGTAATCTGACACAGTGACTATCGTAACAGACACAAAAAATCGTGTTATCTGAACCAGGCATAAGAGGTTTTACTGAAGAGTTTGAGGTTGCCTAAGTTCAAATCTCAAGTGGAAACTGCATTGCAAAAACAATAATTGTTTTCAAACAATCTCTGACCGCCATTGGTCGAAAAACAGATAGCCCCGCCCCAAACTCACACCATTTGTTAAATCAATATTGCTGTTGTCTGGCTGGTCAGGAAACTTAAACAAACAGCGCAATGTTTTGAAAATTGCCAGTGTTACAAATTTTGGGAAATCTTATAGTTGCCTGAGATAGAAGGCACATTTTAACCAACCAATCAAGAAAAGGACATTACTTTATTGAGATTATCTATGAAAGTCAAATATCTTTTTGTTTGCCGTTTAAACAGGAATACACACTTCCAAAACCACCTAAATATTTATGTAAGTTGTAGAGAGACTCAGTCCAATAGGAGCTCAGAAGCTTTTCTGTACACAACTTTCAAAATGGCGTAACGAAAGAAAGACGATGGTGCTAACGTTAAAACTAAAAGTACAAATATATAAGAAAACAATATTTTACCTCAAGTTCTCTTTGGAGGATTGAAAGCCCATACTGTCCTCCTCGAGCAATTCAGGAACGTCTCCGTTGTCGGGTTTTCTTTCTTTTTTTACTTTTTTCTGAACACAGGACAGCCAATACAACACTCGCCGCTACATCCATTGGTTACTTCGTTTCCGGAAGTCAGTCGCTAGTTTCGCCTTCTCGATGACATCACATGTGCTGTTAAAGACGGCATGCAATGACTGGTCAGGAAGCAACGTGTAGTCTGACATGTCTTGTCCGCGACACGACAAGATTTTAGGAGTCGAAAATCGCGTAATCTGACACAGTGACTATCTTAACAGACTCAAAACAAATTGTGTAATCTGAACCAGGCATAAGAGGTTTTACTGAAGAGTTTGAGGTTGCCTAAGTTCAAATCTCAAGTGGAAACTGCATTGCAAAAACAATAATTGTTTTCGAACACTCTCCGACCGCCATTGGTCAAAAAACAGATAGCCCCGCTCCAAACTCAAGCCTTTTGTTAAATCAATATTGCTGTTGTCTGGCTGTTCAGGAAGCTTATACAAACAGCATAATGTTTTGAAAATTGCCAGTGTTACACATTTTGGGAAATCTTATAGTTGCCTGAGATAGAAGGCACATTTTAACCAACCAATAAAGAAAAGGACATTACTTTATTGAGATTATCTATGAAAGTCAAATATATTTTTGATTGCCGTTTAAACAGGAATGTACACTTTCAAAACCACCTAAATGTTTGTGTAAGTAAGTTGTAGAGAGACTCAGTCCAGTGTTGACTATTTGAATGATTTACAAGGCGCTGTAGTGTTGACGCTCGCAGAATAAGAATTCACCTGGGTTTTGTTATATACTGACTCGCAGAGGGGGCACCTCCAGTCAACAGAGTCAGCAGTATGTGTATGTGTGTGTGTACGTCTGGAACGTAGCGAGCTCGGTCAGAGTGGGAGTAGACCGAGGGGCCCCGTTCAGGCCTCAGCACTGTGTGCAGTCTCTCCGAAGTGCCTGTGGTGTCCCCAAACCAAGCCACGAAACCCCTATGAAAGAGGAACATTCTAGGCGTTCTGAGAATTGTTTTGGCTTATGAACACCCCCAGCACAACATATCCGCCTGTCACAACACAAGCACAACATTGTCCGATACGGAACAATGGAGCGGGGTTAGTGTAGGAATGTTGGATAAGGAACCAATGGAGAAGCAAGAGAAATTCCATGTTGTTTAGTAATACTTCCAATATTGATTGTAAGAGTGTTTCTAACACGCACTGTTTTCTTAAAAAGTCACATTACTTTTTAAGGAAGGTTTGGAAACGTTTTACCATGCCTTCATTTATTTGTTTTATTGGTAACACTTTACAATAAGGTTCATTTATTAAACATTAGTTCATGCATTAACTAACATTAACTAACCATTTGTTACTGTATTTGTTATCCTTTGTTAACGTTAGTTAATACAAATCTAGCTGTTCATTGTTGTTCATGTTAGTTCACAGTGCATTAACTAATGTTAACAATATTTTAATAAAGTATTAGTAAATGTTGAAATTAACATTACCAAATATTAACAAATGCTGAAGAAGTATTGTTCATTCTTTGTTAATGTTAACTAATGTAGTAACTAATGAACCTTATTGTAAAGTGTTACCGTTTTATTTTCAATGAAGAAATTGTAATGTTTTACCCTTGTCCTAAACTTTCAATCTTAATATATAAATAAATCATAAAAAATATAAATAATTTAGACAAGTGAAGAAATATGTGCATCATTTCCAATCAGACTGTTTTTTAATATTTAATTAAGTGTGTATTTAGGATACCTAAAATGCTAAGGAATTGACCATTTTATTTCAAAATATGAACAGTATTCATTTAAAATGACAAAAAAGTATTGGTGAATATTCCTGTGATGGATGGATGTCCACTGCTGTACAAGTTTATTTTCTAAAGTTTATTCACTGAAACTTCACAGGGCCAAAAGTCATAAAGAAACACCTACGTGCAACATGTCTGAGAAAAGAGCTTTACAGAGGTATTGTGCAGTTTTTTTCAATAGATCCGTCAGTCAAACTGATCTTGACTGGCCACATTTGTAATTACTTTAGGGTATGAAATTTGAGCTTAACCAAACTGAGGCACCATTGCATTAAGGGCAGCCCTTTAATTTGAAGATATTATTTCACTGCCTCTGCATGCCTTTGGTTCACATGTTCAAACTCTTTTTTTGCCAAATCATGCAGAAATTGTTTTGTATATTGCACACACACCTTATACAAAACAGATATTTTAGGTCTGCCAAGTCCAAAACTGTCAAAGCACTTTTTTTTTATTTTCTTACATCTGTATAGAATAAAGTACATGTGACATGGGTCAATTATTTGAAAATTTTGATTATACCCCATCTGAAAGCTGAATAAAGCTTTCTATTGATGTATAGTTTGTTAGGATAGGACAATATTTGGCTGAGACACAACAATTTGAAAATCTGGAATCTGAAGGTGCAAAAAAATAAAAACACTGAGGAAATTGAGAAAAAGTTTTACATTTATGTTCTTGATTGTGCTGCATTCACTCACAAAAAGTGTCACCCCCTTTTTTATAATATGCATGAAAATGCATATTTCAAACTTAAATGGTTGTAATTCGAGAGACGCTTTGGAATATAGACATAAAAAGAAAAAAAATCAAAGCCAAAATATCTGAGCAAGTTGTGGTTCAAATTTTAGGTTGATATCTCAAAAAAATGAGCTTTCAGTAAGATTTTGCTTGGAAGCAGTACCAAACTTTTTCACCAGGGCACAACCAGACTCCATTACTGCCCATATAAGGGCGCCTCAATTTCCATTCGTGTTTTGAGTGATATGAACCATTATTTCCACAATTTTCATACAATTTATGAAGTAGAGATCCTATTTAGAAGAAATATGAGAAGTTTGGCAGATTTTTATATGAATTCAACCTCTAAGAAACATAAAAAGAACAAGTATGTGCGTTATAGCTTCCTGCCACAAGGTAAATGGTGTATAGTTTTTTCTTTATATTCAAAAAATATTCTAAAATAACTGAATGGATGCTATCTTTTGAACTCTTGGCATGAAAAAAAAAGAGTTTCTACCATTTTTTCATGATTTTTCATGTTCATCCCTATTTCAAAATAAAGGTCTGAACACGCCTTAGGAGTATGAAAATATTCTTGTTGCAAATTGATAAACTACGGCTCTATAATTTATTTTGAAAATCAATCACCAAATATGGAAACTAGAGATTATAAGCTATAAAATGATATATAGTTTGTCAGGTTTAGTAAAGGATAATACTGTTTTAAAAATGTAATGGATTAAGGCCCATCGGTGGGCCAGTGACACTTATGAATAATTTTTAGCATAAAGGAAAATCGATAATTTTAACCCATACAATGTACTGTTAGCTATTGCCACAAAAATGCTACTTGACTGGTTTTGAGATCCAAGGCTCACATATGCACTGAATAAAATAATTGATGCCATGCCTTTTTCCATTAATATTTCATGAAGGGCAAATAGTTTTGATTTTAAAAAAAGTATAATAAATGTAACTGTATTTTTTCTTAGCTTTTAGATAATATTGAGGTAAGACTATAAAACAATGTCAAAAAATATTTAATGTTGACATGCATTTGTTGTGAAATTCAGTCAGCCAGTCAACATTACAAAATGAACCCGTTTTACATTGAAGACACCACAAAATCAAAATGGACAATTAGTATTTTGATGTAATATTGCAGTGTTTATTACAAATGACTGACGGTGGACAAAGTCAAGTTCTGCACTGCGGTATTTTCAGAAGCCATTTCCGCTTCAACTTTAATGCCTGGCTGGCTGTACATTATCCCATGCATATTGCATCAGATGAAGTTAAAAGCCTTGAATCGCCCAACAGGACAGGCTTCCAGAGACAGGTGGATGAGGCGTTTAAGTCGCCTCCCACTAAATTACCAAAGCATCGCCCACTCTCAGAAATCCACACCTGAAAATTCAACATCCTGTTGGTATGTCCCACCAAAACAGAAGGCAAGTGTGTTTTGGTGATATTAAAACACGCCATGTTTAATCTCTTAATGGCACCTCTGACCATTCCAGTGGCCTCAAGAAAAGATTTCACAGCCCCCTTAATCTGAGAAGACGAAACAATTCACTCCAAATCCAATGACAAACAAGCAAGAGGTTTGCACAACAGGTTTTAAATCCCCCATATTGGGTAACACATCCCGAATAATGCCTCAACTCCGGACATTAGCTCAATTTCCCCGAAGAAACCGGGTCTCTAATGTTCTCTGGTCTTGTTTCAAAGTAAACTTGGGTTGGGCTTAAAAAGTAATTGTTTCGCAGAGACCGGCTTAAATCGGCCACACTAGACCACCAAGGTTGCACATTTGGTTTGTCTCCTAAAGTTTTTGCTGTTTGACTTGGCGCTCATCCAGATCCCTCGCTTAAATTAGGACAACAATTCCTTTTAGAGGTTCAAGGTCACAGCAGGCAATGCAACTGAATCAGCTGATCCACAATAAAAACAACCGAGTGATATATTTATACATACTAAAAGTTAAAATTTTTCTATCCAATTGGCTTGACCTGGTTTAAAACTGTCAACATCTCTGAAATTTGACCCATTTTCTATCTGTATGACATTATAAAAATGAGCTTTGTATTTACATGTCTGGTTTGCCCAACCCACCTCTGTTCTAACCCCGATAAGCACAGGGATGGGGCAATTCAGTCATGGGACCTAGTCTTTAGATAATGTTATATTTTTTCCACCAGAAACATCTATGATTGGCACATCGAATGCCTTAGGCGATTACACGCTCCCTTCCCCTTTTTGCACCACCGGAGTGATCTTGCATGAACTGCAATGCTTTGATAAATCAGACCCAATGCGGAAAGACAGTCCAGCCTTGCTGGAGAGGCCCAGACTACAGCAGATGGCTGAAACACAATCCTCTAAGACCCTGCCAGACCGGCTCGGTATTTTTCCTCTTTGCAAATGTACCAGAGATTTGAAAATACAACAACAATGAAATGCTGGTGTCAGCAGAACATCTGAGAACTGGGCCATGGGAACCACACAGGAGTGAGTGACCAGGTTGGCGGTGTTTGACGCTGTGGTTGTGTGGGTTGGGAGTCATGGGAGAGTGTTTCTACGAAAGTGAGAATGGCTTTCTGCTCACTGAGACAAGTGTGTCTCCACCAGACCACAGGCATGGAGCTCTACAACCCATTATCCAAAATATTTAGTGGTCTTACCCAATTTAACGGGTCGGCAAATTAGCAAGAATTGCAGAAATACTGTAGATAAAGTAACCAATAAAACTTGCAGACAGTTCTTTACTGGAAGAAGAGTCAGTGTTGTTCCACTTAATGTAAAAGGCTTCAAACTGTTTATAAGTATGTCTCTCAGTTCATTTCAGTTTAATGTGAGATCACAGATTCGCTATAGGGTTCAAAACTGCACTTTGACCAGCAAAAACATGAGTCTGATAACAACTTTTCATTTGAGGGAAGCAAGCCATTCTGCAATATTCTTCTGAACTCGCAACACATTAAATGACTTCTCACAGTGAATTATCTCACCAATACCAGCAGCTATAAAGGCTCCCCACACAACGACACTCTCCCTCTATGCTTCACTGTGCTAGAAATGCATTTATTATTATATTTCTCGGCAGATTTTCGAAGACAATGCGAAGGCAACCTGTGCTCCATCACTCCATCAAATTTCCAAATTCTGCCAAAAACTTTTCTGAGACAGCAATGGCTTTTTAACTAGTGTGTTTGCGCTAATTTTTGCGCTAGTGTGTATTGTGCTAATACAATTAAAGGTTCACTCCACCTCTGAAAAGATTAATGTCTATTTAAAATTGATTTATGTGGAAGAAATGTGAAATTATTTTTGAATTTGGAGCTTTCTAGACTGAGAAAGAAAGAAAATGTATTTTTGGCTTATGTGGATGAAAGACAACAACTCCCAGAATGCACTTGCTTCACTGCCATCAGGAGGCCACACCTACCGGTAACAGAGGGCAGTAGTTAAACAACAAGTCTAGGCTACTAGTGAGTCTCCGTGATGAGTCTGACGAAAATGTGTTTCGAGATCGCCCAAAATGTCCGCGATTCGGCTTTTGCGTTCTACAGTCGCCATTCATCATGTTTACTGTGGCGAGCAGGACGAGTGAGGGCCGCGAGAGAACGACACGAGGCCGGTGGCGTGATTACCGATGAGCGACACCTTTGAGACGTGAGTTACTGGTCTCATATTTCTCACTGAGAAGCGGGAATTTTCTTAGCAATGATAAAACGCACATCAACCGATCACTTGTTTACCGTTCCTGTAAACACTACATTCAGATTCACCAATTAGATTCAGTTAGACTAAAACAAAAGCTGTGCATGTAAACAATGCATGACGACTGCAGAAAGCTAAAGCTGAATCCCGGAACATGTAACCCCTAAAGTTACTACTCAGCTTTCTCCACAGAACAAGAGCCTGCTAGCTTAGCTTCCAAAAAAAGATGGCTGACACTATGTATAATCCCAATCCTCCATAATGCATCCGTCTGTGTGTTCAGCTTCGTCCATATTTTCAAAACATTTCTGCCGGTGAAATCAAACACACTGGCACTGATCTGTGATTGGTCTGTTAGCGCATTAGGCCCAACCCCCTAAGGGCAGGTTTGAAAGGGTGAGATCTAGTGCTTGTAGTTTTTCAGAAATCGGCAGGATTTACACTCTTACACTTCCTCCTACAATGACGTAAAATGACGATTTTTGCGCCATTGTGGAAGTGAAAAGGGTAAATAGCAGATTTCTCTAATCTCAGGGGAAAATGAGAGAGTGTTGCACAACTCCCCACCGTCTTATATATTTCTAATATATTTCATGTTTGCTTTTTATTTTCCCCTCATAATTATGGATCAATAAACAATGACCTGAATGTTTACATGTTTCATGATGTTTTTCCATTCATCCAACCCTGAAAATAGCCATATTGACCGGCATACACAATGACGAACAGATATTTGCAAGAGTTGCATGTATCTCTAGTAATGCATTAACACTGTCTGATTAGATGAACTACTTTCTCTTTTAGGAGAATCAATGTGACATTCAGCGGGGTACAAAATCTATTTTCACAGTCAAAAACTAATTTAAACCTTGAAACAACCTGAACGTTTTAGTGACATTTTAAACAATGTTATGAAGTATAATTACAAAGATCTATCTCTGATTCTGTACTATTTCTAGGGCATTATTTACATTGTTCATGTGAAACTTTGTACAGACAGTCAGATGTTTGTCTCCAATTGAAGCACAACAATATCTTTGGATCATCTTGAATCCTGCTGGAGAATTTAAGATTCTCCATTATGGAGAAAAACGCTGGAATGTTTTCATCAAAAACCTTAATTTCTTTTCGACTGAAGAAAGAAAGACATGGACATCTTGAATGACATGGGGTGAGTAAATTATCAGCAAAAGTTTTTTTTTTTTAAGTGAACTACTCCTTTAAAGGTACTCTATGGAGTTTTTAGCGGCCTCTAGCGGTGATGTTTCAGAATGCAACAAGAGATCTCTAGATCTCAAGAGCGAGCATTCGCTACCAGCCACACGGAGACTTTCATCGCAACGGCGAACTAATCACACAACATGCTGGAAACTAATGTAAACTCCCACTGCAGGTACAATAATAGCCTACTTTTATCAGCTTGACGTTGAACTAATGCTCTGTGCTTGTCCATGATAATGTTAATGTGACAGTAAACTGCATTTAGTCTCAGCCGACATACGATGTTATAGCATAAGCCATTTCTCTTTCGTGTATCTTTCACAATCAGCAATGTCAACATAGGTGAATGTAGCCTATAATATGATAACGAAAACGGTTAGTGAACTAAACTGAACAGTTTCAGTGTATCAGTAAGATCGTAGGACGTGACATTACTGTACTAAACGTGTCTGGAAATGTGTATAAACAATATGATAGTACTAGATGGATGAGTGACGTTAGTCAGATCTAGTAAATAGGTAAATAAGTTACATCCTAAAGCACCGACTTTTTGTTATCCTGGAACATTCTTTTGTATTCATGTCATGTTTCATGTAGTTTACCTTGCTATTTCACTAGAGAGTGAATTGTTTCACTTATAAAAAATGTATCATGGTTCAATCATTCTTTTTATTATATAATATGAGGCCTTTTATGTATGATTTTTACTGTTTTCCCCTGTCCCTAAGCCAGACTTTGTACCTTCAACCTCGCTTAATTCTAAATTAAATATTTAAATAATGTAGATTTTAAGTACAAATTATAAAATAATGTCTATTTCAATTATACATATTATATATTGCAATATTTATTCACATTTTCTTATATTTTTCATAAGTAGAACCCTTGTCCCTTGGGTTCACTGTCATTTCCGCCACACTGTACAAAATAGAATCCTGAGATCATTGTTTTAGGTTTGAATACTTAGTAACCATAGCAATAGAAACTCCACAGTGAACACATGGCTGGGTGAAAGGGTGACCTCTTTAGGGGTAATGAAAAGAAGAAAAATCAAGGTAAATATGACTAAAACTGAGAATATGTTTATTGGCCGTCATTTCCAAACGGCTCATATTTCACATGGACGTAAAAATAACTGGATAAAATTAATTTAATAATGTGTAATTTGTGTATATTAAATGCTAACTGTAAAACTAATATTAACAGGCTAACATAGCATGATATTTTAGAGGAAAAGGGGGGAATGTCATTTCCGCCACAGTCATTTCCACCACAGTGTTCATTGTGGTGGTAAAGACAGGTTGTGGTGGAAATGACATTGTTCATGCTAAACAGCAAATTATTTTGGGCTATAATACTAAAATGTTAATGTAAAAACACAAAACATACAATTAATTAATTTAAGGTAGTAAGAAATAGTTTATTATTTATTATTGCTATAAATATTGTTGGTAAATAAGAAGAACTTGGACGTTTTCTTGGGCTGTCAGATAAAAATGCCTATATATATATATATATATATATATATATATATATATATATATATATATATATATATATATATATATATATATATATATATATATATATATATATATATTTATTTAAAATCATCGCACCCAACTAAGGGAAGGTTTCTAGACAGATTGAGAAACCAACTGATACTAAAAAACTGTTTGTAGAAATGTTTTTATTTTCTGAAACTGTCTACCTCAAAGAGTACCATAGTTGAAGAATCACCCATTTGCATAAAAAATTTCATAACTGAGCAAATGACACTTAACGACAGTTGTCAACAAACATGCATAAAACTTCCTTCATATTCATCATGTCATGATTATGAAGGTGTCATGTTAGTACTCATGCACACCCCTTCAAGTAAAATTACTTTTCATTTCCATGCTAATTGTTGTGCTGATAATAATGTTGTTTGTTTGTTTGTTATATAATGTATTTTCACCAGTGGTCCCAGAATTTTTAGACATCATTTTGACATGTTATCACACTATGGAACAAGTTAGATTGCATCACATTTTGTTGGACAGTGGGTCATTGATTTCAAGTAAAGTGAAAGGCTGATGGTATTGTGTTCCTCATACACCTCTTTGTGTTTGCTTTTTTTACTCTGTTCACAGGAATAGCAGCGAATTATCAAACTACAGGGAACAGCAGTGGACACTGGAAATGCGAAATATATAAATAAATACATTTATCATGAAAAAAATGCAGCTTTCACTTGAGCCAAGCGGAAGAGGTCACAAAAGGTTTTTACTTGTCATCCTCATCCCAGGGTGATGTGGTCGGGTGCTAGGCAGCAGGGGTGTTAGTGCGTTGTGTTTTGCTGCCTGTTATTGAGCAGACAGCTGGAGCATAATGTTGTGCTCACCCCTCGGCTCATTCCCACAGGTGCAGGAATCTGTCACAACAATCACAACACTGACTCGCTCAAGGCCACTGACCTCGAACATGTCTGCCTTTGAGAAAGCTGCAGCTCTCTTGTCTTGACCAATGGAAATTTGACCAAACCATTCAAAGCATTTGACGTATGATGTTACAGCTGCATTCCCAGAGCTCCTTTTTTTCCTTTCACTGACATTAAAAAACCAAAAACATTTAGAAAAGATAAAACAAAGCTTTTGTGAGAAGACACGAAATCCATAATTTACACTTGGACTCCACCCTGTGTTCAAAAAGAGTAGTGCAACAGGACCAACTCCGTTAAATGGACATTGAGAGAAAAGTGTCTTTTCGAAATTCATCCACGAATATGGAAGGGTCCTGATGGATATTAAATCGTTGTGCACTTCCCATGCTAAATCTCATTCGCTGATTAACTCTTAGGCTAGGCTACACAGCATACATTACAGGAATTCACTGCAAAAGAAGGAAGGGGAAAAAGTGCTATCCTTTCAGAATGCTTCGTATTACAATATAATGCGTGTTACTGGACCTTGTCAATGTCATAGCTGAAGATGTTTTATAGCCTATACTAGACAGAGCTTTGTATGCATGTTGACGCATTGCTTTAATCTTTGTGTTAGCCATGTTTCCTGTGTTATGAATTCATTTCGTCCTAGGACTGGATCCCATCACACTGTCCTTGCTGCACTCAGTATCCATCGATCATGTCAGTTTATGCTGCATGTACTGGGCTGTCTATTGATTACGCCTATAAATTGAAAATGCTATCTTATTGATTTCATGATTAATTCATTAAATGAATCGCAGTTTTGTATCAATATTTGAGATAATGCTGTGAATGTGAGCAAATCATCTAATCATTGACTCAACCGAATGATGCTAATTCATTCAGGAAGGAAACACCACAAATTGTTTGTTTACTCGGAAAACGCCGCAGTTAATTCGTTTTGACTTTGTTTGGTGCTATAATCACCGGATCAAAATTAGACAAAGTAACTGTCAATGTGTGTAAATGCAAGTTACGCAATATTAATTTATTGTTTATTGAAAGGCTGTAGGCCATACAAGCAAAATCATCCAGGTGCTGTTGGTATTCATAAAAATTGCTCTCTTGCTCGTGTGATATGCCATGAACTGCAGTTTAAAGAAATGTAGTCTGTTTGTCTGTCTACTCACCTGTCTGTATATTGCTCTTTCTGTCGGTTTCAGACAAACCTTATTCGGAAAACGTGTGGAGACATTAGGCAAAAATTAAATGGTTGGCATACTTAATGTAAACGTAGATTAAATGGGTCATTTATGTAGAAGAAAAGTGAAATTATTTTTGAATTTAGAGATTTCTAGACTGAGAAAAGCCAGAAAATGTATTTTTGGCTTATGTTGATGAAAGACAACAACTCCCAGAATGCACTTGCTTCGCTGCCCTAGAAGGCCACGCCTACCGGTAACTCACGCAGTAGTTACAAAACAACAAATCTAAGCTACTAGTGAGTTTCCGTGATGAGTCTGCCGAAAGGTGTTTTGAGATTGCCTAAAATGTCAGGGATTCGGCTTTTGAGTTCTTCAGTCGCCATTCATCATGTTTACTGTGGCAGAGCAGGACGAGTGAGGGTCGTGGGAGAACAGCGCGAGGCTGGTGGCGTGATTACTGATGAGCGACACCTGTGAGACGCACCGGTCTCGTATTTCTCACGGAGGAGTGTGAATTTTCTTAGCAATGTTGAAACGCACATCAACCGATCACTTGTTCAGCGTTCATGTAAAAACTACATTCAGCATGAATTCAGTTAGATTGAAACAAAAGCTGTGCATGTAAACAATGAATGGCGACTGCAGAAAGCAAAAGCTGAATCCAGGACATCGACGGCCGGACATGTTCAGGAAAAGGAGGATGCTAACCGCTACTACTCAGCTTTCTCCACAGAACAAGAGCCTAATTTAGCTTCCAAAAAAGATGGCTGACATGTCCAATTCACATACTATCCATCCTAAATAGTATTTGAAAATAGTAGTGAACTACTCTGAAACTGTAGTTTGACAAGCTACAAGCTACTCGTAAGTTAAAGTAGTTTAACTACAGTCAAGCTACCCGTTTAGAAAAGTAGTTAGCTACACTACAAGTTACAATCAAAAAGTAGCTAGCTACATTGAAACTACTTTTGCTTTTTTTGAACAATCGTATATTATAAATAACTGAATAAGTGTCTGAGGAATGTTTTAATTAAAATATTTAGTGTTTAAAACAAGGCAATGCAATTACGATTTCGAAAGAGTATTGTTTTATTACACACAACACTCAAATATCTCTGACTGTTTGTCAAAATTGCAACAAATAGCCTATAACATTGCAAGAACGAAATATACATCCAACGTAAATTGCATGTAGAACATTTTCTCAAAAATACTAATTGAACTTGGACAAATAAGGCCATGGGTAATTAACATTTGCGGTCTTCTCATCCTCCAAATCTGCTGTCACGTCTTGCAATATAGCTAATCATAATATGGGTGTGTCTACCCACTTCTGTACGTCAGTGAACCGTTAGCCACAAGATGCGTGATTAAACAATAGGTGGCAGTAATGGCAAAAAAATGAGATATGTAATCTAACAAGAAGAAGAATATCCTTGCATCGCGCTGATTCGCGCAGCCTCAACAATGTAGCTTTTGCTCACGGCTACACCGCTACTTGCTGCAAAAAGTAGTTAGCTACTGGAAAAGCTACACTGTGTAAAAAGCAACTGAGCTACTGCCAAGCTAATGAAAAATGTAGTTAAGTTAGTAGCTTCGCTACATGTAGTTAACTACTCCCCAACACTGGTATCTAACCTAACGAAAATTAATTTATTCAATGTTGTTCACATTATATTGCATCTGCAGCAGCATTGTGATCTTTTGTAAAGATACATTTAGCCATTATGTTTTAAATGCATCATTATATTCAAATTGCAAACAGGAGAGTATCCGCATGAAAGACCCAATCGACTGGCAGATCAACGTGCTCTCTGAAACGGTAGAAAATCGAATTGGATTTAATGGAGGATATTAACTGTGACAAGATGATTGACAGCGTAGTTTACGGTGACAGGATGCACGCAGCACGCGACAGCTGTCCGTTAAAGATGACGTGATATGTCACAAAGATTGCCTACGCTTTTGCTACACACTCAAAAGTATACTTTTTTCTTCACAAAAAGAGTACATACTTTTGGGGCGTAGTATAAGTAAGTAAATTGAGACGCAGGGTATGTGTACATTCTGTGAGTGAGAATCCCTCCCCTTCCGTCGACCACCATGGGACCTTATTTCGGAAAAATATTGTATGGTAGTCAATGGCGAGAGACAACAAATATTTTGATCTCGTTTGAATTGTGCCTGAATTATGATGTTTGTCAATTTAAAAGATACATTATAAAGTAAAGGAAATCACTGTTTGATGTAAAACCGTTGAGATATAAGACTGTGAAAATACGTAATTACAAAGACTACAAACCCCAAAGGCGCACATTTTCTCTCAATGAATGAAGCTAACTTTACTGAGGCTAATGTCTATCGTTGTTTCTATAGTGTTACGTTATACTCGTAACGTTACGCCGTCATGCTTGTACCAGACTGCACACACACGAGCAGCAGATCTTGCTCGTTGTTTCGCTTTCTGGAAGATGTAGTTCATTGAGCGATTTTCACATAAAACTAAATGTTACTCTTTCAGACTTATTCTTTAAATTGACAAACATCATATTTGTAATTCAGGGCACAGTTCAGACGGAATAAAAAGATAAGTTGCTCTCCGCCATTGACTACCACACATATTTTTTTCCGAAATAAGGTCCCAAGGGACTTAAGGCCAATTTATACTTCTGTGTAGGGTGCGCGCAGTAGGTACAGCGTAGCATACGCAGACAGACGCATCCCATACTGCGTACCCTTCGCCGTAGCCTGACGCGCGCCTCCTCAAAAATTTAACTACGACGCGGACCGCAAAATCGGTGATTGGTCGGCTTGGTAGCATCGCATTTCCTTATACGCATTTCCGCACGTACCTTCTCATGCATTTCCACACGTACTATCTCCTCAGACGTCTTCTCTCATTTCTGCCTTTCAGTTTTAGTAATTTCACTAAAATGAACTGTTTTTCCACCTCAATAAGCTCCAACTCCAACATGATCCGCTCTCTTTCAGTCGCCATTGCTTGTAGTAACCTAGCTGTGAGGAATCTAAACACAGTGGAACATTAAAACCCTCCGCCGCCAACTAGCGTTTCGGAGCAGTACTGCAGAGCAACCAAGACCTGAACGCAGAAGTATAAATGCTCACAACGGCGTCGCTTGACGTGCGTAGCCAACGTCGTACACTACGGCGTACCCTCGACGCAGAAGTATAAATTGGCCTTTAGGCTCTCTATGGGCGGGTTAAAAACATGTGAAACAGCGCCTACTACTGACTGTAGACTTTAGCCTCTGGCCAAAAAAATCCGATGACGCAAAATGATGATTTTTGCTTCACCAGAGGATTTTTTCAGACAAAAAATACATAAATCTCTCGTCTCAGGGGGATATGAGGGTGGAAAACATGGTAATTCGAAAATACTACAGGTTTTCTATACAAAGCTTAATGCTAAATCCTAAGTATCCCTTTAACAAAAGCAAACATGAGATAAAAACACAATTTCTGAGGCAACCATGACATTTTAGATTGTTTCTAGAAGAGTTTGAGGTTTTATAGTGCAATATGTGAACCTTTGCTAGTTTACTACTTTAAAAAAAGAACATGCATAGAGCTTGCTAAGCGGTGAAAGCATCAAAATGTATTAGTTTACATGCACGGTGGTAAAAATGTTTTAGGTCATAATATTGTGCAAGAAACAGTTTGAAAATGAGTCTATTAATCGATAATCGACATCTAGAATTACCATTGGAGTGAACAGTAATAAAGTTGTTGGTGTTTTACTGCCAGTGATGTTTCATCTGGGAATGTCATGCACACAGCAGAGCAGCTGTTATGTTTTCCGGTCATAAATCTGTTATCCCTTAACTTACCTTTGCTGTGTTGCTATGGTGATTCTTATAAGACTGAGCAGTTTAGTCCAAGAATTATGTAGCGCTCTTCAGGATTGTAAGTCACTAGCTCACTCTTGTGAGAATCCAAGATGTCCCATAATAGGGGTCCTTTCAGTTTAGTTATAAAATGTTAATTTTGTCTCGTTTAAGTCAATTTGTGAGCTCAAATGACACGATTCATTAGTGCGCTGTCTCCAAAAAGATTAGTGTATCATCAACTCATTTTATGGATCTTCAGAGCTCACAGTAGGACAGTAATTTCAGCAAGAGCTCGATTCCTAGAATGTCACGCCATGTCATTAAGACATAACCGTGTTAGGAAGATCATGCCTCTCAGTTTGCATGTAACACTACTAACACATGCAGGTTGTAGAGCATCGGGCTTCCTCCACATGTGGATACCCACCACATGTAGCAGAGGGACACGGTCGGGCATGAGAAAAGCAGTTTCATGCTGTCTGTAACTCATCAGTTGTTCCCGGCATCATAATTAATCTGTTCCCTCCAGATTGTTCTACGAGTCTCTGTTAAAATTGAATTGATAGAGAGTTTAATAGAGGTAGACAAACAACAGCCGCCCTGTTTAAGAGCAATACCTCTGGGAAAATGATACTTGGGAGTAGGTGACTATTTAAAAGCATAACATTTTCATTCTTCGGGATTGCCAGGTGGCACTTTTCACGGATAGGGTGCAAATTGGTATCATGCTACCTTTAACATTATTTAAATTCAAACCTATCAAATGTACAGTATATATCTTATTGTTAAAAAAGTAGTTCACTTAAAAAAAAATAAAAAAAAAAACTTTTGTTGATAATTTACTCACCCCCATGTCATCCAAGATATCCATGTCTTTCTTTCTTCAGTCAAAAATAAATTAAGTGTTTGGATGAAAACATTCCAGGATTTTCTCCATAGAATGGACTTCAATGGGGTCCAAACGGTTCAAGGTCCAAATGAGAGTTTCAGTGCAGCTTCAAAGGGCTTTAAACGACACCAGACGATGAATAAGGGTCTTATCTAGCGAAACGATCTGTCATTTAAAAAATAAATAAAAATGTTTAAGTTTTATAAGCTCAAATGCTCGCCTTTCTCTGTTCTGTGATGAGCGTTCGTGACTCTCCTGTCATCAAAATGAACAAATCATTTTTCGAGTCATGAATCCAAGGGTCCTAGATAAGACCCTTATTGATCATCTGGTGTCGTTTAAAGCCCTTTGAAGCTGCACTGAAACTCTCACTTGGACCTTGAACCGTTTGGTTCCCATTGAAGTCCATTATATGCAGAAAAATCCTGGAATGTTTTCATCAAAAACCTTAATTTCTTTTCAATTGAAGAAAGAAAGACATGGATATCTTGGATATGACATGGGGTGAGTAAATTATCAGCAAAAGTTTTGTTGAAAGTGAATCCTTTAACTAAAAACTTGAAAATAGTTTTTGGTTATTGAAATTGAGACAATAAAATAAAATATAATTATTAAATGAAGAAAAAAATCACTGTTTACCACCTTTTGCATTAGCTCACTGTAAAAAAAACAACCTTAAGTTCAGTTGATGCCTTTAAATTAAAACTAATCATCTTGGCTGTATATCTCATTTCAACTTCAATTATGTTCAACAGACTTAAAAAGGAAATTAATCTTATATAATATGTTGTCATGACTATACTTATATATATTAACCAATTACCAAAAACTACTAACTAGCGAACAAACTAACTAGCCCCTTTTTAGTGACAAGATAATTTAGGCTAAATGTTCATTGGATGATTGGTAATATTGTGATATTTGTCATTACAATAGCAGGCCATTTTAGCCTGGCTCCGCCCTTCTACGTACTTCTTCTCAGTTTGAAAAAAAATTGACCAGAGAAAACCAAAAAATACACATCAAACCGTAGTACTGAATGAAATTGAAATGTAGAGTTTGCCCAGCACAATTACTGCAATTTCTGAACACAGAGGAATGCCAAAATCCCTAAGCAGCAACAGCAGTTTATTTTTGTAGCAATGTGTTAAATATAAACTGAAAATACACAGTTGCTTGTCTTGGAAGAGCAAGATATGTAAGAATGTGTGGTTCTAGGAGAAAACATAGAAAAGGTCAAATGAACAAGTATCTGTGAATTTTTCCATTAACATGGGACAAAAATAAAAATATTCGGTACCACTTTATATTAGGTGTCTTTAACATATAAATGAATAATTTGATACAATGCATAGTGTGTATGTTTTACATTGTACTTGTACTTATGACCAAAATGTGACCAAATGTCCATGTTATTTTTGTGTACAACACATTTTTTTTAAGTCAGTTTTTTTCCTAGTGCTGAAATCTGTATCTAGCAGTGTGTGGTATAAAAGAGCATTCAGCAAGACAAAACTACTGCATCACCATCCCCATCTTCATGGTGAAAAACAAAACAAACAAAAAAAAACACCTAAACATTATGACCAGCGTGGCTCACATGATGACAAAAACACTTTTTGGGCTCTATCTTGCACCCGGCGCAAATGACTTTATACACAAACGCATGTCTCATTCCTATTTTGCACTGCGCAAAGCGGGCTTTTTCCCTCAACAGACGGTAAACTGGGAAATGAACTTGCGCTCCCTGGGTGGGTCGGCGCAAAAGGAGGCGTGTTTCAGCGCAAACATTCCCTGGTGCTATTTTACACTTCCAGAAAACAATTGCGCCATTGACCAGAAAAAAAAAAAAAACTGGTGCAACACTGAAGTAACACTATTTTGTAGAGATGCAATGTAGTACTGATGTTCCAGCAAACAGTTGTGACAATTGAAATTGCAGTTTAGAGATCGTTAAGACTGTTTAGAAAAGAATGTTTTTTTGTTTGTTGTTTTTTTCAAAACAATGGTTCCCTTTCAAGGGAACTTTGAGCTGCGTTGTCAAACGCGATGAGAACGCTCTGCGTGATTGTGGTGAAGCGTCTGTACAATCAGTCCAATGAGAGAGTAGGACGTCAGGTGACGTCATTGACCAGGAAACTATAAAGCACCCTTGAGATCAGACCGCGACAGCTTCTGTAGCCTTCAGCAAGCGATCTTTGTACTCTTGTCTATTTATTGTTGTTTGTCAAAGCCCAATATATATCACTATCTATATTTATGGCAAGATTATAGACGGTGTGTGGTTCCCTGCCCTCGTTACACGGGTGGGGACACACATCAGCCATTTGTTGCAATGTTTGGGAGTGGAGCATGCCAGCAGTCAGTTCTCGAGGGAGCTGACTGTGGGCATTGCGAGAAGCGGTCCGCGAGGACGCTCCGCTCCCGCCGGGCGTTCTCCGAGGAGGACGGTTCGGCTCGCGTTCCCCGCGCGGGTCTGTATCCGAGGCACGGAGACGACTCGCATTTCGGGGTTCGCAAAATGGATCTACAGCGGGGGTTGGGACGGGCTCAGCTCTGTCTCAGCTTTCACATGCCAGATCTAGTGTGACTGCGATTTCCAGTTCCGAGGAATTGATATCGTTAGTGTTTTGTTTAAAAAGAAAAGAGTACAAAACAAATAAAAATGTTAAGAGAAAGGCAGATGTTTGAGTTTTAAATGAATAAATAAGTCAGCTCATATCTCTGCTGAATAAAGAGGAGCTTTTAAAAGGAGGTTTTATTTGTGCTTTTGCCAGTTAAAAATTTTACTGGCTAGCTGAACATTATGAGATTGAAAATAAAGAAGAGTTTTTAGATTAAATTTCCTTTTAAACAAGAAAACTCTGTATCCTCCTCGTCGGGGTTTGTATTGTATGTGTTTAATTCCCAGATGTCTAGTAATGTTTGGGTATTAAAGCTCCAATATGTAACTTTAGTGGGCACAAGAGGGTGCCGTTTCCAACAATAACAAAGGCGAATGTGTGTGACGCAGTAACGAGCTGAATGATGGGACTTGCTGTCAAGCTGATGGATCTAATAATGTTTAAGGATTAGTGAAAACACTCATGTTTTTTTAACATTACAGTGCTATGAAGCAGGTCGCGATTGCTAATAAGATACATATATCACACGCAAAGCCCGCGGATATAAAGGAATAAGGAAATTTCATCCTATTGAACTACACGCAAGTGCTGGATTACTCACACAGGTCAGTTTATTCGATGAATTAATCTTGTGAGGGAAACGCAGCGCTGTTCCACTTGGTAGAACGTTACACTATCACACTAAACGGCATTTAAATGTGTGTTAAAAGTTATAATGTTATTCTACGCGTTACTGTAGTTCGTCTGCTATACGAAACTAGCAGCTAGATCAACATAAGAATAACATACTGACCATATTCTAATATTTCATCATGTCAAGCTAATGTTATAACATTGATTTGTTTTATGTACTTTTGCTCACCTGTCTAATAAAGCTGTGAAGTCGTGACTCGTGAAGTTCTGTCAAGTCCAAATTAGTCATGGACGCTAGCTCTCTGTCGAGTGGAAGTCAGTCTCAGACACTAGCTCTCGGCATCTCAGAAACATCACGCTGATATTGATCCTCATTCTAGTTCTCCTTGTTTTTCCCAAAGTTTGCTTGCTTGCCATGGTCTAGTGATTGAACGAAACAAGAACTGGGTGCCGCTAAACGTCACTCACTATGCAATTGTCCGCGTCTGTCGCCATGGTTATGTCATGGCTATATAAATACGAGCAGAAACGAGGATAGCCGAGGGTAGCCGAGGATAGTGCGGATATTGCGTCATTTACAGGCGACATTTTTTTTTCCGGGGACGGCCACTTATTTAAAATTGTAATTTCTCTGAAATAAAAGAACTTTGGAGACTTTTGGGATATTTTAAGTACACAACTGCAGGAAATATATCACACTGTGCAAGTGATTTTTGGATATTTTATTACAAAATCCTTACATATTGGAGCTTTAAGTATTATGGTATTTCAGTGCCTCGGGTTAAAGAGACGCTTGCAAGCTTTCTCTCCTGAGTCGGTGTCATCGTTATTAACCCTCGACGTTACCCACCAGCCATCTTAAATAATGAATAAATTTTTATTAGGCAGCCCTGGTGGGTATGGAATGAGTGTGAGGAGCGACTCTCTAGGAGGGTCGCAGCGCTGCCAGTTCGGTTGTTCCCGCTGGTGGCCACAGTATTATATATATGTATATGTTTTTCCGATATAAAGATAATGGGAAAATAATAAATATGTCTGTTCTTCTGGACGCTCCGCTTTCAAGAAAACTATGAAGTAATCCATTCAGCGGTGTTCCAGAGGTTTCTTCCTCACCAATGTTCCTGAGACTGCTGGACGAGAGCAGTCTCGGCCTATTAAGCTCCTCGCAGCACAAGGTGCAAAACAGAACAGTCTAGCCAGTTAGAGATATGCAAGATCTGAGGACTGTTTTATCTCTAAAAAAGCTTGGACAAAGGAGAAGCCCTGACACCGAGGCGGTCAGGCTTCTAAGGGTGGTCCCTCTGGGTAGCGACGGTTTTGAGAAATCGTTTCTCCTCAGCACCCTTTGGGGTGCGAACTCTCTGAGGAGGGTCGCAGCACTGCCAGTTCGGTTTCCATGTTGGTTTGCCATTTCAGGGCACCAAGGTCTCAGTGTCCCCAAACGAGCCTTAAAAAACGGCAGTCAGTTCGGTTTCCTTGCCGGTTCGCCGTTTCAGCGCACCGAGGTGCCTGCTTTTTCCAACGGTCCTCCGAGGAGGTCGTAGGAACTAAGCTAGTTAAGAGGTAGGCAAGATCTGAGGACTGTCATCATCTCTAATAAAGCTTAGACAGAGAAGTCCTGTCGCAAAAAATGAGGCTATCAGGCTTCTGAGGGCTCCTCCAGGTCAGGGACGATTTTCAGAAATCGTTTCTCCTCGGCCACCTCTGGGGTGCGACTCTCTGAGGAAGGTCGCAGTGCTGCCAGTTCGGTTGTTCCCTGCCGGTTCGCCGTTCAGGGCACTGAGGTGTCAGCGTCCCCATACGCAGTGTTCGAACTATACCGTGTCCTTTGGGGGAGCCCAATTTTTTCCCGGGGGCGGGGGGGGGGGGGGGGGTTGCAGAGGACTAAGCGCCTTTCAGACAGAACGCGGCATGCTTCCAAAGAGACATAACAGCTACAAGTGTATGCAAGTCTATGCAAGCACTATATACAGGATTCACCGTATTGACACAAATTGATAAGTCAAACAGCCATCCACAAATAGTCTATAAATAGGCTGTCTTTGAGTTCACTTGAACTAGGGTTAAATTACTCATTAGCCACAGAAGAATACCATCGTGAGTCAAGCAGACCTATCACAACCCAGCCACAACACATAATTGGGAATAACATGCCTTACCTTAACACAGAATGGATATCAAGGACTTTGCGCAGATCAATGGCCTCCAACGTTTATATTTTTTCTACAAATCTTTGAGTTAACACTCAACACTCACGTATTAAACATGATTGGAAGTTGCGACTGCTGCGCCACCATACCTTGATGCTCATGACAAGAATAGCATGTATAGTTATTTTTATTGAAGTGAATTAGGTTTAAATCGCCGTCATGCATGAACTAAAAATATTTTTTATATTTTACACATAATACTCTACGAATGATCACATTATACAAAACTGAAATTGCACGTTAAAATAAAACATTGTCAATATTTTTTGAGACCCCCAAAAATTCACAAATCACGTTTTCAGGGGAGCCCATGCCATATTAAGGGGAGCAGAGCCCCCCCCATCTCCCCTGTAGTTCGCACCCTGCCCATACGATCCTCCGAGGAGGGTGGATGGATGGGTGGTGTGGTTAGGTAAATGGGGGAGTGGATTGATGGATGGTTAGATGGATGGATGGTGGGGTTGGATGAATGGTTACAGATGGATGGATGGATGGATGGATGGATGGATGGATGGATGGATGGATGGATGGATGGATGGATAGATAGATAGGGTTTTGTGTATTTATTATTATTCTAATTATTAATTACTTATTTTATTATCTTATATTAAGTTATGAATTAAACAGTATAAGCTGTCCTGGATCTAAATCACTTTTATAAGTTTCTATAGTTCTGTATTTGTTGATTTTCTGGTCTGAAAAGTTCTCTCTGTGATAGCAAAGAGGATGCATCACAGTCTGACAGGGATTCTTGACGAACCATTGACTTCAGGATGTTCTACACAAACCTCTTTGAAGACACACATAAAAGAGCCCTCAAGCTTTCTGTAAACCCGCCCTGACACAGAGGGACTGATAAGGTGAACAGAATTCATCCATGTTCAGAAAATCGAATTACAAGCATAATAGTTTGTGGCTCGGTAATCCCTTGGCCGACAAAAGCTTAGAAATAAAGGGTCATATTGGTTCTCCGCTCAACATTGTACTGTACTGCACCGCTAAATGATTAACATCTCACTTATGATCTCATTATGCATATTTAGCATTCTCTGAATGTTCTCAGAGACATTTTAACATACTATACACAGTAGTGAAACCATCTCTTCAAATTTGGCACTGTGCAATACAGAATATTCCAGTTACTTGGGAACTTTTACAGTGGGAGCGTTTGTTTAGCACGGCCATTATTTGAACAAGTGTTTTATCGAAGTAAGTGACATTTATTTGCGTCTCACTCTGGATAAGAGCACTTTACATAATGTTAAATGCTCAAAACCTGACCAAGTGCATTTATCGTCCTCGATTATTCATCATCAGAGTCCTCGATGAAGTCATGCATCAGGGATGTCTCGTCCCAGGTCTGGAGCATTTAAAACAACCTGGCCTGGTTATTTCTCCATCGTTCTTTGAACTAAACGAGCGCTAGTGTCATGGATGTGACAGCAGCCATATGTGCTAGTAACTGTCGTTGGTGGGTTTCCTGCTATTGATGCTGTCCACGTGCATGTGGCCGTGCTGGGGGAAGTCAGAGCAGAGAGAGAGAGAGAGAGAGAGAGAGGAGGAGGAGGAGGTAGAGGGGTGGCCAGTGAACAAGTGGCCAGAAAAGAAGGAAGCTGTAGTGATATTCTTCTCTGGACCGTCTCACTGACAGAAGCGAGTTGTCTTATAACAGTAGGTGGCGCAGACGGTGGATCTTGACCTGGTAAAGGGATTACAAATCTGCAGAAACTCTACACTGACTGCATCACAAGCCCTCGTGAATAAAGTAAGTGACTTTTTGACTCTATTATATTCACTGCATGCACTCTCAGAAGAAAAGGTTCTTTATAGAACCTTAAAAGGTTCTATCAGCTGCTACATATTTGGAACCCCTAAAAGGTTCTAATAAAGAACCCTTTTTAAGGTTCTATACGGAACCTTTTGGGTTCATTCATTATCATTTGTTTTGTCCTTCTGGATTAAATATTTCATATTAATGACAAACATCAAGTTACCTAAAATGTATTTGAATGCATGTGAATGATCACAAAATTCAAGATATGGGGGTTGTATCAAAATAATATAAATGTATTTATATCATTTTATGTAGTTAATCAATTTCACACAGTGCCATTTCAGTTTTTCTCCTCCAAAAATTAGCATGATTAAAATGTGATATTAAGTTACTACAATAGTTTAATAAACAATAATTTTGTGTTTTGGATGCACTGTGTGACGATATAGACTTTACATTCGACAGATATCCCTTTGCTGTATGAGGAAAAAGATATATAATGTTCATTTTGAAATTAACCTTTAATTTTCCTTTAACATATTTAAAATAAATAAATCATTTGTTTCTGATGTTTGTCAGTTTGTCCACTTCAAATAACACGCGTGTCAGGGATTGATATTGTTACCTGAAAACTATCAAATTATTTTCATTCATTAAAACAAAGCTAAAATTAATATGATAAAAAAAAATTAAGAAAAACAAGAAATGCTGCATTTAAAATAAGCTGTAAGGTCTAAAATGACTAAAACTTAAAGTAAAATTAAAATTAAGTTTAATCCAAAATATTAATAAATAGGCTACTATGAAATGACACATAACAAAACGACAATAATGTTAAAAGTGAAATTTAAATGAAAACGCAATACTAAGTCAATATTATATCTGGGTTCAATGAGTCCCCAGACATAAGTTATGTATACACATATATATATATACACACATATACACACACACTATATATATATATATATATATATATATATATATATATATATATATATATATATATATATATATATATATATATATATATATATATATACACATTTTATTTTAGCATTATAACAATGATTTTATTAATAATTTTCTCAGAAAATTTTTATTATGAAAGTCATCCATAATTACCTATAATTGAATGTTAAGTATGTTTTGTTTACTATTGAAATGTTCTAAGGAACAGGAGGAAAAAACATTGTTGGTTTAACTTTATAAAAATTAAGTAAAATGAAAGTAAAGTTTATTGAAATGGAATATTTTAGTTAATACAAGGGAGACTAATTTAATCATTAGAAACTCAATATTTTATGTTATCTGAACCACATAAGTTATTTAAGTTGATTTGATTAAAGAAAAAATGTTGTGATTACAAATCATGAAATATATATATATATATATATATATATATATATATATATATATATATATATATATATATGGTAACACTTTACAATAAGGTTCATTAGTTACTACATTAGTAAACATTAACAAAGAATGAACAATACTTCTTCAGCATTTGTTAATATTTGGTAATGTTAATTTCAACATTTACTAATACTTTATTAAAATCTTGTTAACATTAGTTAATGCACTGTGAACTAACATGAACAACAATGAACAGCTAGATTTGTATTAACTAGCGTTAACAAAGAATAACAAATACAGTAACAAATGGTTAGTTAATGTTAGTTAATGCATGATCTAATGTTTAATAAATGAACCTTATTGTAAAGTGTTACCATATATATATATATATATATATATATATATATATATATATATATATATAGTGCAGATTATTTCTCTTCCCTAAAGACTGTGCTGGGTTGTTTCAACCCAAGTTTGGGTCAAAAACCCAACCATTGGGTTTAAAATGTAATTTAAAAATTGTGTTTGACCATAATCGACCATCAAATACCCTGGGCATCTCTTTAAGAGTGCAGCTTGGCTTTGTTTTTGCACCTGTTAGACCAGCAGCAAAGCATCACGAACCAGCATAAACCAGCCTGGAACATCATGGAAATTCATGCTAGCGTAATATGGTCTTTTCAACAGGGGAAAACAATTCTAAAGTCTTCTATTGCAGCTTAATTTCACAGATGCGCAGAGATTTCAAATAATTGATGAAGCAGCTCAGTCATTCTCTCTTCTCTCCAAACGAGCCCTTCAATTATCTGGGTGCTTGTATGCTTGTCTTGTGTTGCTCCATTTCTAATATCCTGATAAATTGTTCATGTCATCTTGCAGCTGTGAGTAAATATGGGAAAGGGTTATATTGTCCTGGGTCTTTTGGAGAAGATGTAATTTTAGGCAATGACAAATGTTCCTTCATCTATTATGCAGTGAGGAACTCTGAATAGGTCCGCTGTTGAGAATTACAATTATAGGATCAGGCTCAGACTTTCACAGTTGTGTTTGTTATGGTAATTCTGAAATGAAAGCAAAAGTTTATAGTAGTAGCTTAATGACCTCTAATGTGCACTGTGATTATATATCCAAGATTAAGAAAACTTTAATATTGCATATTTTTCTAAATACATTTATCTCTATTTTTATCGAGAAAAGACATTGCAGACTGTCAATCAAAGTAAAGGCTGCATTTCGTTGCACTACGCATGGGATTGTCCAAATATCCAAACCTTTATGCTCTTCAAAGGAGTAGTTCACTTTAAAAAAAAACTTTTGCTGATAATTTACTTACTCCCATGTCATCCAAGATGTCCATGTCTTTCTTCTTCAGTCGAAAAGAAATTAAGGTTTTTGATGAAAAGATTTTAGGATTTTTCTCCATCTAATGCACTTTACTGGGAACCAAACGGTTCAAGGTCCAAAAGACAGATTCAGTGCAAACTGCAAACTGTTCATAGGGCTTTAAATGATTCCAGACGATGAATAAGGGTCTTATCAAGCGAAACAATCTCTCATTTAAAAAAAAAAAACAGTTTAAGTTTTATAAGCACAAATGCTTGCCTTGCTCTGTTCTGTGATGTGCGCTCGTGACCCTACTGTTCAAACTCGTTCATCAAAATAAACTAATCTTGTTCTGAGTTAATTTGTTCTTTTTGCTCGTTGAATGAACCAAATGATGCGAAAAAGATTTGTTCATTTAAAAAAACGAGTTCGAACAGGAGTGTTGGCAGAGTTTGCACTGAAACTGTCTTTTGGACCTTGAACCGTTTGGTTACCAGTAAAGTGCATTATATGGAGAAAAATGCTGGAATGTTTTCATCAAAAACCTTAATTTCTTTTCGACTGAAGAAAGAAAGACATGGAAAGTTTTTTTTTTTTTTTTTTAAAGTGAACTTACTCCTTTAAAAAGCCATCTGCATAAGGCTGAAAATAAGTGGTCTAATTTTGGATAGATGGCTGTACTTTGTAAACATTTCTGCTGCATGCCGACCTATTTCATTTGGGTTTAATCCGGGTCAATTCTTTTAAAGGTTGACGTACCATATCCGATCACGTAGACCTTATAAAAATCAATGTTGTTGTTCTATTTTGTTTATTTCATTACAAAATTCATATAGCCTTTGTTGCAATTATCTAAGTAGAAGTAAAAAGTCTGATATGCCCTGATTGGCCACTGAAGGTCAGTGTTTTATGCCGTACCTAATTTTAGTTCTCATTAAAGGGTTAGTTCACACCAACATTAAAATTCTGTCAGTATTTACTCACCCTCATGTTGGGCCAAACCCCTGTGAGACTTTCGTTCATCTTTGGAACTCAAATTAGAGATATTTTTGATGAAATCTGAGAGCTGGATCACTCCTCCATACTAGTCCATAGGCTTCTTGAGGGATCGAAACTGGTCAGCCCAAAAGTTATTAAAGACATCGTTAAAATAGTCTGAATGACTACAGTGGCTCAATCTTAAGTTTATCAAGCGACGAGAAAAAAGAACGACTTTTGCCAACTATTTCCTTCTCCGTGGCGCGTGAGATTTCACGTAGCAAAACTGCGCAACAGTTCTGTGTTGCACATAGGCTCACTATTGGCCAATGCTGGTCATATGTGACGCACATCCTAGAAGCTTTGCGCAGTTTCACTACGTGAAATCTCAAGGCCCAACAAGAAGGAAATTAATAGTTTGATGAGTAAGTTACTGACAGAATTTAAATTTTGGGGTGAACTATCCCTTTAAGATACTTTCTGCATATGATTTGTTTACCAAATTTATTTGGATTAATAAATATACCTATATCTGAAATATCTACATTTCTGTTTCAAATATATGGTAATTGTTGTATAATGGCTATTTTAAATAGCATGGGATATTAGATTTATCTTTACACATCATTATTCATGATATGCATTGTCTTTTGGCATATTAATCTAAAATTACTAATATAATGAGATTCTATGGGTTTTTTTTTTGACACCCATTAACTCCATGTCAGGGAAAAAATATCACAGTTTAATACCTTGGAGAGTTTTTCTCTCCAAAATGGCAATACATTGGTGTAGTCAAAATCAGTTATGATCATGATGTTATGTAGTCCTGTTAGCCTCCCGTGAAGAAAATCTACTAGGACCGTATCTATTCCTATGAAGCAGTTGTACAGCTCGTCTTTTAGCTGTTTAATAATTGTGAGTTAAGCACATGGGCCTGGCAGCTCAGGGTGCTTCAATGCATCTGTTTAAGACATCGCTTTGCATTTTAATAAACTTGTAGACACTCAATCCTTAAGAAGAATCGATTAAAAACTGTTATGAGAGCTGCCATCAAGTGCAAAAGCAGATATTTAACATGATATTTTCATTAAAGGGATGACTTACCATCCGAAGCAGACTGACTTTAAATCAGATATTATGAAAATATTGCTGTTTTAGACCCCAGATACTTTCAGATTAAAATATTTGTTCAAAATATGTTCCTCAAGAAGGACAGTCCTACAAGTTTGGAATGAGTCAATGATTTTTGTGGTGGACTATCCATATAATTGTTAAATTAATTATGTCAATGAAACAGGTGATGCCACAAAAGATGCCACTTTAGTTCGGATATTATTTTCCCTCTCTCTCTCTTTCTCAGGTGTCAAAGTGGTGGTACATTGGTGGACTAAAAAAATCATGCTTACGGACTGGAGGAGAGCAGACTGCACTGGATCAAACACGTGTAAAGAGCAAAGTGTGCTAAAGAAAAAAAGAAGCACAATCCCTAAGGAGAAACTCTTGGTGTTGGTGCAATGGATCACACAAGTCCAGGCAGCCTCCATAGCTGAGAGACTGCCCTGAAAATGGAGGTCTGCATCTCTTTCTGGATGGCATTTACCAAACTTTGAGGCGCGTCTACGTGTTAAGTACTGCTCGTCATCAGAATGCAAATGCAGCATGAAGGATCCTCTCTACAAAGTGAACTGGGCACTGACACAAATGAAGTATGTAGCACCATTCAAAGCATCTAAAACAGAGACTTGGCCAGTATGGAAGAGCAGACTACCACTGTGATAACAATTTACGTGAATGGCACTGAGCAGTTCAATGCTTCGTATGAATTTGAACCTGACCGATGTGAACGAAAGCATAGACACCTATGAGTTTCACGTCATCGGCCTATTCCTCTCCTGCCTGTACACCATATTCCTGTTCCCCATCGGCTTCATCGGGAACATCCTCATTTTGGTGGTCAACCTCAACCACAGGGACAAGATGACCATCCCTGATCTGTACTTCGTCAACCTGGCCGTGGCGGACCTTATTCTAGTGGCGGATTCGCTCATCGAGGTCTTCAATCTCAACAGAAGTACTACGACTATGCCGTCCTCTGTACCTTCATGTCGCTTTTCCTCCAGGTGAACATGTACAGCAGCATCTTCTTCCTGACATGGATGAGTTTCGACCGCTATGTCGCTCTCGCCAGCTCCATTAGCAGCAGTCCGCTGCGAACTATGCAGCACGCCCAAACTCAGCTGCAGCCTCATCTGGATGGCCTCCATCTTGGCGACTCTGCTTCCCTTCACCATCGTGCAGCGCAACACACCGGCCGAGGTGCACTTCTGCTTCGCCAACGTCTTCGAGATCCAGTGGCTGGAGGTGACGATCGGATTCCTGGTGCCCTTCTCAGTCATTGGCCTGTGCTACTCCCTGATCGTCCGCATCCTCATGCGTGCCCAGAAGCACAAGGGACTGTGGCCTCGCCGGCAGAAGGCCCTGCGCATGATCGTGGTGGTCGTGCTGGTGTTCTTCATTTGCTGGCTGCCCGAGAACGTCTTCATTAGCATCCAGCTGCTCCAGGGCACGGCCGACTCATCGAAACGGCAGCGACGCCACGCTGTGGCACGACTACCCGTTGACCGGGCACATCGTCAACCTGGCTGCGTCTCTCCAACAGCTGCCTGAACCCTATCATATACAGCTTCCTTGGGGAGACTTTCAGGGACAAGCTACGGCTCTTCATCAAGCGGAAGGCCAGCTGGTCCGTGGTCTCACGCTTCTGTAATCACACTCTGGACTCTGCACATCCCTGTCAGGGGCGAGTCCGAAGTGTAGCGCGGGCCGGAAGTTGTCGTCTGCCTTGTCTTGCTTTCCAGAACTTGATCAAGAAGTGACATGTGGGTTGGCGTAACAAACACTGCTTCATGTTTATGTCAGCTGGGTGGAATAAGGAAAGGCACAGATGCAGAGCTTGGCCTTTACAGATCATGGCATGCCAAAAACAAAGACTTTTATAGGACTATATTTTCTGTGAGCCCATTCTAAAGTAACAAATAAAGTAATCGAAGTGCCTGCGACCCATTTCCTGTCTGAGTACATTGCGAAATATATTCTCCAGTTCATATATTGAC
The DNA here is from genome assembly GCA_030378365.1 of Hybognathus amarus. Lineage (NCBI taxonomy): Eukaryota > Metazoa > Chordata > Actinopteri > Cypriniformes > Leuciscidae > Hybognathus > Hybognathus amarus. Next base: position 105,176 of record JAQIUQ010007187.1, read on the forward strand.
GTTATCTGAACCCGATGCAACCAACGACTTGGTCTGTTCTGCTTCAAGACTTGTATTTTGTAGGATTTAGTTTTTATTCCAGTTCTTCACTGGGGATTCTGAAAATGTGCGAATTTAGACAATTTCAAGTGAGAGATTTACTTCCAGGCACTTTTAGGGATTTCCGTAAACAGTAATGATGTTTGACAAGGTGAACTTCATGTGCAAGGTTTACATGAAAAACACCATTAGGGAGACCATAATGTAAATACAGCTCTATGCACACATATTTGGTGGATTACTGCTCATTTGGACAAAGTGTTAGCGACACTAAACCCAGGTGTCGGCTCCTGTTTCCCTGAAGTTGGAGTCAGTGGGCAGGTGGTGTGCAGAGTGGGATAAACACATTATCCAAGACTTCAGATGTGTGGCATCCAACGCTGCTGTATGTTTGATCCACCCATTGCATTCCCATTCCTTTAGCAGAAACAAGGACGCTTGCAGTGAATCGCTTTGAACTGTGAAGTAATCCCACAAAAGGTTTAATTTATTTAGAATCAAACTGTTCATTGTCGAGACTGTATTAATACACAGTAAGACCTGAAGAATGTGTTAAAGGGGGGGGGGGGGTTGACTGCTTTTTTTCTTTACATGATTGTATTTATGGGGTGCAATATAACATGCATTCGTGGTTTTTCTTTTTTTTAAAGTCTTATTTTTCATAAACTTCACCTTTATTGTCAGCCGCGCTCTCCTCTGTCCCCTGAACGAGCGGTTCACTTCCTGATTCTATGAAACCACTCCCTCAGAAACACGTGGTGGGCTCAGATTGGTTCGTTTGGGCCGGTGTGTTGTGATTGGCTAACCTGTCGCTCACGTTGTCCAGAAGATTAACGCCCATTACCTTTACGGGAATGTCATGAAGCTCCGGTCTAAATGTAAATATGTGTCGAACTGCAGTATCAGTTTGAGGCAGAATCAGACCGAGAGCAGCGATGAAGAAGAGTCAAACAGAACCTTACCACACACGGCTCTTACTAAACGTTTTTGAATGATAATTTGCTACATTTTTTAACTTAATACACGTTTGTTTTACACAATAGCATCTGACTGACATCAATAGCAACTGACTGGCTACTGAATAGTTGATACTCAAACAGCGTTGGCATGTTTACGTTCTTGATCAAATCGAAAATAACATCAATGAAAAAGTACGTTTAAAACATTAGTAATTATAGCAAATTCAGGTCCATAATGTTTGTACGTGTTTGTCGTAGACAAAAAATAGCATAGTATAACTAGTAGTGGCTATAAAGGCACTGGCATTTGAAAAAAATAAAACACAAGGCTACGTCTTGAATTATACATGCAAATACATTTAAAATAATTAAGTCTTAGCCTACTTACAGATTGTGGCCCAACAACTGCTGCCTCTTGTTTTAATGTCGGAACTGCTTCATGTTTTAGTAACAGTTTCTTGTTGAATCCGGTGTTGAACTCGCTAGATTACGATCGTCATTTTCAGGAACATAATCAAACATAAATTGTATCCATTGTTGAGGAAGAATAGCGTCCATGGGAAGCCCGAACACAGAAGACCTGACAGCTGTGTGAACAACACAATCGACAAGTCGACGTGCCCCGCATTTTCTGCATATTCTGAGGGAGGGGTTGATGCAAATGAGTAGGTTAGTGACGTACCATAATCCCAGCTGTTGTCCCAATCGAGTCGTTTTTGTAGGCAATTATACTTCCTGATTTTTAAAAGATCGATATCTCTGCTCACACTGAACTTTCAGTGCTGCAACTTTGCAGATTCTGTTCATGCACCAACAGCAACATTACACACTATTTAAAAGGAAAAAAGTGAAATCAGTCAACCCCCCCCCCCCTTTAAGATGATTTGGGTACCACTTGAATATTTTGTACAGAAATGATAACAAGAGTGTCAGTCTTGATAACAGGAAGCTGATGTTCTCCCCTAGAGAGAGCCCTCTCATGCCACGGGCTAAAACAATATATGACTCGAATTAATCATAAACACAGTGGCAGTCTGAGGGCTCTTTCTAAGATAGAACAAAGATAAACAAATAAAAGGAAAATGAGGATTTCAAAAATAATCCCAAAGGTTGGTCTCTGGGGGGGTTTTATCAGTCCAGTTAAGGGAGTGCATCACACAGAATGACGTTTAATCAATACAGCGGTCTGGGTGAAGCATGATGTAATGCATTCGAGCCTGAAAGAGCTGATTTCATCAATGGTTGAATAACCCCATTTTCAAATTAAAGTAATAAAATGATCTCATTTTGTAATGTTTAGGTTTCCACTATTAAGAAAGCTGCCTGCTAAACTATAGAAAGGTGAAGCGATATTGATGCATACTTGATTTATTCCCTTCTCAGATGGAAAATACTGTACTGCAGTACAGCACAGTAAAATAGGGTTGGTTTTCCTTCACAGGTAAATCACTTACTGTTTATTATCTATGGAAAATGCCCCAGGAAATTGACTGGCCTGCACAAACAGCTAATCGAGACCAATATAGGGAACATTTTAGTGCCTGTCATATTATGGAAGAGTAGACATCTTTTGTAATTAGACACATTTTGGCCAATAAAAGTGCGCATTGTTTATGTGTCCTGTCTGGAGACAAGCTGCTGTGATTTTGTTTTTATTCTCATTTAATTATAATGAGAATCTCATGAGAATCATGAGACTAATGGGAATTATTATTATAATTATTTAAATTTCCAAAGTAACATGACTGGACTACTTATGGTTAGGGTTGGGTATCGAGAATCGAGTATCGATTGGAACCGGGACTGAACTTTTCGCTTTTCTGAATCGTTCAAAAGTTAAAATTTCGATTCCTAGTTTCGATATTTACAGTCCGACGACCAGAAGAAGAAACCGCTGAAAAACACCAATGAAAAAGCGTCTACCGGAAGTGTTGGCATAACCGTGCCGAGTCAAACATGAGTAGCTTACGTCGGCGGTCTAAAGTGTGGCTTCACTTTTCTAAAAATAACGAAATCTCGGCAAAATGCAAAATTTGTGACAGAAGGAGTATTTGTGACAGAAGGAGTATTTCCTTCAGAAAGACCATTGGTTAGCAAGGTTAGCTGAACTTTTTTGACCCTGCCTCTTAAAAGAATTCGGAATCGAGAATCGTTGGAACTGTAATCGAAACAAGGAATCTGGAATCAGAATCGTTCAAATTCCAACCATACCCAACCCTACTTATGGTAACTGAATTTCAGTGATTTTTGGTCATGAAAATAATGTCAGTATCTTAAAAAGAGAAGAATATATATATATATATATATATATATATATATATATATATATATATATATATATATATATATATATATATATATATATATATATATATATATATATATTTTTTTTTTTTTATCGTTTATCATTTTGATTTTGGGGTTAGATCAGTTTTAAAAATCACTTCTCATGGTGTCCTGCCATCTTTGCTTTTGAGCCACACTATTTTGGTCACAGACTATTTTGAGTAAATCAGTTAAGCCATATAAAAAATAGATGAAAATTTTGCTTTAAAATATAGACAATGCATTAGCAACTTACTGAAAAAAATAAAAATAAAATAAGCTGAAGTACTAAAATTACTAACTAACATGTAGGCCTAACATGTTGACGTACATGCAAAGTTACTTATCGTCAGAATATCTGTTGAGGAGCATAAAGTGTACACTGTTAAAATGAAAATGCTATATCTAAGCAATAAAATTTTGGCAACAGATTACAAGCAATATTGTTAATTAAATTTAACAAATTAGAATTGAGTAATAAATTAATCAACTTAATTCCTTAAAGTTAACCAGTCAAATGATTGTGAAAAAATATATATTATGTTAGTTAAAACATATCCAACACCATCATATAACCTTTTCTATTTGTTCATCTGACTGTTATAACTCAGGTATATCAGCCAAACAAAACTTAAAGTGAATGACTTAAGGGTCAAGCGCACAACTAAAACAAATATTGATCACCATAATGGTGACTTAATATTATGGTTTTCTCCTTCCGTGATTCTGCTTGTTAACATCAGTCTTCAATATTGGCAATATAAAACAAAGAGTTCTTCATTCATCTTTGATGTCTATCTGTTATTTAAATAGTAATTTTGTTTATTTTTTTTGGTGTAAATTTTACTCATTTTAAATGGTTAACTTTTAAGGAATTAATTTGATTAATTATTACTCAGTTCTAATTTGTTAAATTTAAATAATATTGCTTGTAATCTGGTGTCACGATTTTATTGATTAGATATAGCGTATTCATTTTTAGAGTGTACAGAGCATACAGCATGTATATATATATATATATATATATATATATATATATATATATATATATATATATATATATATATATATATATATAAACAGTTCATTCAAAATACTGTGAAATACTACAATAGCAAATAATTCTAAAATAACACTGCTCTGGATTTAATGACAACTCTGATTGCGGATCATTTGAAGAAAGCTGCTTTTTGATGAGTAAATGCAATACAACTATTAGTCAAAATAATGAGTGCATGTTTCAGTATGGAGTGTTAAAGAGATACAGCCTGGCAAAACCCATGAAATGTTTTTCCAGCTGTGACAGCGCAGCCTGGGAAAAAAATTTAAGCATTGTTTGAATAACTATTCATGACATCATCATAGTATATAGTGTTATATGGTAAAATATCACAAACAAACAAAAACATTTACATTAAAACATGAACTATAGTGACTTGGGGAAACTTGTGTCTCAGGCAGACCTATAGGGCATGGGTAAGGTTGTGTGCCTCTAACAGAAATGTGAGAATCCGTGATGGGAACAGCCCTAAGGATGTAAGCATCCCAGAAAGATACAGAAAAGTGAAATAACGACAGACAGGCTCATTAGACAACAGCGCCAAAACCCGGATCCCCACAGTCCATCCCCTGGGAAAGAGCCAAAGCGAGACATGTAGTTAATTTCATATCTGTATAAATACAAATAAATAGACACGGGACGACTCTGAGAAAGACACAGAGCAAGAGGTGACGGACAGAGACTGTGAGAAGAGTGTGTGTCTGCAGCTGGGACCAGAGTAGGGCTCAGGGTTGAAGGATCTGACGTCATCGCCTCCTATTTGTCTGAGATTTCTCTTTTGATGTGGTAAATGAATCTGTTTATCAAAATCATGCAGTTTAATGGTTTTCAATGCTCATATGCTTACTGTCCGTATTCACACATAAATAATTTAAACCTCAATACATTTCAGAACAAAGAGTTTTTCGTATTTGATTCAATTTTTGTCACTTGGAGGAATCAATAATGATAAGCTGAAAGCTTATGGAACACTAGACGTACACAGTCACACCAAAGTGCGACTGGCTGCCTTTTGTCAGGTAATTAAAGTAGTGAGAATTAATGCATATGCTTGGGGAATATATGAGTTTGAATAAAAGATCTGATTCACAAAATTACATTTGCATATTATAATCTTCTCTAAGAAAAAATAAAAGGCAGTTTAGGTAACATCAAGAAGGTCTGTTAGAGCATTGCACAAGTGTTTCAGTTTAGAAGTTTAGCTCTTATAATCCCTCAAAATAAACACCAGAACTAAAAACCTATATAACATGATATGAGCTAAAGAATATTAGGATAGTAAAAAAATAAAATAAAATTAGAAGCACAGACACCACCGGCCACGAGAGGGTGTCAAAAACGAGCATGTTCAGGAAGATAATCGAGTCTGAGAATGAGGAAAAAAAAGTTTGCAGGTGCAGAGTAATGGCTTTTTTGGTTTGTTTTTAACCCATTCAGACCCTGCGTCCATTACAATGGACATCACATGTCAGCCCCCTTTTTTTAACTTCTGGAGCATTTCACCTAGTTTAAAGCCTGCAGTCCATGAGATTGGACGTTTGTCATCCAATCAAATGCCAGAAAAGCTCTGCATGTAGTAATTATATATATAAAAACTCTACATTGAAGAGAAGCATGTCAGCACTTCACTGCAAACACAGAAGCAAGCAACATTTTCTAAGTTATATTTACATTTTGTATATATTTTTGCCAGTATTTCATAGTTTGTATGTAAAATAGAAAGATTGAACTTATTAATTAAAGTTAAAAATCGACTGTAGAATTGCACGTTTTAAATCAGGATTTTTTTTAAATGTGTGTGTCCATTAGAATGGACAGTAGGTTTGAAAGCCTGTTACTTAAGTCACATTTTCAGTAATGCTGGTTGAAATTTCTTTTATAAAAAAAAAATAGATCACAGTACCGATACATTTTTGAAACTTTTTCTTGTGCAGAATATACAGTTCTGAAGTGCTTGAACATATAGCTGATGAAAATATCTCAGATGTTGACTTTATGTGGAGTGATGAGGAAGATGGAGATGTAAGAAAAATATCCATATATAAAACTTTATAAAGTAAAATAACTTCCGGCCAAAAGAACATATGGATTTGACTTAAATCTAAAGCGCAACTTAAGTATGAATATTTTTAATATTTTATATTTATATATATATTTTTTTATGGATAGATGCACTTTTATGATGGATAGATGCACTTGTATCATGGATAGACGCACTTTTATGGACTTTCAAAACAGAAACAACCATTTACAGCCAATATAAAGCTTAGAAGGGCCAGGACATTGTTTAATATAATTCTGATTGTCTTCGTCTGAGAGAAGAATGTCATATACACCTAGGATGGCTAGAGGCCAGGGTGATTAAATCATGTGCTTATTCAATTTGGGTGAACTGCCTTTAAAGGTATAGTTCACCCACAAATTATATTTGTCATCACTTACTCACCCTCATGTTGTTCCAAACCTGTATGAGTTTCATACCGTTTTTATTCTGCTGAACACAAAATATGTATTTTAAATAATGTCGGTAACAAAACAGCTGACAGTAGCCATTGACTTCCATAGTATTTTGTTTTCCAAATAACTATATATTATTATAATATAATACTATCATTATTAGAAACTATTTTGAAAATTACAATAATATTTAGCAGTAATGTATCAATATTGATACAGTACAATGCCGTATAATTGATTACAGCAGTAATCAAATTGCGAAATTACGAAATACAGTAAAAATACAGTAAAGTACTATTTTGTAGTTTGCATTACTGATCTTGTGCACTGTAAAGTAACTTACACTAGATACTGGAAATCGAAATACAGTGACTCCTAGATTGATTCCTAGGTTTATTTTGTTATGAATAAACAAATGTGCAATATATAAAGGAAAAACCTTACGATTAAAGTTGTGATGTTATAATGTTCAAGTTTTTGATTTAAAAAAAGAAAGATGCACACAGAAAATGACTCTAATATGACCATTGATTGATTCGAAGATATTTAGTTTGTTACAAACAGTGTGCAATCTGTAAATCAAAATTCAAAATTATAGTTGAAATTGTATACTGCTGGAATCTTTTTGACCTTGAGAAAAAGCTTAAAGTATAGACCAACAAATTTTATGTTTATTAATTTATTTCATGTTGGTACATTTTTGGGAAGTACACCTGTTTTGACCTGATGTCCATTGGAATGGACAAAAAAATCACAATGAAAGAAATTATATATATATTTTTTTCATTTGTTTTCATTTATTAGAAGCCTCATGAGCTGGGAAAATGTACTTTTATATTTTTCAGAAACTTGAAACATAATTCAGGTCTGAAGGGGTTAATAAAACACAATGTAATGGCACCTCAGAGTTTTGGACGAGTTAAACAGGGTGAAGTGTTCGATATTATCAAGTAAAAGCCTACTAAATGTGTGAATTTTCTGCTAAAAGAAAGGTTGCTGCCTTAGACAAAGTACAATCAGACAGTTTAAGTCATTTAACCCTAAAAAAACAAAACTTATCAGGTCTCAAATATTGTAGAACATAAGTTGAAGAGTGATAAAACTTATTTTGAGGAGTTTGAGCAACATATAAACATGGTCTTAATATAAAAACTTACCCAGCAGTGTCTGTTAGTTTTGACAAAGCAAAACATGCCGACCAGGTTATTTTTAAGTGAACCAACAACTATTTAATCATAATAGCCTATGCTACATTGAGGTCATTGCAGGTTTAATTGTGACTTTAATATAATTTGTCATTGCCATCAAATATGGTGAATTCTATGCATAACAAATAGCATGAACAAATAAGTATTTTTGCTTTGACAAAGGATGCACAAAAAAGATATGATCCTGCCCTCTTGTGGTGGAAAGACTGAGTCTACATGACACAAATCAGGCAGCTTTCAACTAATAAAACATAACATTAGCACTGTTGTAGAAGTCTTCAGTAGCGGTCATAATATGATAAAGCCTTAATCAAAACCCATTAAAGCGTATATAAAAAAAAAACAATAACAGCACAATTTTGAGGTAGAGTAATTTTATTTACAACCCAATGATCAATGAAAAAGATACGTGATAAATATATTACGCATGCAACTAAAGCAACTTCACAATGAGCTCTACAATGGTTAATCTACACACTCACTTTAAAAACCTGAGTCTGTAAGGAATGCTTTACAAAACGACTCCAATGTACAAATCCATTGCTTTTACTTTGAGTGTCTCAATAAAAGTAAAAAATAAAATGATAATAAAATAAAAATTAGGCCCTCTCTCCTCTGATTCGCCTTGCAAGCTGGATATCCTTGGGCATGATTGTGACTCTCTTGGCATGAATGGCGCACAAGTTAGTGTCCTCAAACAGACCGACAAGGTAGGCCTCACTTGCTTCCTGTAATACGATAATCTTAAGTTAATACTGGATGTAAAGTTTGAGCATAAAATGTAATGAAAAAAGTAATAAGTTACACACCTGAAGTGCACCAATGGCTGCACTCTGGAACCTCAGGTCAGTTTTGAAGTCCTGTGCAATCTCCCTGACCAGACGCTGAAATGGCAACTTGCGGATCAGCAACTCTGTTGACTTCTGGTAACGACGAATCTCTCTCAGAGCAACAGTTCCAGGCCTGAAGTGAGTCAGAAAAACATTATCTATCTGCAGTTTACTGTTATCGTAAACTGCATTAAGCATGCGTGTTCAGTTTTTTTAAAAATAAAAGTCTGCCTCTCTTAGACCCACCTGTATCTGTGGGGCTTCTTGACGCCACCAGTGGAGGGCGCACTCTTCCTCGCGGCTTTAGTCGCCAGCTGCTTTCTTGGCGCCTTTCCTCCAGTGGATTTACGCGCGGTTTGCTTGGTACGAGCCATTTTCTCTCACAATCTCTAGAATTAAAAGCAAAAACAATTTTTAAATACTAAATTCCAGTTTAAAAAAATTCTAACGGTTACTTAAAATGGCGGCATTATCCGGGTCCTGTGGCTTGTTTACCACTTCCGCTCAAGAGCTGCAGCTAACTTGATCTAAAAAGGTCTCGTTTTAAAAACGTACAATATTAAGTGCCTAACTTTCATATGGGAATCTAAACAAACCAGCTAAAACACGTTATTAATATGTAATGCGTGAACACAGCCAAGCGAGCATCACAGATTATCAGTTGCATTAGTGGACAGGAGATGCGGTTGTCGTTAAACAGTCGCCCGGTATATGAGCCTCCATCTGCAGCAAGCGCCGGTTCACAGCAGATTAAACATCACCCCACTGCGAAACTCGCGTTCAACTAGGAATACGCCAAGTGCGTAATGTAGAAAGAGCGGGAAAATGTTCAGAGGCACGGGGGAAAGTTAATTTAATGCAGTATTGAACAACCGGTTACTCGACCGCTTCAGGAACAGCTGAACAAACCATTGTCCAAAATGGCGGGCTAAAAGGTAGAACGACAAACCAGCAGATAATTATCAAATGTCACGTATATTTCCAAAGCCCGCCAAAACGACGAATTTACCGTGAATAAAACGCCACATAATGTTTAAGTTAAATAGGTGCAAGGACAAGAGTATTTAAAATAAATCCACACTAACAGATTAACCAGAAAATCATCCATATTAAGCACGAGAAGCTGAAAATCCGATCAACTCTGTAACTTACATTTCTTATCGATTTGTTTCAAACTAGCACTAGTGGAAAATTATGATTACGGTCTAATGTCGACATAACTACCAAATAATTTAAAGTTTACTCACACAAACCTCGTTGTACAACGATATCTTTCCCACGGTCTGTCTGGTATTTGAAAAAGAGAAGGTTGGGCTTGTATTTATATTGATCTGTGGTTTGCCGCGTAGACACGCCCAGATATGACGTTTTAGTTTCTCATTGGTTCAACCTAAAACAAACTCCTCCTCTCCTCGTTTCGCTTTATTTACCGTACATTGTTTACATTTCTAAATAATTTTTAATATATAATTTGTCTGATAATGTAATGATAAAAAAATCATTTTGAGTAAAAAAATTGATTTCCAATAGATAAAAAGGGTACTGAATTAGGCTGCTTATGACGTTTCCAAACCCACATTTAGGGGTTTACGTATTTTTCTAAACATAAAATTATTTTAATCGCAGCTCAAATTACAGCGAAATAGTCATAAATCAGAAACGGTTAATATCAAAAGCATCAGCACTGCACGCCTAATAAATATAAATAAATATAAACACCTAGCTGCTACTAGATAAATAATCAGCAATGCAATTTTGTGTTTTAATGCATTTTATTGTTTTGTTATATTTCTAAATAATTTTGACGCCACGTTGCAGTCTACATAAACACTTGTTTTGGTATGATGGCACTGCTGCTATGCAGCATGGCCATTGTCTCTTATTTGTTTGTCCCGCCAGTTGCTCATATTGGCCTTGCAGCGGCGCGCGAGAGCATGAGTAGACGAGAGGCTCCCCGCGCACGCGCTATTATTGTTTTGACTGAAAATGCCGTCGGTTTCGAAAACGGCGGCGAGCGCTTCTCCTCAAACCGAGAAACCAACCCACTATACGTAAGTAAATAAACCTTTAATGGACTAAAAGACGTTTCTGTGGATGGTGGTGACTATTCGACAATCGACTGTCGGATTTGTTTTTGTAACGCGTGCTGTTTCCTCTCCCTCTGTGCGTTTTAAAATGGTGCTTTTCCTTTTGTAAATTCCTCCGAATGCACGCGCCTATCAAATCTCAATATTGATCAAATCAACAATCTTATTTCCGCCAAACAACGCATTTATTTCCCATTAACGCTCCGGTCGCGCTGTGTGTAATTTAAAACTTAAGAAAGTGCTCTACGCGTATTTACTCAAAGCCTGCTTGTGTGAAAATGCTTGAAGACATGTAAACTGCACAACAGAAAAGCGAACCGAGACGCTCGCTAGATGTAGCTAGCAGGCTGGTTTGTTAGCTGCATCCGCCTCCTTCCTCGGGCCGTGTTTCTTACTCTACGCACTTTTCCCTCCGTACGCACCCTTGGTTTGAATGGAACGTACGTCGAAGATTCTACGTAACTCTGAACGCTAATCGCGGAGTATTTGGCGTAAGCGTCTAATGTTGTAGTGGAGAGCCTTGATAAATGGCTTTTTACGCTATAAAACACATTCCCTTTCCATTTAGCGGTTTATAAACGCATACACTGAATATTATATGTGTTATAGTTTATGAAAAGGTGGTTCATCATGTAACTTATTTACCCAGGGCTGGTTTTGTTGTGGAATGGTCGCGTATAAAAAACTGCGCAGTGTTACAACAGCCACCACAGCTCCAAACTTTGAACGTAGTTTGACATGACTGTTCTCCATACTGCTTTGTTTACATCAGTCAGGCGTAGTGTGTGGTGCGGAGGTGGTTGATTTATGACGCTTTTGACCGTGCCTTTTCATTTTAATTCTAGATATTTGAAGGAGTTCAGGACCGAGCAGTGCCCACTGTTTTTGCAGCACAAATGCACACAGCATAGACCCTTTACCTGTTTCCACTGGCATTTTCTAAACCAGCGAAGACGGAGACCCATACGGAGAAGAGACGGGACTTTCAATTACAGCCCAGATGTGTATTGCACGAAGTATGATGAAACAACAGGAATATGTCCAGATGGAGACGAGTAAGTCATTTGTTTTTATTACTCATTGAAGACAGTACTAAATTGCGTTGAAGGCATGTTTATTTTGCATAATAGACATTGACGGTTTGCGCTTTTTGTGTAACAGTTAGCACACGCCCTCTTCATGAAATATGAAGTTGAGCAGATAGTTGTCTTCTTATGCTATTTTTTTACTCCCATGTTGCCTAATAGCTTTTTTCTGTAACGTTATAGTTTTTGCCGTTCTCTCAACTCAAAACAACATGTGTGTGTGTATTTATCTTGAGTTTCACTTCCACTTTTGACTGGTGACTCGTCTCTCAGTTCCCAGTTTGCCCTGTGTGTAACTAGAAGTAACTGGAAGTGTTTCTAGCCATCCTTATGTGTTGAGCTTAGGGAGCTCAAAGACACGCCCCCTGTTCTCTGGCTTGTGATTGGCTCTCTCTCTGCACGTACTGTTTTTTTGATTGGTTCATTGCTGTTGCAACGTTCAGGATTCTCTTCCCTCTCTTTAGAAAAACTCATGTGTTTACAAAGCACGTTGTTGTTTTTGTTGGGACTGGGAGGATATTTCAACTCCAACTTTAGTGACTCTTATGTCTAAATTTACTCCAGACAGTTATATATTTTGTTCTCCATTCATTTGTTTGAAATAAAACATTGTGCACTAAATTGATCCATTGTGGGGAATTATGTTCTATATTGATATCATGGGTTGTTTTGATATTTGGTTGTGGTTTATCTTGTGTTAGTTTCTTATTTACTCGTTGAAACTGTTTTTATCTTTGCTGAGGTAGTACTACAGTACAGGTCAAAGGCTCTATAAATGATGAGATCATAACTACAGTATTCAACATTTGAAGTGTGGATCAAAAAAGTTAATCAGAGTTGTCCTAAATCAAGACTGGGTGTTGTTCAAAATTCATGTATAACTTTAAAAGGTTTTGATCCACTTCAAATGTTGACTAATGTATAATGTCCACGGGACACTACTACTAGTCTGGTGTCATGTGGATTCTTGTAAAGTTTTTTCATCATTAAGTTTGTATTGTAATGGCTTGGCAACTGATTTTGTGAAAGTATTTCTGATCTCACTGTGAGATTGCCAGCTGGGAAACATCCATATCAACATTTTGATGGTATAGATTATATCAGTAATTAAACCTAACATTATTTTTTACTAATGCTTTTACATCCTTAGTCATTCTATCGTAAGATGTTTATATTGGCGTTACACTATATGCAAGGACTTTATGGGTTCTCTGCCAATATTAGAGACTTAAAGGAGTAGTTCACTCCAGAATTATAATTTCCTGATAATTTCTTTCTTACTTCAGTTGAAAAGAAATGAAGGATTTTGAGGAAAACATTCCAGGATTTTTCTCTATACAGTGCATTTTAATGGGAACCAATGGTTTAAAGTCCCAAATTGCAGTTTCAATGAAGCTTCAAAGGGCTACACAATCCCAGCTGAGGAATAGCGAAACGATTGGTCATTTTCAAACCACAAATGCATGTCTTGCACTAACTCCGTGATGCGCCATGTGTTACTTAACCACGTTGAAAGGTCACGGAAGGTGGCGGAAGTACAGTCCTAGTGTTTACGAAGGGAACTTGCAAAGACTAATTCAAATGCCCTTTTCAAAAAAAGGTAAACCATCGATGGTGTTTGTATGTGTATATGAAAAAATGTATATTTTGAAAATTTACCGGCCGTTTTCGCTAGAAGCTGCATTGAAAAGGAAATTTGGACCTTTAACCCCGTTGGGTTACATATAGGACAGTAAAAAAACAACACATATATATATATATATATAAAAAAACATGTAATAAATATAATCAAAATGAATAATAACATTTTAATTTAATGCAATGTCCAATTTTTTCTGCATCCGTTTTGAAAATCTTGTTACATACGTGTGTATGCCTATGTTGTCACCAAAGAAACCCACGCAGACAGGTTGGTTATATCGACACACAAGTCTTATTTGATCACTTAAGTGTTACAATTAATAGTGCAGACAGTCTGCCTGGAAGGATGGGATTTGCCCACAGTTTGAACATAGCCGAAGCTTAATAGAGGAGCCACAGCATTTATAGGAATTTCCTCATTCACTTCAAATTTAGTATTTTTTCATATATTTCACAACAATGTTGTGATACCTAGAGCATTTACATTACAACATTTATTTGATATTTACAACCTTTTACATGTTTTTTTTGTGTTTTTTTTTACTACCACAACATGCAAATTACAGACACCAGTGCTAGTGTGCAAGCATTTCATTTCATTTAATGTATTTTTTCTTTATTTACACCTGAACTGAAGGTTATTGGATTATTATTATTTGTCTTATGACACACTTTGTGCTCTGACTGACTGGCTCAAATTAAGCTCTAATGTAAATGGTTAAATAATTACAAAAAAAATGTTTTTCCATGTCTCTGCCAAATTGAAATGTATGTCACATAGTTTGTGTATGCATAGATCACACATTCATTCATCCAGTAGCAGCAGTCCTATGGTGACATCATTGCTGTTGCCATAGTTACTGTTGCTACCTGAACAAGATGCAGTTGCTATATTTGAGAAGATTATTGAGTATGTAACATTTTCAGGATAAATCTGCTCTCCTCCAGGCTGCTGTTTGGATTATCACAGTCCCATTTTCTGTGTGCCTTAAGTCCTGTCTTAAATGAAATGCAGATTTCTTATAAATATCTGCTTCTCCTAATCTGATCATTTGCTCTGTGTTGTCATTTATTAGTAATATGCATTACTCCTTTTGTACAGTTTGTCAATTTGAATGCATTTTAAAACTAAACAGCACCTGCGAACAGCACCAACTAAGAATATACATACATTTCATAATTGCATGTAATATAATCTAAATCCACTGTACTTCAACATACCTTGCAAAACAACTTCCAGCTGGGAAGTATTTCACAAGTGTTTGACTGTTTTAAAGTTGTGAAAGAGGTTTGCTATGACAATGGTGCTTGTTGCTCTTCATGTCTCTTTAATATACATATAACATATACATTTAAGTGACAAAAATATATTTGTTGATGAATTAAAAAATAATTTGAATTGTCCTAGCTATAATTATTGATAATATAGTTGCAGTAATTATTTTAAAGCAGTGTGCAAATATTCCCAAGTGGAAGCGAGAAACAACCTTATTAAAACAAGCAGTAATTTAACCACACATTTTAACAGTGACATCAAATGTACTTCCTTTACTCTAATCAAACTCATGTTGCCTCTGGAAATAGTAGATTTAGTGCTATTTATAGTGTAGTTTGCAATTGCAGTGCTGGGAATAAAAAGAGTTCTTGCACACATTTTTCCCACCCTGTCATAGCAATGAAAATGTTTTGTTGTCTGTTTGGTGACACTTTAGTGTCAGGTCCAGTACTCACACTATTAAAGGAGTAGTTCACTTAAAAAAAAAACAAACAAAAAAAACTTTTACTGATAATTTACTCACCCCCATGTCATCCAAGATGTCCATGTCTTTCGGTCTTCAGTCGAAAAGAAATTAAGGTTTTTGATGCAAACGTTCTAGGATTTTCTCCATATAATGCACTGGTAACCAAATGGTTCAAGGTCCAAAAGACAGTTTCAGTGCAACTGAAACTGTTCAAAGGGCTTTAAACGATTTCAGACGATGAATAAGGGTCTTATCAAGTCGAAACGACCGCTCATTTAACAAATAAATAACAAAGTTTAAGTTTTATAAGCTCAAATGGTCGCCTTGCTCTGTTCTCTGATGCGCGTTCATGACTCTCCTGTTCGAACTCTGTCTCATCAAATGAACGAATCTTTTCCCAAGTCAGTTCGTTCATTTCGTTCGTTGAATCAACCAAATGACTCGGAAAAAGATTTGTTCATTTTGATGAACGAGTTTTAACAGGAGAGTCACGTACGCGCATCAGAGAACAGAGCAAGGCGAGCATTTGAGCATATATTTTTTTAAATGAGCGATCGTTTCACTTGATAAGACCCTTATTCGTCATCTAGAATCATTTAAAGCCCTTCTGAACAGTTTGTAGTTTGCACTGAAACTGTCTTTTGGACCTTGAACCGTTTGGTTCCCATTGAAGTCCATTTTATGGAAGAAAAATCCTGGAATGTTTTCATCAAAAACCTTAATTTCTTTTCTAACTGAAGAAAGAAAGACATGGACATCTTGGATGATATGGGGGTGAGTATCAGCAAATCAGCAAACGTTTTTTTTTTTTGTTAAAAGTGAACTACTCCTTTAACTAGTATTCATATGCTTATTACTAGGATATTGCCTGTTTATTAGAACTTATATAAAGCATATATTAAAGCCCTATTCTGCATGGCATTTTTCTTAATTATACAATGCCTACTTAAAGGGATGCTCCACTTTTTGGAAATAGGCTCATTTTACAACCCCCCCACAGTTAAACAGTCGAGTTTTACCGCTTTTCAAATCATTCAGCCGATTTTCTGATCTTTAGAAGAATATCAGTAACCAGACAGTTTCTGGTCTCATTGACTTCCATAGTATGAAAAATATATATACTATGGAAGTCAATGAGACCAGAAACTGTCTTGTTACTGATATTCTTCTAAAATATCAGAAAATCGGCTGAATGGATTTGAAAATGGTAAAGCTCAATTGTTTAACTCTGGGGAGTTGTAAAATGAGCCTATTTCCAACTGACCTTACTAACTATTGATAAGCAGTAATTAGGAGTTTGAGGCAAAAGTCATAGTTAAAAGTGAGAATTGGACCCTAATCTAAAGTGTGACCTGTTTATATCTCACTCTTTTCTCAGTCACATTGTGGTATGTTAGAAATAGTTGGAGGGCAGGTAAGTGTAGTTTCAACACAATCGTATATAGTTATTTTGTAACATCAAAATATAATAATGTTTCCAACTTCTCTGTTTTATTATCTTTTTAGATGACTTATTATTGTATAAAGTATCAGCATTTATACTGATGAGCTGATGTTTTTCTCCTCAGTTGCCCATACTTACACCGGACCACCGGTGACACAGAGCGCAAGTACCATTTACGCTGACTACAAGACCGGCACCTGCATCCATGAGACAGATGCCCGTGGACATTGTGTGAAGAACGGCCTCCACTGCGCCTTCGCTCATGGTCCACATGACCTGCGGCCACCCGTTTATGATATCAGGTATCACTTTTTCCCTTTGTGTCGTTAGCAAAGGTGCATATTAAAGGGTTAGTTCAGCCAAAAATGAAAATTCTGTCAGTATTCACCCTCATGTTGTACCAAGTTCCAACCCTGTTAGACTTTCGTTCATCTTCAGAACACAAATTAAGATGATTTAGATGAAATCTTTATCCTTTTGCAAATCCTCTCATAAACAAAGTCTAGACGTGTTATAATTGAGAGATTCACTGTGCAGTGCGGATAACTTCAGTGTTTATGACGAGAGTTTTAGGGAGAGTGCAGAACGCTGGTAAGTGATGGCTTAAAGGGAGCGCTATTGACAATCTAAATAATAATTTTGTTTTTCATGCTTCTAGAGCACCAGTTGTTACTTAGGGATGTCCCGATCCGATACTCAGGATCGGTATCGCTCCTATCCTGCTTTTTCTTTTGCTGGGATCGGGTATCTGATCAGACGAGGCCGTATCCACATCCGATATTGTGCGTATACTATTATGTTATTGTTAAGCCCCACATAAGGCAAAAAAAAACATTCTAAAGTACCATAACATTTTCGTGCACTCTATTATAAGTGTTCTGAAGCCATTATGTGAGAGAGAAATGAATATTTAAGTCATTAAATTCAAGATCACGTAAACTTTTCCCTCTGCGGCTGTCAGTCATTCTAGCACTCAAACAGCGCTGCGCGTCGGTTACAGTCAATGATGAAACTATCTTCAAGATGATTCAATGTTAATACTATTATACTTTATCTGTAGATTAAGGTCTATGTTTTCGCATAAAACAACATTATCTTGCTGGCACTTAATTGCTGTAACTTAATTCGTGTTACTTCTACCAGGTGTCGTGATCGCCCTTGGTTATATCACAACACTAGAGTCAGAGCACTATTGTTCTTCACGCGCACAGTAACTGAAATTTAAAACTGTTAAAAGAAAAGGCTCAATAAACTATTGTATAGCATAGATACTCTATAATACACTGTCCATCAATATGTATTTCCTTTGTGCTTTGCACTTTTCAAAGCGGACTTTACGCGCAACGTGCATAACATAGGGTGCTCGGCTGCGCACTGTAACTCCACGTGGTTTCAAGCGCATCATTCTAGGGCTGAACGATTAATTGCATTTGCGATAAAATCGGGATATGATGAAACGTCACTTTTGTAATCGCAAGAGCTGCGATTACACTGGCCACGTGACACATGAGAGAAAAGCAGTCTGCAAGATCAAGCATCCACTTGCCACGCTACGCGGTCTGGCGTTCAGAAAAGAACAGTTTATTTAATGTATGTGATATTGTGTTATTTATTCTCTCCCCAACAATCCTGGATCTATTCAAAGGATTTCAGAATCGAGTTCTTAGTTTTTAAACACAAAATGTTATGCGTGATGAGGCTGCGCGTGCTTTAGAAACGATCCGTGTTCTGCTTGCTTCTATTCTCGCTCTCTCTTCCTCACACACACACACACGACACCGCTCCGAACATTCCGAAACATAGTAACTTTATTTCATAAAGTTCGGGATTAAACCGAATTACAAGGACATTCGCGGGCTTCATTGAACAGGTTTTGCCGCTTTGCTTGATGTTATAACATTACTCTTGCAGTGCACGTTCTCTCCCGCGGAATTTTCCTTACAAATGCTTCGCAGAGGCATTATTTATGTCTTTTGAAAATTGAATGCATTTGGCTTATATATTAAAACTATGAAAATCACCAAGAAGGCTGCTTTCATTTTAAAATTCTAACGCGGGCTTTGTGAAGCGGACTTTGTGAAGAGCGCTCGTGCATGCGGCTGTGAGCGACTCATTGGTTAAATGTACATGCCAAAATGTCTTTTTGACGTGAAATTAATGCAAACACGGTCAGTTATATCTTAAACCAACAGGACAAACCACATTTACAATTTCAAAAGAGATATGTGTTAGTGTGAATGCAGCTTATCGTATCTACTGAGGGGTAAATCACTCCAGCTCTTGAATGAAAAACATTCAGACAGCCTAGTTTTAAATACTGAGACCACTCTTTGTTTATTGCTTGTAATGCTTTTTTTGTTTCTCTTTATTTAATAGCTTTTATATTTTGAAGCTATATTATTTTATATAGCCTATTTAAAATTATTAACATGTAATTGGTTTAATTAAATGTTTTTTTATATATATATATATATATATATATATATATATATATATTTATTTTTTAAAGTATGTGTTTTTACACATGTAATTAAAACATATTTTAAGTGTTATTAAGATTAATTAATAAGAAAAAAAGTAGATTGGATCATGAGCTACCTAAAGATTCCCATCCCTACTGTACAATGATTTATTGCTTGTCTTTGTCGACTAATACAGAAGGTTAAGAACTTTTTTTTAAATTGCATATTAAATCGCAATTGCAATATTGGTTAAAAAATCGCAATTAGATTATTTTCCATAATCGTTTAGCCCTACATCATTCTGCGCTCAGGATGCGCATAAGCGCTTTGTGTCGCACTATGTTGGAAGTGATTCATTATCATAATGCAGTGACTCAATTAAAGCTTCTTAACATGAATAATTATGACTTAATAATTATTATGATAATAATTATTAATGTTGCTGCCTCATTAAATAGCTGTGCTATACACTTAGAACATGTCTCAATTTTAAAATTCTAAAATAATTATCTTTTTCATTTTTGTTATTGTTTTTCATGAATGTATTTTACAACAGTACAAAGAGCACTATGTATTATTCACTAATCTAGTTTATAATAGCATTTTTAGTCATAGATTATGATAATATATTTTGGGATTTGTTGTTTATCTTTATAATGAAGCTGTCTGTATTAAGTAGATTGTGTTTAACACACACAAGAGTGATAATCAGTTTAACAATGTAGGTATTTACATAATCAACCAATGTAGTAAGGATGCACGATATATTGACAACATATCGATATCGGCCGATAAATGGTCTTTTTTGATGTTATTGTTATCGATCCGATAAGAAAATTGGGCCGATATATCAAAGCCGATGAATAATAGATTATTTACTTCAGTTGAGAGACGCGCGCTGTTCACCATAACGGTTCTGAATGATTGGATTCACTTCAAAAGAAAGATACAGTTCAGTGCAACATGTTCAGCACAAATCTGTCACATAGGCTTCATAACATTATAATAAAAACACGCATGCAAAAGAATGTTGTGAATTCTTGTTCGCCAGTGTTTCAGCTGCGACGAGCCCATTGAGGCGGAAAGAGCGCGTCTGTGTGGAGTTAGCCTTCATAGCCAGCATTCTGTTCCATTGTAAGTTGTAATATGTTTATTTTGTGTATGTAGGCCTATATATCTGATTAATCTAATATAGAATGCGTTTGGTTGAGTTAATGAGTGCCGCACGCTTCCATTGTATACCGGTGATCCAGATCATCTTTAGCATGCGCGCAGCTCACCTCAAACAGCAATGCACTTTTATAACTATAATTGGGAATGTCATATACATGCCATTATAATGAGAACACTATTGTAATAAAACGTTGTGAATTATCTGGGTTAAGTTGCCGTTTCAGCGCGTTGTTGTGGAATAGCGCGTCCAGAACAGGGATTAGCTTCACATTATGACAAGCACAAGTTCGATTGTGCATTCACGTCCTTTTGTGCAGATAAGTCGTAATATAAAGCTGATGTAATATAAATATCTGATTAATCTCACATATCATGCGTTTCGTGGATTTAAACAACCTAGAAAAGTTCTTCAGTTACCCGGTGCTCCTTCTCTTCAGCTTCAGCGCGGCATATTAAACAATGCAAAACATTAAAAGCTATGATTTGCACTGTCATATAATTATATTCACCATTGTAATAAATTTGAAAATTCTTTGGGTTTGCATTCTTCAGCAACCGTCGAGTTGATTAACCTTCTAGCAAAGCGATTCAGTTCCACGTTCGTTATTCTCTTCAGCTTCAGCTCGCGCAGATCACACAGCAATGTCATTTGAAACAGTAATGCTATTAAAGATGTTTACTATTAGGCTAGCCTATGTAATATTAAAATTGTTTAATTGTTTTTTTTTTTCAAAAACATTGCGTTATAATAAATAACAAACATTATTTTGTTCTCGTATTATTTTCATCAACGACATGGTTTGATTAAAATAATTTCCTTATTGTCCGTGCAGAGGCGATTCCATTTTATTGATCCATGGCACATGCATTTTGTTTTTTTATATGCAGCCCAATGTTAGCCTATCTAATGACTTGTTTGCAATATTTAGGGGGGCTATTTTATTTTTTGTTAGGCAATAGATTTTTTGATAACACTTAATAAGGTCTCATTTGTTAATGCATTAAGTAACAGAGAGCAATAGCCTTAATTGTTAATGTATGTTCATATTAGTTCACAGTGCACTGACTAATGTTAGATACAACTTTCTTAAAAATGTCTTATAAAATTGTTGGTTCATGCTAACTAATGCTACCAAAATTAAACCTTATTATAAAGTGTTACCATTTTTAATAAAGAAAGTTGCCCAGTGTAAAATTAATTTTAAAAGTTAAGGAAGTTAAGGAAAAGTTAAGGAAGCTTGGTTATACTGTAGTATGTTTGATTTATGTTAAAAGTGTTTGAGACAAGGCTTTTAATTGTGAGCCTTTTGTTTATGTATACAGGCTATCAAAGTATATAAAAAAATTAATTTTGATTTATCGGCCAATATATCGGTTATCGGCTTTCAAATGTAAAGAATTATCGGTTATCGGTATCGGCCAAAATGTTCATATCGGTGCATCCCTACAATGTAGGTATTTTACTGGTATTTACAATGTAGAATACTGCTGTTTAAATTGTTTTAACTTTAAACCTGTTGGTAGCTAGCTAGCTTTAAGTAGCCTAGTGAAGTACCAGTATTTTCTTTTTATATATATATATATATATATATATATATATATATATATATATATATATATATAGTAGTGTTTGAATAAAGGGTGGCAATCTTTCATAATCAACTGTTGTTGTGGACTATAATGAAGGTATATTTTAAGGGGCTAATTGAGAAAATTGCTATATTTTTATTAGTTTAAAAATAAAAATATCGGATTAATATCGGTATCGGCAAAAGCCAAAGCTGCGGCATCGGTATCGGAAGTGAAAAAGTGGTATCGGGACATCCCTAGTTGTTACGTTCACAGTGTAAATTACAAAGAGTGATAAATGCATTTAAATGTGGGAGTGAATCTGCTAAATGTTAGTCTTGTGAGGCATGAAATTGTGATGATTGACAGTAACCATAGCAACATGAGAACTTGATAAATATAGCAATATTTTGGCAACTAATAATTGTATGATTTTTGTTACATTTACACTTTAGTCATAAGTTTACTTACACCTTTCAGAATCTCCAAAATGTATTTTTTTCTTCTTTTTATGAATAGGAAGGATCATAAAAACATTGTTTCTATTCAGTACTGCACTGAAAAATCTTTTTCACATAACAGATGTTTAATAGTCTAGTCTGCCAAATACAGGTGGATTTCAGCAGTGGCGTGTAACGCAGTCACTCCTACTAACCACTTTGCCGGGTTGAATTTTATATAAAATATATTTTTTTTCAATTGAAGTCTTTTAAAAAGGCATCTGAAATAATAAACTAAGTTCAATGTAGTGTTGTCAAATATATAAATTTTTCGATAGATAATCAAAACCGAATACGCTTCCATTACTTTAATATTCCCGTAAAATGCACGATACCAGCAGCTGGAATAAATCTCTCGATGTCAAATAAAACAAAGCTCACATGACTTGTATTACTGGACTAACCAGATAACCAATAATCTTGATGGTTGGATTGATCATTCTGAAATGCCTGAGCCAAAGTCTTGGTTTAATTCCCTTACAGAAGTGTTTTACGCAATTGTGTTCCTGTACCCCCAAACGCAAGATAACATGACAGCGTTTATTGCGTTTTGTCTCTGCTCTCCGAGACGCAAGTCATGTATGATGGAGCCACTGTGGCTTTAATTTTGTTCTCTTGAACACAGTAAGAAATTCCGTTTTTTGTTGCAAATATTCTATGCGATATTCCAGTTTTGTGCATAAGTTAAATTTGCAACTCTGTACATGTGACCAATAGCGTGAATCTGATTGGTCTGCCAGTGTTATTCGTAGTGCAATGGAAAAGTGATCAGTCTAAATAGACTCATTAACAGCCGTTCATTCAAATTACAATGTTTATTGCACCAAATTTCCACAGCGAACATTTGTCTTGGGCTGAACAGAGAACCTTTAGAGAACGAGGAATCACCACATTAAAAGGGCAGGAGGAAGTTCTTTATCTTGTGCCACTCAAATTCCTGTTTTTCAAAGGGCGGGAGGATTACCAACCCCCAACTGAAGTAAAAGCTGTGAATCCCCAAATAACAGCACAATTTGCACTAGACATTGTTTTGTTATGACAAATGCTTTCAGTTGCTAAAAGCTGTCGGTGGCTGCACACATTTTCAGTTGATTAGCAGGTCATTTGCATATGTATTCAATGCATAAGTGAGCAGTCAGAGTGCTTAATCTAATTTGCAAAAATGTGCCTTATTCGTTGTTTTGCAAATTACTTTAATTACACTTGCATTGCCATGCAGTCTGCACAGCATAGCCACAAATGGTTAGATACTGGCCTGGAAATGTGGCTTACCAGTGATTAAATAACAAGAAATATGCCATCTCAGCTGTTGCCTAGCAACGAGTTTGTGGAAATAACTGTGGCATCAAGACCAATCTTTGAGGGATTTTTTTTTTTTGGTGTTGTGTCTGAATGAGGTGGGCTGACTTTTATAATCATGTTCACAGAGAGATCCAGGCCCAGGAAGCTCTGCAGAACGGCCAGTTGGGATCCGGGGAGGGAATTCCTGACCTGCAGCCGGGTGTGCTGGCCAGCCAGGCCATGATTGAGAAGACCTTAAATGAGGACCCACGCTGGCAAGGTGACACAAAACCTGCCCACATTAATGCAAACCCAGTATGAAAAATAAGTAAAAAGCTCATCACTGTGGGAATGGTTACAGATTTCAGTGGCAGTGGGTACAAAATGGCACTGTATTTAATCAGGTCACTCGTATTCAGTTTCTGTTCCCTTTTTTGCAGACACCAATTTTGTATTGGCCAACTATAAAACTGAGCAGTGCACCAAGCCTCCAACGTCTATGCAGGCAAGGCTATGCCTGTCCACACTATCACAACAGCAGAGATAGGAGAAGAAATCCCAGAAAGTTCAAATACAGGTGAGATATTGCAAAGACATTGTAAAAGCAAAATATTCTCAAACAAAACACAAGTCGACACACTGTGTCACCTAAAACACATCAGAGAGTAGAAGTGACGCTATTAAAGAATATTTGCTTTTTTCTGTTAAAATATATATATATTGCTTGTGTCTGTGAGGCAAGAATAAGCTGAGTTTAGGTTAATTTAGGCCCTGTCCACACTACTGCGTTTTCGTTTAAAACCGAGACCTTTTGATACATTTGCACCTCCCATCCAGATGAAAACGGTAAAAATGAAGACTTAAAATGGAGATGTTTTGCTTTTTGAATCTCTGGAGGGAGTTTTAGTGGAGACAGGTCAAAACGGAAGACTTTAGAAACGACGACGCAGAGGCTCATGCTCGGCTTTATGATTGGGTGTCATCAGTCATAATGGCCCTCATTTATCAAAAGTGCGTACACCAAATTTCCAGCGTATACCTTGCGTACACCCAAAACCACGTTGAGTTTGAGATTTATCAATATGGACGTGGGCGTACGGCACGCTCAAATCCTACACCAGCTCAGGAGGTGGTGTACGCACGTTTTGAGTTAGTGAGGAAATGCGCAGAAAAATTCCTAACACCACAAAACGCACTGACAAACTGAAAGATATATTATGACCCACTGTAAAAAAACAACAAAAAAAAACAACAACATAGTAATTATAAACGTAAGTGTTTATTTTTGTGCAACGTGGACTTCAATGTTTAATTTGTGTGACTTTACCAAAGCATTTGATTTGTAAGCATATGTATTCCTTCAGTTGCGAGCCTGTGGACTTTACCCTGCAAGGATTAGCTATCCCGCGGCAGGTGCGGGCACGGACTCGGTTCGGTAATGAAAGGCTTTCAATGACCAAAAAATAATTCAGACTGACAAAATAATAATAATAAAAAAATTCATTCTTCTTCTTTTAAATGATAATAATAATACAAATAATAATAACGACATTCTTCTAAATAACAATTTAGGCGTCATTAATGCAAATCATAATAATAATAATAATAATAATATTATTACAAATTGTCATGCAATTATTAATGTGAATGAATGGTACTTCACATCACATCATCATCATCACTATTATACATGTGACGTGATTCGAAATTGAATGCTAATTTCAAAAGACGTGCTGTAAAATAATGCATTGTGATAGGTCATTTCGGCCCCACGTCGGAGAAGTTTCTCTTCTTTGCCGTCTTCTGTGTGTACATGGCGTAAAATGAGGGCGTGGGGGGAGCGGAGACTTGAATATATAAGGGCGTGTTATTCTAATGACGATCGTTTTTGGCCGCGGGATTTATCAAGGGCAGGCATTGCGTACACCTGGATTTCAAAGGTACGCACAGCTTCATAAATCAGGCGGTGAGAGGAGTGTAAGCATAATCTTACGCCAACATATACACCCGTTTCTACGCAAGATTGATAAATGAGGGCCAATGTGTCCTTCCCTGATTCGTCAGCCACCCATCAGGTAGCTAACGTTAATTTCTTCTTCATCAAATCTGAGGAATAGTCAATCCGTTTCTGGTTTACACCGGCACACGCTTGCCCAGTGTTGGTGAATGGTCACGTGATCCGCGTTTTAATGTGGATGGAGATCGTATTTGTTTTAATTCTCAGTTTTTAAATTAAAACGCAGTAGTGTGGACACACTCCAGTTGACGGAGAAAGCGCATCCTGTTTGTTTTCTTTATTTTACAAACGCACAATGTTTTGTTTTCATTGTGAGTTTACACAAATAAAAGTAGACCCTTTTAGATCCGTTTGGAATGATGTATTACTTTTATCTGTATGACCAAAAATGACAGGGTATTTTTAATTGTTTCTGCTGTTTTCAGGAAAAATGCAAGTGATCGTGCCGGCGCCTCCATGAAAACGCGCTGAAACGCGCTGAATACTTTAGCTTCCACACTCCACACAAACACTTGGATATGCATCTAAACCTATTATTATCTATTTATAGGTTAACTTTAGAGCAAGCATTCATGTAAAGTTGCTACTTGCATGTTTCAAATGATAAGACATATTTGAGGTCAATGGCAAAGGTTTGGATTTCCTGCCCGACAAACTGTAATTACCACAAATTTCTTTCTATTTTTCCACGACTATCCGTTTAATACAATTTTGGCTGATTAAGCCTCCTCTAGTCCACTAATGTGGAGTCGACTATTAGGGGGCAGCTCTACAGCACACACTTCACTGTGACCAAACATTATGTTAGAGTAGTGATATGTATAGTTTGGCTATGATATCAAGAGGAGAACTTTACTACAAGTTTATTTAAAAACATTTAATTTTGGTTTCAGGAAGAAAAAATATCATATTTGTTTAACACTATTTTTGATTAACATAACACTCAATCTTAGTTGAATTCAACATAAAATGGAATCCCTCTTTGCAGGTCGACGCCCTGCCCCGAGTGTAAAGCACGGCGATGAATGGGGCGAACCCTCTGAAGTGTGAGAGCGGGGACAACTGTCAGTACTGTCACTCTCGCACCGAACAGCAGTTCCACCCCGAGGTGAGACCGACATTGAACTTGACTGATTGACTTGAGTTGATTTGATTTACATTTTCTTTATCTCACCAACTTCTATGTTTCTCTGTTTCAAGATTTATAAATCTACGAAATGCAACGACATGAGGCAAACTGGATACTGTCCGAGGGGACCATTCTGTGCTTTCGCACATGTGGAAAGTAAGCATGATTATAATGATGACTGTTTGCAATGTGTTTGTTTGTTGTAGTCATTAAACACCTGAAAGGCAGTGATTTCATTTAGTTCACTCAAGGCTGCAACTGCAGGATTGCAGAAGTGAAAATTAAATAGCTTAGTGACGTGATTTATCAAATCGCATAGACTGTGATTTAATTAAATAATTAGGTAAAAGTGTCCTTGTTACATGTACTTGCTCTGGTAATGACAGTAAATTATGCATAATGTCATGCAGCTTAACCGTAAACAATAAGCTAATCTAATCCCTTACCCCATAGTTAATACTTGTTGTTAGTTAATATTACTCAGTATAATTACGCTATAACAAAGACACCTTAAAATAAAGTGTACCCAATAATTCTGTGCGCTGCGTGTTTCAGAGTGAAGCGCAGCACTGTGCGAACAGCTCACGATCCAGTGTTTTCTTTGTCTCGGAGCGGCTCGGTTTGCATCACGTCTTATAACATGCATTTGGGAACGTGAAATGCGCCAACCAAACTTGTAATGATACGCGCTGATGAACCGGCTGTTGGGGTTTTGTGCATAAATAAAACCTTGGTGGTTTAATTTTTGAAAATTAATAAATTAAGACTTTTCTTAATTAGACTTAAGATTATTAGTATTGTCATTTTGCAGAATGTAAAATAAAAATGATTAATATTATTTTTCTTAAACTCTTTTTTTTATTCTAAAGGGAAATATTAAAATAGTAATATTTTTTTAGTTATTTTATAGTAATAATGATATATAATCAGACATTTTTGGCCAAATTGTGCAGCCCTACACAAACAAGCATGCAAACCAAAAACAACTTTTTTTTTTCAAATTCCATTTTAAATCACAATCGATGTTTTATCAGAATTTTTTTTTTTAATTTTAAGCCCTAAGTTTATGACTCAAAGGAATATTTTTGTGTGTGTGTCCGAAGGAATTCCTTCCACAGAGGAGACCATGAGCACATTTCTCACGGCAATGCAGTCGGGTTCTCAGTCCAAGCTCGGTTCCCAGCAATATCCGGAGTGTCCAATCAGCGAGTGGAGCGCCAACATGAATTCCCTCACCAGCAGCGCGAGTAACAACGGACAGACAGGAAACGTATGTTTGCACACCCGTCTTGCATCTGTGGTAGAGAAAAGGTCCTTAACTTAGGAAGCAGTTGATTGTTTTGTTGTTTGAGCTACTGTTTTTCTTTTTTCATTTCCTCAGTGTTTCATTTTGTTTTCTTTGCATCATTTTCTACCTATTGCAGTCTGTGTTGGAAAGCGAGAATACCTCAAATTCAAATCAGAGCTTTCTATTTAAATGCATTACACCAAAAATTAGACCTGATTGAGCTTCTTTTCTATTATTGTGAGCGAAATCCTCTCACATCTGCATCCACCTATTTGGCTGGCTCCAAAACCACATTTTTAAGCTCATTTGTGCTTTTCTCCTTCAGGTATCATGCTCTAATAGTCCGACTGTAACACCAAGCTCAGGGAGCCACAGTTCTTTGTCCCCAATTGGACCCATCGGCAGGCCAAAATGCTTTACTAATGGTAGCTTATGTTCAGAGTCCACCACATCCAGTGTTTCCTCTCCGACGTCTAACTATCCCAAAGCTCCGGGTTTTGAACGGGAGGATCAGGTATACATGACCGTTTTCTCTAGCCCTTTCTAAAGGGATCTCCTGCAAGATTGCAGGCATGACACACACTGCAAGCTTCACTTTGATTTATTTGCCCCTGGGTCATTTTTATTTCACCACTTTTCTCTTTTGTGTCTTTTATGATCTGTTGTCAAATGAAAGTCACTTGTCTTTAGTCGTCAATATTCAGTTGTTGTTGTTGAAACTTTCACGTCAGTCTTTGAGATTGAGGGTGTGGTATCATTGTGTGCACAGGTTTTAATACTTTGACTTTGAAATGCCACTTGAACTTTTCGTTCATGTTCTAATGACTAAAATAATCATTTAAATGCTGTAGTAATCCGAGAACGACACCCAGAGGCCACATAATCATGTTGTGGTGGTCATCATAAAATATCAAAACGAAGCACGTTGTAATGGTATACTGTAATGAACATCTTTAAACCACATAAGGGCGTTTCACTTTTCTTTTCTTTTCTATTTTTTCTGAGCAGGTAGCAATTCCCTACATAATACCTGGTTGCCTTGACAACATCAGGTCACATGATAGGATGTATTATCTGATTTCAGGCAAAGAACCAGAAGAGCCAGTCTGGGGAACATAATCAAAAGTTAATGGACCAAGACAAACAGGTAAAGCAACCTAGTCCTCATATTTACTCATTTTACAACCTTGCAAGCAAAGACATAAAGAAATTAGAGCAGTGGATTAGGTTATCATCTATGTTTTCATCTGCATTTACAAGAAACCATATAGCATTACATATCATCTGACATAAAAAAAAACACAAATACAAATGTTTTTTTTATGACGATGTTTAAAAGATTATCACTAACTAAAACTTAAATCATTTTAGATAACTGAAATAAATCTGAAATAAAATAAACTATAAATATTAGATGAAACGCTTAAAAAACCGTAAACGGAAATTTGAAATGTTGTTGGCAATAAACTGAAATAAACTATTGTGAGTTATAAAACTACTAAAACAGAAATATAAGTAAATGGAAGCTAAATGGACTAATATTATATATCATTAAAACTAGATAATACTAAACTTACACTTTTTACAGTTTAATTATACTTTTAAATACTGAGGAAAATTAACTATTTGTATTTGTTTTAGGGTTAGTTGCTAGTAATTATGCATAATTTACTATTATTACTATTGTTAGTACATGCAAGATGTGTAACTGTGAAAAGGTTCTCAAATGCAAAACCTGAAAGTTAAAATAAATATCAGGGGATCTCTTCTCAACCTCTCTCTTAAACATTAATGTATATTCATGAATGTAAATGTTCCCATATTAGACAGAAGGCTAGTTTTCATTGGTATTTCCTTTGCAAGATGTTATTAGGCTTAGAAACTAGAGAAAAGAAAAGAAAAACCACAATAAGAGTAATACAACCAGATATTTTAAACAACTTTGTAAAAATGCAATTAAACAACACAATATACAAAAAAAAAATAAAAAAAAAAATAAGAGTAAGTGTTATTTTGGGTGAAATGATGATAATAGTATTACTAAAGGGAACAACATTAATGTTCACATTGTTGATTTATGAAGAAGCCATTTCTAAAATTATACTATTGCTTTTTAAAAATTATTATATTGCTTCCTTTCACAGGCTCACGGTGGCGTTTTCTCGGTGGTGAACCCTCTAGCGTCCAGCATAACATCAAGCATCACATCCAGCTTGGCCTCCAGTATTCGGATCTGACAGTTCGTCACCCACCACATTATCAACCATGAATGCAAAAGCCACGCCTTTCTATCCAGGCAGCAATACTGTGGAGTCAGTAATAGGTAAGGTCCATTACAGCACTCTTTCGCCTTAGAGCCGTCTAGCTAAGTGCTACATCTAAGAAAAAAGTACACGGAGACAGACTCAGTCCAGATAAGGCAGTGCAGATAAATGCAGACTGTTTGAGTGAAGTCGAAGGAAGTGTATTTGTGGCAATGCACCGGCCATAATTCAGTGAGTCCACTAAAGATCACTAGTAGCAGCAGCAGCAATGACTCAGCAGCACAGAGCTCAGTGGATGGTAAGTGCTTTTGCCTTTATGTCTGCCTTTTCTTTGAGCTAATTCAAAGTTGCCCGAACACAGCTTTTTGATGTATGTTATTACTAACTGTGATTGGATATGAACTGAAATGAATGGATAACTAAATTTTCATGCCTTTTATCACTTTTTTTTTCTATTTTAGAAAACATAACAAAACATC
Source organism: Hybognathus amarus (assembly GCA_030378365.1). Lineage (NCBI taxonomy): Eukaryota > Metazoa > Chordata > Actinopteri > Cypriniformes > Leuciscidae > Hybognathus > Hybognathus amarus. The sequence goes on from JAQIUQ010007187.1 coordinate 136,215, forward strand.
ATTAATAGCCGCATGCAATATTGTCTCTAAGTAGCTGCTTTTTTATATCCACTTTGCAAATATTGAATCGCACCACTTTTCCTTGCTCTTAGGATCTGCACTTGACCTAAATTTTAGTGATATCAATGTTGCCTCCCTCGACAAAGAGCTAGAGGACCAAGACAACAATGGCCTTGGTTTAACAAGTAAGACTTTGTTGTTGTTGTTGTTAGTTTCAGCTTGTACTGGTTATATGATGCAGTTAATATTTAAACACTTGTTTTTCACCATAGGTCAGAGGTTATTAGGAGGCTCTGCTCCAGTCAATATTCCTGGCTCTCTGGCTCGGTCTTCCTCTCTGCATTCCTCGTCGTCTCTATCTGCCTCCCCGCTCAGCTCTCTGTCTCAATCCCTGTCCCAGTCTCTCCTCACTGGAATGGCGTCCCAGCAGAGCCAGCAACAGGCACCACCTGTAAAACCTGAACACGGCCTTCTAGGAACACCAACGTCTACACAGAACTCCTTAGGTAAGGACTGTACGTTTTGGAGATTGTCACATTCAGAATGAAAAAGGGACAGAAACTACTACAGAAGATTATTAGCTGAATAATGAATTAATCTGCCATAGAGATATACAGTAATTCATTTAGGCTCCAAAATTTTATATCAGCTATGCATTCCATTAATTTTGTGAATTGGTAAGTTTCGATGGGGCGTGAAGAAATATAGAGCTGAGTGTCATCAGCATAACAGTGAAATCTAATGATAGGGTAGCATGTACAGAGTGAACAGCAACGGTCCTAGTACTGAGCCTTGTGGTACTCCATACTGAACTTGTGATCGATAAGACATCTGTTTACTGCTACAAGCAGATAACGGTCAGATAAGTATGATTTGAACCATGCGAGTGCAATTCCACTAAAGCCAATATCATTTTCAAGTCTATTTAAAAGAATGTTGTGGTCATTAGTATCAAATGCAGCACTAAGATCGAGTAACACTAATAGAGAGATACAACCACGATCGGATGATAAGAGCAGATCATTTTTTAATCTAATGAGAACAGTCTCAGTACTATGTAGGGCTGCACGATATTGGTAAAAATGGCATTGCGATATTTTATATTTCCGCGATATATATTGCGATATTAGAACAATTTTCCCCAGATGATTTAAAAAGCTCTATTTGGAGAATGAATCATTGAATGACTGGGTGGTTTTGTTATGGAGTATATTCGCATAGAAACTAATATTAATTAATTGAATGTTGTTTACTAATGTCGTTAACAGGATGCTGCACATTAGTGGTGGTTGAGGAGATTCCCCTTCCCCCTATATAAAGCACTTTGAGTGCAGAGAAAAATCACTATATAAATGTAATGAATTATTATTATTATTAATGTAGTTAACTAGACTTTAATAAATGGAACCTTATTGTAAATTGTTTCCGATTTATGTCTCTTGAGTTCAGTGTTGAATAGATCAGTTGTTTTAACCATTCATTAAAGTGAATCGGTTCAAATGAGTCATTAGTTCGCGAATCGGACGTTTCATTAACGGACCACGCCATACCCGCTGTGTGATTATCCAGGCAGGTTCAGGACATCGCACAAGATTTGTGTCAACACAGAAAACATTTCATCACTGGATCGCATTTTTTTTTTGGTTTAGTGTAATGTCATCTGAATGTGTGGAACAGCAATTCACAACCGGTGGTAGTTCAGAAAAAAAGGTCTTCCGACCTTTTACCGTCATGTATTCTCAAAGATATTCAGTCAACTCAATTCATTGATATGCTCGAGCACAGGAGAGCAGAGAGTTTGAAGACAATTGTAATTTGTAATTGTCTAATTCTGTAGGATCAAGTTGCGTTTTTTTAATCAGAGTTTAATCATAGCCAGCTTAAAAGTTTTTTGGTACATATCCTTATGACAAAGATGAATTAAGGATATTGAGAAGAGGATCTATGACCTCTGGAAGCATCTCTCTCCATAGCTTAGTCGGTATAGGGACTAACATACATGTTGTCCGATTTTGATGATTTAGTGAGTTTTTAGAGCATTTCTCCTCTCCTATAGTAATGAATGAATCAAATTTTTCCTCATGGAGACTGCAATGCACTGTCTGATGCGATACTTGTTGTTGTTGTAGATGCTTGCATAGTTATATTTTTCTCCCTGATATTATCAATCTTGGTAAGTTAAGAAGTTCATAAAGTCATTACTGCTGTGCTGCTTTAAAATGTCTGGCGTTGAGGCTTTATTTTTTGTTAAAGGGTTAGTTCACCCAAAAATGAAAATTAAGTCATTAATTACTCGCCCCCATGCTGTACCAACACCATAAGACTTTTGTTCATCTTCGGAACACAAATAAAGATATTTTTGATTAAATTTGAGAGGTGGAGCACTGCTAAGTAGACTGCCTAATGCGTACACCAAAAGATAATCGGGCTGATTTAGGGCCGATTTCCCCCATCCGACAATCCTATAGCTATGTCCCGATTATCTTGATGGTTCTACATATTATCTTATCAGATTCCACTTGGTGTGAGGTGTGTTAAGAGTGTCCGAAGCTGCTCTGAAGAATGTCGGAGCGGGGCAAGGGACAAACGCGTGCGCGCTCTGGATATTATCACATGAAACGAAACAATATCAAATCAGAAAGCAAGATTATGGAAGACGGAAGCATAACAAACAAAGGCAGCACAACGTGAAATTGATGTGGACAGCGGAGATGGAGGATCAGCTTGTTGATTTGTGGCTTAGAAAATGTAATTAGCTCAGCATAAAAACCATTCCATATAAGGATAGGTGTACCAGATGATGTGTGTGTGTGTTTGTGTGAGAGAGAGAGATTGTTTTATTATAAGCATATTAAACATTTCTATGACCAAATAAATACTATAGTTAGAATTCTTTTAGCAAAACTAGGATTAATTTGTGGTTATCATGGTTTAACTACAATATCCATGTTTTTTTTATTTGTTGTAAAACCATTCTAAATTTTCATAAGGGGACAGAGAGAGGGCTAGCGTGTGTATTACTACAACCTTTATCTGAGAAGTTTACATAATTCCCGCCATCTCCACGACTTCACCCGACTTCTGTGAAAATCATTCCAAAAACTATCATTGCGATTTTTTTTATTTTATTTTTTTTTCATATCCTTCGCCATGCTTATTCCGAAGTCTCGTGATATTTCGAGAGATTTATTGTGTTCACAGTCGAGACTCTGGTTAAAAATCTGTTCAGAAAATTCTTGATTTTAGCGTTTTGCTCCTATAGTGTGTGGTGTGCCATGATGTGACAAAGACAGCACACCACACACTGTAGGAGCAAAACGCTAAAATCAAGGATTTTCTGTCCTCGTGTGTGTGGTCTATCACATTTTGAAAATCTTATAAGATGTAAAAATTCTTTTGGTGTGTACCCAGCATAAGGCTATTATTTTCCTAAACTTTCCCATGAATATTTGAGCTGATGTAATGTGTTGGCCTAGGTCTGAATGGCGGAACAGGGAGTATATGGGACTTCATGAGTGGCAGCTTTTCTCCCAGCCCGTCTCCAGTGTTCAGCAGCCTTACTTCCAGCACGGCCGGCTCCAGCAGCGCTGACATCGGCCGGCTCCTTCGAGAACTGGATGAAGCCAAGCGCAAGATAAAGCAATGGGAGGATGCCTGGCACCAAGTCAAACAGGTAAGATGTGCTTGCTTTTTTGCGGGCCTTATGAGATGGGTGACGCTTGAAACAAATTTGTCTAGCAGCCATTTAGATTCTCCTGTAGGTTGTCTTTGAGATTCTTCATGTCTAGATTTATTGTAGAAAATAAGGTCTAACACTGCTTTACTTTGCTTATTGATGCTCATTATCTTCCAGTGTCACCTCAATCTATTGAGTGCTGCAGTGATGATGTGTTTTTGTAGGCCCTGGTTCCCTCATTAAAATTTTCCATTGGCTCGATTATTACAGAAAAAAAGTTTAACAAAAGTGTATGATTCTTATCTGTTTTGTTCATCATGATAATCTTCACAAATGGACACAACTTTTATGAATTTTGAAGCCTAAATACAATAGCCGGAAGTCAAAAGCTAAAACGTAGACTATAAACTAGGGATGTCAACGATTAATCGACGATCCATTACTTATCGATAATAATTGATTCGATAAAACTTATCAATCATCGATTAAGCAGGATCATGCGCTGCATGCGTGCTGCTTAATCGCCAAACATGTAAGCGAGCGGTGGTGACGTGTTGAGTTCCACTGAATGACACACCAGAATGACACACATTGGAGTTGTTTTGGACTATTTTACACCTTCATCATGACTATAAGTTTGCTTGTGCGTTCGCAGCCTTTCGTTTTTGTGCGTATGTAAGTTGTACTAATTTATTTTGTGTAAGCCTATCTATACTCATATTGGATGCATTTGGTTAGGAATTGACATGACCTTTAGCACGCTCTGCTCAAACGACAATGCATGATTAAAAATGACTATGGGCACTGTCATATTACACAAGATTATAAAGAGAACAATATTGTAATAAAACATTGTATAAAACTGTTTGCCATTAATGCTAACGATTAATTGATTAATTTAAACTAATTTAATTAATTTAAACGACGATCGATCATGGGAATTTGTGAAAATTGACATCCCTACACTAAACGAAATACTCACATGGCTTCAACATCACCGCCATTATAGGGTTAGTTCACCTGAAAATGAAAATGATCCTATAATTTACTCGCCCTCAAGCCATCCTAGGTGTATATGAGAGTTATATTAAAAATATCCTGGCTCTTCCAAGCTCGATTCCAAGCTGAGATTTTGAAGCCAAAAAAAACACATCCATCCATCATAAAATAACTCCATACAGCTCCAGGGATTTAATAAAGGCCCTACTGAAGCGAAGCGATGGGTTTTTGTAAGAAAAAAACATCCATAATTATAACTCTGACTTTGTTTGTCTGAAAGAAGAAAGTCATGTACACCTAGGATGTCTTGAGTCAATTATGGGATAATTTTCTTTTGTGGTGAACTATCCCTTTAAGCTTCAGACAACTCTTTCAGTCTTTATTTAAGAACATTTTCCCTGCGTTAGAATAGTTGGAAGAGCATGATTATAAACACAGTTTATAAACGCAGACCAGTGGGTTGATGAGTTTACCTGTTGGGTGTGATAAAGTTTAATGTCCCCGACAACCTTTAAAGCTTAAATTGCATTTGCAGACCTGAAAATATCTGGAGCTTGTGTCGACCACAGACCTTATTTCAGGCATTTAACCAAAAACCCATAAAAAAAACCCGATGTGACCTTGTTTCCACGTTTTGACCTATAGATACACTACCGGTCAAAAGTTTAAGATCGGTAAGATTTGTTATGTTTTTAAAAGAAGTCTCTTCTGCTCACCAAGGCTGCAATTTTTTTTGATAAAAAATACACAAAAAAACACAATGATATTGTGAAATATTATGACAATTTAAAATGACTTGTTTTATGTTAATATATATTAAAATGTAATTTATTCCTCTGAAAAAAAAGCTGAATTTTCAGCATCATTACTCCAGTCTTCAGTGTCACATGATCCTTCACAAATCACTCTAATATGATGATTTTATGCTCCAAAAACATGTATGATTATTATCCATGTTGAAAACAGTTTTTTACATTTTTATTTCAGGATTCTTTGATGAATAGAAAAGTTCAAAGAACAGCATTTATTTAATTAGAATCTTTTCTAACATTATAAATGTATTTACTGTAACTTTTGATCAATAGAAGTATTGATTTCTTATTTATTTCCCCCAAAAATAAAATACAAATTCTTACTGACCCCAAACTTTTTAAAGGGTAGTGTTTAATGTAACAAAAGCTTTCCATTTCAGATAAAAGCTGTTCTTTTGAACTTTCTAATCATCAAAGAATCCTGAAATAAAAATGTAAAAAACTGTTTTGAACATGGATAATAATCATACATGTTTTTGGGGCATAAAATCATCATATTAGAGTGATTTGTGAAGGATCATGTGACACTGAAGACTGGAGTAATGATGCTGAAAATTCTGTTTGTTTTTTTTCAGAGGAATAAATTACATTTTAAAAAAAGTCATTTTAAATTGTCAGAATATTTCAAAATATGACTGTTTTTTGTGTATTTTTTATAAAAAAATTGCAGCCTTGGTGAGCAGAAGAGACTTCTTTTAAAAACATAAAAAAATCGTACCGATCTTAAACTTTTGACCGGTAGTGTATATGTCATACCTGCAGCACTCCTTAAGCTTGGCATTATCATCAGAACGTCTCATTAAAACACACCTCTCACAGGCCTGTGAAGCGTGGCAGAAAGACGCTCACAAAGCGAAGAACAAGCTAAATCGGCGGAGGCAGAGCGCCAGCTTGCGGAGAAGAAGCGAGAGGACACCGAGCACAAATTGAAGGAACTGCAAGGAGACTTTGACGTTTTGTGTCGCTCCCCCAGCACGCCTCTTCTGCGCAGCTACGGCGAGCTGGACCAGCTCCCTCTGCCAAAGCTGCGCTCCATCCAGAGCCAGCTGCGCTCTGACCTAGACCTCATAGATGGGGTAAGAAGGACCAGGTCCCAACACACATACGTCACCATGTCACATTTACACACACTCTAAGTAAGACCATTGCACTCTTCTCATCAAGTAGACGTAAGCGGGGGAAGAGTCCTCATGAGTCAGTCATGCATGACGCACCGCATTGAATCTGTCAGAGTGTGACTGATGTTAACTCTTCTTTTTCTCAACACAGGTAATATATCAGCTTCAGTCAAAGAAATGTATAGTTTGCCAAAAGCACTGATCGTTCCATTGTCCTGCAGCCTTGCCAACATTATGTACTTTGTCAGAACTGTGCGTCTGGTAAAACGGAATGTCCTTGCTGTAAGACGAAAATATTGAAGTGGTGATGTTCAGCTATCCAAGGTACTATTTAATGATTTAGCCCTTTGAAGAACTACTAATACATGATATTATTATGCTTACAGTTTCTAAATAGCATTCTTTTTGTGTTTCAGTATTTCATATAGTTATTCAATTGATTGTTTTATTGGAATCTAAGTGGTGTTCAACTGATACAAATCAAGTACTTGAATGCAATACCTGTTTTGTACAAGCTAGATTATCCATTTTCGGAAAGCATTAAACAATTTCCCCTATTTATAGTCAGCCCTGATTTGACTGTTAGCAACAAAATCATCGGTCCAACGCCATTGTTGCTACTAGCTGTGTGAAGAGGATTTCTTGTTAAAAGCACTTTGTTGTTCTTGGAAATTTGTCTGAGGGTTTTTTTTTTTTAGGCATTTTGCTTTAAGCTGCTTTGTAGGTTTAATTTTCTTAGATTTATATATTTTTGTCCCCAAATATGCTAAAGTATGAAGCTTTTGTGTGTACTGTGAAACATTAATAGAATATTTCATTTTTTCTTACTGTTAAATCATGGTATAGTGTATATAACTTGTTAGTTTTCATATAAAATAGTACTAGTTAATATTACATTTATTGTTACTTAAATTTTTCAATCAAATAAGTGCAAACTTTGAATGCATTTTAGGCATAACCAGCAGCTGTAATATCAGTAAGGCACATACTGTATGCTAAGGCATTTAGTAAATCGTTTTCTCCGTCTTATAGTGACTATTTAGATATACACTATGTAGTTGTTAGATGAGCACACGTGTTCTGAAGTCTTCAGCGACACAGTAATTCATTTTTTTGTTTCTTTTTTTATTGGGCTTTAGCCTTTCAGATGTGTCAGAACATATATCTGATTCCTGGCCACTCCCTCTTAAGTGCCTTGCCTTAAAAACATTCAAAGCATCTGTGAAGAGTTAGGATTGTAGTACAAATCTCATCCGCTTGCAAGTACACAAGTATGTATTTTTCAGTAGTACCATCTTATCAGAGGATTCACCGGCCTAATATTAACGTATTTCCGAGAGACTTCACCCTGGTCGGATCGTTCCCTCTTCTTCATTAACGATGGTGCTTTTTGGGTGCAGCTTCATTATCGTTAGAAATGTTGAATCATCCTTAATTTAAATGTGTAGGGATATTCAAATCAGGAAATGTGTGTTTCTTTGATTGCAAAAACTAAACTGGCTTAGTACATTTCTGTTTATTGAAATGTTGTAGAATTGTAGTGCTCTGTAGTGTTTATAGACGGAAATCATTGGTGTTTTTTCGTATCCAAATTCGACAGTGTAATGTGCATAGGTAATCTAATTGAAATGACCTGCTACTGTGTTATCTGATTTTTTTTTCTTATTTCTGGTTCCTTTCATATTTACAGCAACGAGTTTGTGCGGTAAATTGTCAGGTACACAACGGTGCAAGTTTCTTTTTGTCTTTTGAAATCGGGATAAACGGTTTACTTCAAAAGGGATGGTTATTGAGGATCTAATTGTCCAGACCCTCTTTTTTCTTCGTTCAGCTTCACGAGGCAAAGACAGTGTATATATGATTTCTCTGCTTTCTTTCTTGCATTGTATCTAAATCCACAAGGTCTGTATGTAGCTCATTTGGACTGATTTGTCACTGCATGTGTCAGTGTGTAACTTTTGTTAACCAGCTGAAGCTCTAGATCACACTGCCAAATGTTATTGAGCAGACTTATCCCGTCGTTTGGTCAGGCATCGCAGTCGATCGCTCAAAGTATTCCGAAATATTTTTGTGCAGTGCTTCAGATGCATTGACCGTGTGCGTATCTTTCTAGATCGATTAGCAAAAACACGTCCTCGTTCGTACAATGGTTGACGTAGATAGGTTGAAATGGATCAAAGCAGCTCTGGGCGTTCACAAGCTTTGTCACTTTGTTGAGGGATTAGTTCCATTATTTGGTTATTGGACCATAAGATAGGGTTTTGTTGGACTTTAAAATGTGGTTGATTTCTCAAAGTAAGAGTGCGGTCAAACCAAATGTGGACTTTACTCAAACGAACCAAAAGTGGTATTGTAGTTTATACTTGTTTCAAAGTTCAATTGAAGTGGTGTACAATTACTATGTCAGTTTTTCAATGTTTAATTTGACAGGACAACTATGCCAACTGTTTTTGCTGACAATATTAATGGACTAAATGCCCATTTTTGTAGTTTCTACCAAAGACCTTTACTATTCTTTGTTCTCACTGCAATTTTATAACTGCATTTTCATTTTAACATTTTGAGGAAATGACCGAACCTAGTACCTTATTTACATTTATATGTGCATTCAAAAAAATCCTAATGAATCACAATTCTTTATTAACTAAAAAAAAAGATTGTTTTTTTCTCTCTTCAATTTCTCAGTAGAAACGATAACATAGTATTGAATTGGCTGTAATTTACAGTGAAGGAATGTCATAGTAATGAATGAATATTTGTGTTGATATTCTAAAGTGGCCATATGGATTAGTGCTTATTTGAAGTATATATATATATTTCTTTTTATAAAAATAATACTCGTAAAATTCTTTGAAAATTAGTTGTTGTGCACTACTTGTATGCTGTCAGGAATTTAAAAGAGTATCTCGTAAGGTGCTTTCTTTAGTTTCCATTTGACTGGTGTTTGTTTTTCCTGTCTGTTCTTCAGAATTTGGATATGAAATAAGACAATTTTTTAACTTATTTTTTTTTAACCTTGAAGTCTATTATTGTATTGTCAAATGTTGTCTAATTTGATTGTGATGTAAAATGGGTCCCATGCTCAAGCTAGTTGAAATGGCTGAGACAGACATTGGGTTACATTTATGAAAATTGTTAAAAATATCTACATTTCCTAGCCTTAAACCTCACTTTTTGGCCTAGATATGTTTGCCTGTTATAGTATTCAACAAGTGAAAAAATATAATTGTCCTGCACTTAAATGTCTGATTCACAATCAGTCGTTCTGCTTCATGATATTGTTAAATCTTGGAAGGATCAAGTCTCTTTGGAACAAATTTGTGCCTTTAATAAAACCACATTGAAAGTATTTTTCATTGAACAAATGGGTAAGCCCAGCTTACCAAATGAGCTGAATTTTAGTGCCTTGGGACATTTCTCAATGCACAGACTTTCTAAAGACCGGTGTATTAAAATAATACATAATTACTCTGCCATGCCTTTGAACATTTCACTTATTTGAGTAATAAGTGATTCTGAAAGAGAGATATTTATTGATGTTGAAAGTCAGCATGAACTGCTGTCAAATGAACCGTTAAGGTGTTTTGCAATTGTATTCTCTACCAAGGGCGTGTTAAAAGTAGCAGCTCATCTGAACAGTTTATGAAGCATGACAAAATTAATTTGGAGTCATTGTGAGTTTGGGCGTCCAAATTATTTTTCTGTGTTACTGGTTTGCTCTACAGTGCTTTTCTGTACACAGTCCATAATGACAGATATTCATATTTTAGGCAAATGAATCTAAAGCAAAGCATGAAAGGTTTTGATTTCGCACACATGAAACACCTCTGTCTGCATCAGCCATTTTAATATAACTGTAATCTAAAATGACCATTTAACATTAATGTAAGACCAGGCATCTGTAATTTAAGAAGCACCAAGGACTCTTGTTTAGCAATGTGTAAATTAATGTATTGGACATTTACCATAATGCTCTGCAGTGGAAATAATAATTTCTTTATTTCTTTTTTGCATACTTGTGGATTTCTTTTGTCCATTTGTTTGTTTTTCTAATTTTGTTCTCTATCAGTAGTGTGATTTATTGAACCTAAGGTTTTATGCAATCTTGTATATACATATTACATATGAAACTGGTTAAATTTAGCAAACTAGCCAGCCAGGGGGCAAAAACCTATTACAATAGTAAACTTTTATAAGAGGCTAAAATAATAATGATAAAAAAGTGACACTTTTTCTTTTTTTTAAACCACTGTTCCCTATAATTAATGTTATGAATAATCGAACATTAAATCCCTGAATATTGAATGTACCATTCAAATTAGATATAAAATGGGTCACTGGAATAACTTGGAGAACAGTTCATCTATAATGATGTAGCACTAGTTTTGTGAATTGCGATACATTACAAATAAATTTATAAGTTAAACAATTGCAGTTTTCAAGTTTGTGTATTTATCCGTGTAACAATTTGATGGAATTATGAGATGTATTTTTCTCAGGGTTTTACAGGAGAACTGTAGAATAGAGAGAGATGTCCAATTTTCAAAGAAAACTGCAACTCACAGATTTATTAGCTCAAAAGTCTAAATGAGGACAACCTTTATATTGCGAGGAAGAAACATATCCCTTATTTTGGTACATTATGCATCAATATATAGAACAGCTTATATTCTAATTAGTGTTGAAATACTATACAATTTGCTGTCAATATAATATGTTTGTGTATGTGTTGTCAACATGAGACCTTAAAACATTTCCTGGGAGTTATGTGTTTAAGTTATGGAGGCTTCTCTATGGAATAGTTGTATGTTTTGATGCCATATAAGGCCAGAGAGGTTTTTTCTTCACTAGAAATACTTAAGATGGTATTATTTATAATGCATAATTTTTCTCTTGTAGTGTATCATTTTAAAATTGTTAACACTTGTCTACACTACAGCAGTTATGCAATGGTTTACAGAATTCATGGAATTATTTTTGTCATCATGGGAATTAAATAATTTTTGATCTTTAACCTGGCTCGAGTTGTTTGTCTTTATTCCCCTCATGTGCTTCTGAATCAGTTGCTGAGTAGACTGACAACTTCTTTATTTTGTTCTGTTGTGGTAAGGGTTACAATATGACTACTCTTGACTTACACATGCAATTTAGGAACACTAAGTGTTTTGTGCACAAGTAAGATTAAAACAATGTTTTCTTTTTCTTTAACAATGTAAAAAAAAAAAATTCAGTAAATAAAATGGATTTCAATTATAGAAAACTAAATATGCACCACTAGGTACATATTACAGAATAAATCCTGGTTATTGTGGTGCTATGTGGCGAAGACTGTGATCATCAAACAGGTAATGCAGCAATTTTACTGCCTGCACACAGAAAAGGTTCAGGGAAATCAAATGGGGAAACAGTTAAAAGTACTCTTAAAAATGTTAGTACTTTATTGGCATATATGATTCAATGTAACATCAGTGGAATGTTTCCATTACACAGTAGGTTCCTTAAAGTGGAAAATAGTTTTTTTTTTTTTTTTTAAAAAAGGCTTCCGCACACAGGTAGTTATTATAGGAACTAGCCACCAGGGAGTTAGCCTGACTACGTCACAGACTTCATACTTCCGTCTCTATTTATTTTCGCTCTGTACTCAGTCTGAGACCGCGACATTTTCTTTTCGTTTTCCTCCGGCCTGATAACAGCCGGCCCAATAAACGAACAGAGGGCTGGCTGAGAGCCGTGACGTAGACGCTAAGCAGCCGAATTTAAGATTGGGAAATCGAAAACGACCGCGGATCTGGAGAACATCGAGATGCAATTCGCTCTGTTGTGGAGAATATTCCGGCATTTGCAAACTGAAGCCAAACTTTGAATGGAGGTGATGTGGCCGATACTCCCGACAGAGGGAGTATCCCGTGTTTTTTTTTTTATCTGTTTTGAGTCTTGAACTAGCACCCTTTTGACAGGTCACTTGTCTCCTTTTTTCCCTGTTCTTAAATATTGCCATGTCATGCAATTTTGTAATTGGGTTAGTTGGTTTAGTTCCGTTCACACACCACTGATGTCCTGAAGGTTATACTACAACACTATTTATGACATACTGAGATATTGAGCCATTATAAATATCTCAATATCTAGCTCTGGAAGGGTCTAGAGCCTCCATTTTTGCACTCAGGTCTAAGTCCCATGGCCCTCTAGAATCCAGAGTTTCAAGAATTTTTTTTTTTGCACAAAAAAAAAACATAAGGGGTACCACTGTCGTTTTTTTTTTTTTTTTTTGTGCGAAAAAAAAGTTTCTTGAAACTCTCGAATTCTGATAGAGGGCCATGGGACTTAGACCTGAGTGCAAAAATGGAGGCTCTAGACCCTTCCAGAGCTGAGATATTGAGATATTTATGAGATATTTGTGACATACTGAGATATTGAGCCATTATAATATCTCAATATCTCAGCTCTGGAAGGGTCTAGACACCTTCCAGAGCTGCCGAATCTTAGATTTCACGTAGCATTTATGCCATTGTAAATATCTCAATATCTCAGCTCTGTATGCCATTATAAATATCTAAATATCTCAGCTCTGGAAGGGTCTAGAGCCTCCATTTTTGCACTCAGATCTAAGTCCCATGGCCCTCTATCCTCTATCAGAATCCAGAGTTTCAAGAAAATCAAAATTTTGACCCAAAAAAAAAAACGACAGTGGTACCCCTTACGTTTTTTTTTTTTTTCGGGTCAAAATTTTTATTTCTTGAAACTCTGGATTCTAATAGAGGCCATGGGACTTAGATCTGAGTGCAAAATGGAGGCTCGAGACCTTCCAGAGCAGAGATATTTAGTATATTTATAATGAGCAGTATACAGAGCTGAGATATTGAGATATTTACAAAGGCATAAATGCTACATGAAATATCTGAATATATTCTCAGCTCTGGAAGGGTCAGAGCCTCCATTTTGCACTCAGATCTAAGTCACATGGCCCTCTTATCAGAATCCAGAGTTTCAAGAAACTTTTTTTTTTTCGCACAAAAAAAAAAACATAAGGGGTACCACTGTCGTTTTTTTGTTGTTTTTTTTTTGTGCCAAAAAAAAAGTTTCTTGAAAGCTCTGGACTCTGAATAGAGGCCAGTGGGACTTAGAGTCCTAAGTGCAAAAATGGAGGCTCTAGACCCTTCCAGAGCTGAGATATTGAGATATTTATGAGATATTTGTGACATACTGAGATATTGAGCCATTATAAATATCTCAATATCTCAGCTCTGGAAGGGTCTAGACCCTTCCAGAGCTGAGATATTGAGATTTCACGTAGCATTTATGCCATTGTAAATATCTCAATATCTCAGCTCTGTATGCCATTATAAATATCTAAATATCTCAGCCTGGAAGGACCTAGAGCCTCCATTTTTGCACTCAGATCTAAGTCCCATTGCCCTCTATCCTCTATCAGAATCCAGAGTTTCAAGAAAATCAAAATTTTGACCCAACAAAAAAAAAAAAACGACAGTGGTACCCCTACGTTTTTTTTCGGGTCAAAATTTTGATTTTCTTGAAACTCTGGATTCTGATAGAGGGCCATGGGACTTAGATCTGAGTGCAAAATGGAGGCTCTGACCCTTCCAGAGCTGAGATATTTAGATATTTATAATGGCATACAGAGCTGAGATATTGAGATATTTACAAAGGCATAAATGCTACGTGAAATCTCAATATCTCAGCTCTGGAAGAGTCTAGAGCCTTCATTTTTGCACTCAGATCTAAGTCACATGGCCCTCTATTGCTCTATTCAGAATCCAGAGTTTTCAAGAAAATCAAAATTTTGACCCAAAAAAAAAAAAACGGACAGTGGTACCCCTTACTTTTTTTTTTTTTGGGTTGAAATTTTGATTTTCTGAAAGCTCTGGATTCTGATAGAGGGCCATGTGACTTAGATCTGAGTGGAAATGAAGGCTCTAAACCCTTCCAGAGCTGATATATTGAGATTTCACGTAGCATTTATGCCATTGTAAATATCTCAATATCTCAGCTCTGGAAGTGTCTAGAGCCTCCATTTTTGCACTCAGATCTAAGTCCCATGGCCCTCTATCAGAATCCAGAGTTTCACGAAAATCTAAACTTTGACCCAAAAAACAAAAAAAAAAACGTAAGTGGTACCACTGTCGTTTTTTTTTCGAGGTCAAAATTTTGATTTTCTTGAAACTCTGGATTCTAATAGAGGGCCATGGGACTTAGATCTGAGTGCAAAAATGGAGGCTCAGACTCTTCCAGAGCTGAGATATTTAGATATTTATAATGGCATACAGAGCTGAGATATTGAGATATTTACAATGGCATAAATGCTACGTGAAATCTCAATATCTCAGCTCTGGAAGGGTCTAGAGCCTCCATTTTTGCACTCAGATCTAAGTCCCATGGCCCTCTATCAGAATCCAGAGTTTCAAGAAAATCAAACTTCTGACCCAAAAAAAAAAAACGACAGTGGTACCCCTTACGTTTTTTTTCGGGTCAAAATTTTGATTTTCTTGAAACTCTGGATTCTGATAGAGGGCCATGGGACTTAGATCTGAGTGCAAAAATGGAGGCTCTAGACCCTTCCAGAGCTGAGATATTTAGATATTTATAATGGCATACAGAGCTGAGATATTGAGATATTTACAATGGCATAAATGCTACGTGAAATCTCAATATCTCAGCTCTGGAAGGGTCTAGAGCCTCCATTTTTGCACTCAGATCTAAGTCACATGGCCCTCTATCATAATCCAGAGTTTCAAGAAAATCAAAATTCTGACCCAAAAAAAAACGACAGTGGTACCCCTTACGTTTTTTTTGGGTCAAAATTTTGATTTTCTTGAAACTCTGGATTCTGATAGAGGGCCATGGGACTTAGATCTGAGTGCAAAAATGGAGGCTCTAGACCCTTCCAGAGCTGAGATATTTAGATATTCATAATGGCATACAGAGCTGAGATATTGAGATATTTACAATGGCATAAATGCTACGTGAAATCTCAATATCTCAGCTCTGGAAGGGTCTAGAGCCTCCATTTTTGCACTCAGATCTAAGTCACATGGCCCTCTATCAGAATCCAGAGTTTCAAGAAAATCAAAATTTTGACCCGAAAAAAAAAACGACAGTGGTACCCCTGTACGTTTTTTTTTTTCGGGTCAAAATTTTGATTTTCTTGAAACTCTGGATTCTGATAGAGGGCCATGTGACTTAGATCTGAGTGCAAAAATGGAGGCTCTAGACCCTTCCAGAGCTGAGATATTGAGATTTCACGTAGCATTTATGCCATTGTAAATATCTCAATATCTCAGCTCTGTATGCCATTATAAATATCTAAATATCTCAGCTCTGGAAGGGTCTAGAGCCTCCATTTTTGCACTCAGATCTAAGTCCCATGGCCCTCTATCAGAATCCAGAGTTTCAAGAAAATCAAAATTTTGACCCGAAAAAAAACGTAAGGGGTACCACTGTTGTTTTTTTTTTTTTGGGTCAAAATTTTGATTTTCTTGAAACTCTGGATTCTGATAGAGGGCCATGGGACTTAGATCTGAGTGCAAAAATGGAGGCTCTAGACCCTTCCAGAGCTGAGATATTTAGATATTTATAATGGCATACAGAGCTGAGAATATTGAGATATTTACAATGGCATAAATGCTACAGTGAAATCTCAATATCTCAGCTCTGGAAGGGTCTAGAGCCTCCATTTTTGCACTCAGATCTAAGTCCCATGGCCCTCTATCAGAATCCAGAGTTTCAAGAAAATCAAAATTTTGACCCGGAAAAAAAAAACGACAGTGGTACCCCTTACGTTTTTTTTTCGGGTCAAAATTTTGATTTTCTTGAAACTCTGGATTCTGATAGAGGGCCATGGGACTTAGATCTGAGTGCAAAAATGGAGGCTCTAGACCCTTCCAGAGCTGAGATATTTAGATATTTATAATGGCATACAGAGCTGAGATATTGAGATATTTACAATGGCATAAATGCTACGTGAAATCTCAATATCTCAGCTCTGGAAGGGTATTGAGCCTCCATTTTTGCACTCAGATCTAAGTCACATGGCCCTCTATCAGGAATCCAGAGTTTCAAGAAAATCAAAATTTTGACCCGGAAAAAAAAACAACAGTGGTACCCCTTACGTTTTTTTTTTCGGGTCAAAATTTTGATTTTCTTGAAACTCTGGATTCTGATAGAGGGCCATGTGACTTAGATCTGAGTGCAAAAATGGAGGCTCTAGACCCTTCCAGAGCTGAGATATTGAGATTTCACGTAGCATTTATGCCATTGTAAATATCTCAATATCTCAGCTATATGCCATTATAAATATCTGAATATCTCAGCTCTGGAAGGGTCTAAGAGCCTCCATTTTTGCACTCAGATCTAAGTCCCATGGCCCTCTATCAGAATCCAGAGTTTCAAGAAAATCAAAATTTTGACCCGAAAAAAAAGCGACAGTGGTACCCCTTACGTTTTTTTCGGGTCAAAATTTTGATTTTCTTGAAACTCTGGATTCTGATAGAGGGCCATGGGACTTAGATCTGAGTGCAAAAATGGAGGCTCTAGACCCTTCCAGAGCTGAGATATTGAGATTTCACGTAGCATTCATGCCATTGTAAATATCTCAATATCTCAGCTCTGTATGCCATTATAAATATCTAAATATCTCAGCTCTGGAAGGGTCTAGAGCCTCCATTTTTGCACTCAGATCTAAGTCCCATGGCCCTCTATCAGAATCCAGAGTTTCAAGAAAATCAAAATTTTGACCCGAAAAAAAAAACGACAGTGGTACCCCTTACGTTTTTTTTTTCAGGTCAAAATTTTGATTTTCTTTGAAACTCTGGATTCTGATAGAGGGCCATGGGACTTAGATCTGAGTGCAAAAATGGAGGCTCTAGACCCTTCCAGAGCTGAGATATTTAGATATTTATAATGGCATACAGAGCTGAGATATTGAGATATTTACAATGGCATAAATGCTAATAAAATCTCAATATCTCAGCTCTGAAAGGTGTAGAGCCTCCATTTTTGCACTCAGATCTAAGTCACATGGCCCTCTATCAGAATCCAGAGTTTCAAGAAAATCAAAATTTTGACCCGAAAAAAAAACGTACAGTGGGTACCACTGTACGTTTTTTTTTCGGGTCAAAATTTTGATTTTCTTGAAACTCTGGATTCTGATAGAGGGCCATGTGACTTAGATCTGAGTGCAAAAATGGAGGCTCTAGACCCTTCCAGACGCTGAGATATTGAGATTTCACGTAGCATTTATGCCATTGTAAATATCTCAATATCTCAGCTCTGTATGCCATTATA